>MJUT01036393.1:44259-78249 GCA_002080005.1 Gigantidas platifrons | reverse complement strand
GTTAGTTATACTATAATTATTTTCAACCACAATTTTGACTTTCCACAGAACACATCGAGCAATAACGTAATTCACTTGAACAATTACCTTAATGTACTTGCACAACGAATATCCAAAAGAAAAACACGAATCAAGAATATATATAGCCGTTTTCTTTTTGTCCAAATGTTACATTTTCAAAATATATCATTTATCAGAAATTCTGTGTCAAAAGGTTTGCTGCCGTTTTCTAATTGCTTTTGGCTTAACTGATTTTGGATGAATACATAACATGATGACGGTCTTAATTTATATGGTTACTCATAATATTAATATATCAATAAAATCAATAAAATAAATTGATCATCTCATTGACAAATATAAATCAATTCATTCGACTACCGTATTTACATCGTCCTAAAACCAGATAATTTTGTGTTGAATTCGGTAAAATGTGGTTGGACATGTTTTTACTTTATCTGTGTTTTCTCATTTCACGAGCTGCCAAGAACAGTTAGACATATAATGAATGAAACAAGAGAAATCCGAAATACCTGTTGACATTCGGATTTTCTGTACTTTTCTTTTTGCTTACCTTCGTGTTTGTATCTAATTAAGGGGTCGTCGTGGTCGTGATCTTATGGCAGTTGGTTAACAACTACTTATGCAATCAGTGTCTATAACTACTAACATTAAAGTTCGAATTCCGCTCATGTGAGGTGTACTCGATACAACATTATGTGATAAAGTTTGTTAGAGACTTGCCGCAGATCGGTGGTTTACTCCGCTAATAAAACTGACCACCACAATATAGCTGAAATTTTGTTGAAAGTGGCTTAAACACCATAACCCTAACCGCTTAAATTTCTGGTGCCCTGTGGATTTTCTACTTTTCTTCTTGCTTATCTTCATGTTTTGTATTTAATGATAAATTATATACTAGAATTCTCTTTAACAGTATACCACGTGTTACTTTGGTACTCTATGGTCTTCTATACCATTATTGACTTTTAATGAGGTTTACTCATTGACCAGGTCAGTATAGTCATGAGTAGACTGAAATTAAAAGTCAATAACTGTTTTATTAAATAATAAGGAATTTTTCAAATTTAATAATTGTTTTATCATTTTTCAATATTATTATTTAAATATTAAAATTTAGAAATTTTTGAAAATTTTATCATTTAGAGATTTATTGAAAATTTGGAAATTTTATGAATGAGTAAGACGCAATTTGATTGGTCGACACAACTTGACATCTTGGCTTTGGTTGGTCGGTGGACAATCCCGAATATACCCCACGCGAGGTGTACTCACTCTGAGTTAGAGTTGAGAAAATGCTGTTTAGGCCAATCATAAAAAAGCAAAATTTCTTATCATTTAATAATAACTATTATTAATTCAAATGGCCTTTTTTTCTAGAAACTCAAACTGAGGTAGACATATTAGGTGAGCTTAGTTCTTATATTAAGAAGCATACAAGTATATATATGAATAAATACACTGATAAAACACAAAAGATATTACATGTTTGCTAAAATAAATAATGAAGCAAATTTAATTCATGTAAATAAATCATTCTGCTGTAAGGTGTGCGTGAAAATTTCAAGAAAACAGTTGTAAGTAGTATCCTACATATCCAGTTAGGGACAAAACTAAAGTGAGGAGATATGTTTACCTCCGAGACATAAAACGTATGTTTTCAAGAGAAACAAAAATCACATTATTTTTTTTACATGAACAATTAGTATTTTAGTTTTCAAATTTGAACAAAATATTTTCTAGTGCCGAGATTTGTTTGTTTGTTTGTTTTTTTTTTTTGAATAATTCAGGAGAATTTATTTTCCGACAACATAATTTGTTATTGTTGAGATTAGTAACATACGTTAAGTGTTGACAAGATAATTCTAAGTTGATTGATATTATTCTTTTTTTAGATGTCATAAGAGAAAAGAGAGCAACCGGATGCGGATACAAGAAAGATGAGAAATTGTTTTATTTAAATAAGTAGGTTACCATGTCGCCGTTAAGAAAAGTTTGACTATACCAAAGATGTAATCATTGCCCTCAATTAAACCTTTTCAATCGAAATACACGGCGTGATTGTCATTTGTTTATGGAGGGAACCACCGACCTGCCACAAGTCACAGACAATACTATCATATAATGTATGTCGAGTACGCCTGTACACCTCGTTGTGTGTCAGAATCGAATTCGCCAATGTAGTGTTGATATGCACTGATATCATTGCTAGTTGTAAATCTAACTACCAGAATGTTAATGGATAGTAAACATGAAAGTTGTCTATCGAAGTTAATATACAGACACACCGATTACACAGGTAGTTGTAAATCTAACTACCAGAATGTTAATGAATAGGAAGCCTGTGAAAGTCGTCAATCAAAGTTAATACACAGACCGATTGAACAGGTAGTTGTAAATTCAACTACAATACGATCACGACCCCGACAGCCCCTGTAATCCAATAGTTTAAAGAAACCATGGTTGCCGACTACTACGACAATGTACACAAGTCTAATTTTATAAACATACTTTTTTTTTTTAGGAAGAAGATCCTTCAGAAGACGATACAGGAAGGGACGATACGGCTGTCGGGACAGAAGTGGTAGCAGTAGTGATGACGGTAAAAGTGACAGCTGGAGTAACGAGTGCTTTGATTGATCTCTATGTTTTTTGTATTAAATAATACATGGTGTTCTTGGTACTCATTTTCTTTTCACCAGCTGCAAGTTTATTGAGGGTTAAAGTTATGGTGTCTAACGTGGCGTTCGGTTTCATTGGTGGATAAATCCGGAGTACCCAGAGAAAATCACCGACCTGCCGCAAGTCACTGACAAATGTTATCATATAATCTTTGTACTGAGTACAACTCGCCACGAGAGTCAAACTCACAACTCATGTGATGATAAGCGGCGATTGCATAGGAAGTTGTAAATGCAACACCATGATCATGCCCACGACGGCCCCCAAATGTATTTAATACAGACAAATGTGATTTGATACCGTAATAAGTACACACATTCAAAGTCAAAAGAGTCATTGTCATACACTCGGAGCAATAAATAGAGTGGACAATATACCTCACTGTCAAAACATTTCTAATCTCCAATATGACATTCACAGAAACAGGCAACATCGATATTCCTACATACATGTATTCATGATTGCTCGCTCTTTTATCTTGGTACATGTACTTCCAAAAATAAGGTTGGAGCTAAGCTATATTTATGGATCCAAACATACCCTCAGTTAAATTATACGGTCTTGCGCGCAAAATGCTGAAAATCACATATTAAAGGGTCAGCAGGGTTTCTGTAAAGAATGTTGCATTTATTCTTGTACTTTATGCATATCAAATGTATTTTGTTCGAGACGCAACAGTTGTGATATATACAAAACTATTTCTCCAAGGAGAGCATTGGCCATCATTTAAATACAATATACAACAAGAGGCTATTCTGATAGGGAAAGAATATTTAACTTGAAATCAAACTATTATTGACAATGTCATCTCTGGTCATCTGTATGAATGTGATAGAATACTTCCTACACGGTGCTGATATCTTCCGAAAATAAATATGAAAGATAAGATGATTCTTTAAAAATCATCCATCCACGGGAGTGGTTTATATTTTACTATGAACCGTTGGAAAATTCGTCTTATATCATAGAGTCCGGTTTAGTTTTCCCCATTTGTGTCCGTCCGAGATTAATGTCAAGAAATGAGGCAGATGAGGGTTATTGTATTGTTTCGATTATCTCAATTTCTTTAAGGTATACTAATGGAATCTATAAGGAGTAAGGTTTGGATTATTGACTGACAGAACAAGATCGATATTAGACCTCAATCTGAGATTGAAGACTTTAGTTTCCTTAATTATTAACTGACAGAACAAGATCGATATACCTCAATCTGCGAGTTAAGACTTTAGATTCCTTAATTATGATAGGTTTTTGTAAACATCAGTCCCATATGAGTATAGATGGTCGGCGATGAGAGCAGCACAGTCTGTTTCCACCGGAATGCGGATGATGTGTTGAAAAGTGTGACCTCCGAACTCGACATGCTCCATATTTTTTTTGTGTAGCATAACAAAACGAACGCTAAGCTATTCGTGAACCAAAGCTGTAAACTTGTAACATGGCTTGCTATTTTTAAAGTAATATCCAATGTGAATGATTTCGCATCAACGGAGTTTTAAATTTGCATGTGCCTTTATATACATGATGAAATCATATGCTCTACACATTAGACAGTGATTTATTGCATAGAGATGATCTGGTGTACAGGTTTGACTGTATAAGAAGTAAAACATCGTCTAAAAAGGTCTTGGCACTTGTAATTTCTACTATCCTGTTTAAGCTTTTTTGGTTTTATTGCTCCCAATTATTTTTCTTAAAATTATTTGGCTCACCAAACTTTCGACTTGTCAGTGTACGTGATGAAACGAGTGGTGCACATTTAATTTGATATATACGTTTTAATTGAGATTTGATACAAAATGCTAAGAGGTAAATATCAACTGTTGTACATGTCAGAGAATCCGGAAGGGATAGTACTGAATGAACAATCCAGAGACAACGGTCACAATGAGCACAAGAAGGAGGAAAAACAAAACAAAACACATAACAAAGAAAAGGATGAGCAACACCAACGCCTGGAAAAACCCCGAGGATGAACGCAAATGTTCGAGAATGAGTAAATAGATCTTACTTCTTACCTATATATGACACCTGCAGTGTTACTCGGGTAATCAAATGTCTTGTCGGTGATAGAGGAGGAAATATATTTTAAAGAACCTTTGCAGTGTTAGACTAAAACAAGAATAGCTACACACTCGCTTGTACAATAATACCCCAGTCATGCTATTGTAAAGGCGGCCTCTAGTATCAATTATTGGCCGCTGATACAGGCCAATGTTTTTGCCAGTTTTTATTAAACGATCTTAAGAAGTTTGCCAATGTTGTAACACAAAAAAAAAATCGGTAACCTCGTTCACAAACAGAACTCTATTCACGACATTGTTTTTTGTTATATCATAAATTACAACATCATTAGTATACACATTAGATACATTACTATTGAAGCAAAAGAAGTTGTCGTATTGGATATACGAATACTCGAGGCGTCGCGCAACATGTCGGTACCACTGAGCGTAACGTCAAAAGTAACGTTTTTAGGCTTTTTACGCTTGATACGCATAGACGTAATTTAACCTTTATAACGTTCATGATAGTTTTTTTACAAATAAAAAAAACATTTTTCCCAAAAACTATATCTATTATTAAAAGTGACCACAACATATTTCAAAAATGTATTTGGTATACTAGTACATGTAGGTAAATCATCGAACATAGTCACACATTTTGATACAGTCAATTATAGTGTGACGGGTAGAGTCAAATAACTTAGCTAAAAGCCCGTCGCTGCTAGAGTTTTCAATATCATCGTCATCGCAAATAAAGACCACAGAGGCTGCTGGTATTAGTACCAATTTACGACGAATTACGGAAAATTTTAGTGGATCACCGTCTATACTTTGAAAATAATTTCCTTCTATCACGTTAGAATTCGAGTTGAATCGAACGCCCCAACGGTCTGTTTTGTCATGATTTAACGTAAATGATTGAGAGTTTGCTTTTACCAGGTAGAAATCGTACTGTGTGTCCTCGCACAAAACCGCAAATATTGCCTTTTTTACTAATGAGATCGGATAATGGTGCATTTTCGTCTTCTGCGTCGTCTGTATCCGAGCTAGATGTGTTATAATTTACTCTTTCTGGTATGCCTTTGTATGTGACAAACTTGGCTATGAATTTGAGGTTTCACACTGTATACTCAAGGGGGAAACCGCTCGTGGCCATTGGCTGTTTGCAATCCTCGTTAAATAAATAACGAATTGAAAGTATACCCAAGTCTAAAAGGCACGGGTCGCATGCGTAGCATGACAAAGACCTTATTGATATATCACCCTTTTGAATTGCGACGGATTGGTGGATAGACCGAATCGCTGGAATTGGTTTATAAAGCCGTTGTTCGGTTCGCGGAATAGATTCAATATATCTAAAAATCCTCCGCTTACAGCCGTCAGACTTTGGTTGGATGAGATTTTCATTACAAATATCAAAGAAATCCTTTGCTGACTGAATTGGTGTTTTCCCTCTAACCACTGATAAATCGGCTTGGTTTTTCCAAAAAAAACACCGGCTGCATCCTGGGGATCGATCCTTCGCATGGGCAGTTTCAAAAAAGTTTCTGACTATTTTTCTGTAGCCAAATTCTCGAAACGAGTTCAGTAAATCACCGAGACTTTTATTCTGACTCGCACATCCGTCACCAAATTCATGCATGACATCTACATCACAAGAAATCGATCGTAAATATTCTGCAATTTGATTTTGCACATAGTGAGTAAAATGGTGATCATGTTTTTCGTCGTTTGAAATAACATAAAAATGTTCTGTAATGACATGGGGATCATCAGTCGTACTTTGCACACCGCCCGCGTTCAACATAGCATGTCTATAAATTAATGTCACATGCATTGACACTTCTTGCTTTTGCAAATAGTCTGACTGGATCTCCGTCTGTTCTTTGCACTTGAAATTTTCAGAAAAGTCATGTACAGCTATACAATGTTTCAATGGTAAATTTTTAACTAATGACCTTTAATTGCGTATTTTGCCACTTAGCCCTAAACATATGGGACGGGAATTTGTCTAATAATTTTAAGAAATAACTAATCATTTCTCCTGGTTTACTTATTTTCTGAACTAGCTTCAGTTTTTTCTTTAAACCCGTTTTTGTTTTAATGTCTATTTACTCGAAATACTTCCAGTTTACATACGGGGAATCTGAATTGACACTGGTTTCATCGGTATCAGTATAAAACTTAGACTCACCGCAGTCGTTACAATTTCTATTGACGCATGTCTTAAGAAGGAAAACTTCATCAGTTTTTGTACAAAGAGTCTCGTTCCAAATTTCATAAGCATCTGTATACATTTTTAATTGATTAGATTCTTCACGAGTACGGTTAATTTTTCTGCGGTTTTCCATTACACATTTAAAAACGTGCTTTATTTCTAAATGATATCGACAACAACATGTAACGCGATCTTTTTTGTTGGCAGAACGAACGAAGAACGGTTTACACCTCTCAAACACGCGTTGTGAAACATTAATGTTCGGAAAGGCACTTTGAAAGTCATGAAACACTTCCGTTTTAGTTTTTTTCCAGAATTTGCACTGGGTGTGATGAGTATTTGTTTGGGCCTAAGCGAACTGGTTTCACATCATTTTTGTTTCCGGTTGGATGTGAATTTTCCGGGGAACACCAAAAATTATACATTAGTTTTTAGGTGTCATCACTAAACGCATCACACCTTGTCTTACGCTTAGTGTATATGTACGGGGCACTCTCGGAGTGCAATATTTTTGCCTCTAAGTTGTTGCCCTAGATATTCTTTTTTGAGACACCTCTAGCACCCTCGCTGAATATTTTTTTGCCCTTGATTCCACTATATTTTCGCCACTTGCTGATGCTGTAATTAAGTTAACCGCTGCTCTGGCTTCGTCCGATCGTCGATATTTTGCCTTTTTGATAGTTTCCTTCATGTTTTCAACAAAAGTTGATGCCAATTTATCTTCGAGAGTCGATATTATTTTTTTCCCTCAATAATTTGTACAGTCGGCGATTTTGTCTTCAGATACGCGGCAATATCAGACGCAGGCTTATTTGGAGTTTGTGGTAAGCACGATTTAAGTTTCTGTAAAAGTCTACATTTGGACATGCGATTTGGAAATTATAAATCGTTTGAAACAATTACTGCATCTTCATCACAATTTGTTGATGCAATCATTTTTTTTATTCTCACGCCACCATTTTTGGCGTTCTCTTTTCAAGATTTTCCTGTCTTGGATAATCAATTTGTCTTCTCTCTTTTTTGCTCTTTTTTTTTTGCTTTCTTTCTTTATTTCCTGCGCGTTTCTTCGCTTCGGTTTCTCTTTGTTTCCGTTTCCGCAACGTTGCATTTGATACTTCTTTGAAACTACATGCGCATTTAAATGGAAGAAAACAATTATGCTTAACCTATTTATTTTCTATTACATGTATTTCGAATTAATTTATTAAGATAAAACATCGGGTTCTATGGTAAGTTTTTTTCATTTGTAAATGAGAAAAATAAAAGGCGAAAGATGGAGATTCTTGTAATGGCATGTCCAAGTTTATTTTAACAAATGTTTAAAAAGAGCAGCAAACGTAATATGCCCCACGAATGAGGTCATCCCTTCACAAGTTACAAGTTATCAAATTTGTGATTGACGGCTACATGATTTCTATACAGGGCGGGTGTCTCGCAAGAAGCAGGGCCTGTATACACTTCAGAAGAACTTGAAGTCTCCAGAGTTTTTTCAGGGTCCTTGTTTCTAATTTATTTTTAGTTTTGTGTTGTGTGTCTGTTTTTTGTTTTGTTTTGATTTGTTTGTGTTTTTTTTTGTCGTCGTGGGACTTTCTTGTTCCCGGGTTTGTCTTTGTCAATCTATTTGCCTCCGTCTTGACCCGCGCTTCGGTTGTCTTTCCCTTATTTTTTTTTGGGGGGGGGCAATGGGTATACTTTTATGCAATTTAAATATTTAATCGAAGTCCCAAAACAAAAACAAATATTTATTTTATTTCTCCTTAATTAAAATATTTTTCTTCAAAATTTAGTATCAGATTCTCTTCACATACAGTTAAATGTTTGATCCCTTTACGCGAATCCTTCATGTGTTCCGAATCTGATGAAAACAGGATTTGGTAATTGCAGAGGCATGTTGCTCCATAGTGAGGGTTTGGTCGAAAAAAAACTCCTAGATTTCGAACACAGGACGATTCACTAAGTATAGCTTCATCGAAATTAAATTGTAACTTAATAAGACTTTTGACTTTGTGTTTTGGAGCGAAAATGATCAATTCGGTCTTACCCTGGTTCAACTTTAACATATTCGTACACATCCAAGATTTAATATCAAATAAACAAGCCTCTAGACGATCGGAAATGTCATCCCAGTTATCTAATGGTTTGATGACTTGGTAAATTAGAGTATCATATGCATAGCAGTGGTAAGCCATACCATGTTTCTCACAGATGTCACCAACAGGTTTGGAAAACATGGAATAAAGTCTCGGACCAAGCACGGATACCTGTGGAACGCCATATTTCAGAACCATATTGTCCGAGTGAACAGATCCAATGGAAACTCACTGTGACCTATCCGTCAAGTACGAGCGAATCCAAGACAAAGCTGAACCAGATATACCAAAAGAATACTGAAGACGATCGAAAAGAATGTCGTGATCGATGACGTCAAACGCTGCTGAGAGATCCAACATCAGCAAGATTACACAAGCGTTATTGTCTATTGCATAGGTAATGTCATGATTAACACGGAGCAGTGCTGTTTCAGTTGAATGACCGGTGCGATAGGCTCGCTGCATATCGTCTTGTAAAGAGTTCAACATTATATGAGATTCAATTCTTGTGGCGACAACTCTCTCGACAACTTTGGATATAAATGGCAAGTTTGACACCGGGCGGTAATTTTTTCTAGCTTCTTTGTTGAGGCTTGGTTTCTTTAGTAATGGCCGCACAACTGCTTTTTTGAAAGTTGAAGGTACGCTCGATTCAACCAACGACATGTTCACTAGCCTCGTAATTATAGGTGCTAGAGTATCTAAGCACTGTTTGAGAAGGTGTGTCGGCAAGGGGTCCAGTTCGTAAGATTTAGATGGCGCTTTCAAAATAATTTTTCTGACTTCGTCTAGTGTTGCAGGAGATAAAACATGTAAATGCTCACCTTCGAATTCGTGATCAGCTGATAAAAAATCCCTTATTCCCGACATTTCGCCAATCGATGCACATAATCCACTACGAATAGTGTCAATTTTGCCATGCAAAAATTCACAAAATCTCTTTGATAAATCCTTTTCATTCTGATACGACGGCAGAACCACTTCATGCTTGTTTCCTATTAGATCACTAGTTATTCTGTGTAATTGTTTCTGATTGTTACTGATCTCGGCACTTTTGTTGGAATATTAGTCCCGCTTACATTTCAGAAGCTGTTTGTTAGTCTGAATGCATTTTTCTTTGTACAATTCCTGATGAATAGTCAATTTGGTTTTTCGCATTTTGCGCTCCGCCCTGCGACATTATCTTTTATAATTTCGCAGCTCGTCGGTATACCACTCAGTATTAGGTCTAATTGTTATTGTCTTAGGCTCAATTGGAGCGTGTTTGTAGATTACTGATTCAAGTTGAGAGTTGTAGTTGTTTGGCAACTTGAGAAGTCGAGACCTACAGTGTTGCTTGTGTCACATCGAATCCGACAGGACGAACTGTGATAATGTATCGAAACTTTCAAAACTGACGTTATTATTTTTAACCGGTATGTATAGTCATATTGTGACGTCACGCTGACAGGTATTTTCCAGCATCAGAGTCAGTCCGTTCAAACTGACAATATCACTTGGCGAGATCAATGGAAAAATGTCCAATTTACCAGTGAATTACAAATATATAATATCATTTTCACATACAACAATTATAAAGGGGTATTTTACTTCTATGATCAGCTAAAAGCATTTAGGAAAATAATAAGTTGTATATTCTAAAGTGTGCGACACAACACCAGCTGACGTTATCTTCCTGATTGATAGCTCAGGTAATGTGGGTCGAAATAATTTCGAATAAGAAAGACAGTTCATCTACAATTTTACAAAAGCAGTACATATCGACCTACCAAAGTACAGGTGGGTGTCGTTAGATACTCATATGCACCAGATACCGTAATACACCTAAAAGACTCTAATAATGAAAGTGATCTGCGACGCGCCATACAAGGAATTCAATTTAGCCTAGGAGCATCTAATACAGACCTTGCACTAAGTCATGCTTACTACAATGGTTTTACGACAGAAGAAGGGGATACACCATATGTTCCAGATTTTCTAGTCTTGTTATCAGATGGTCAGTCTTTTGACAATCAAGCCACCATTACAATGGCATAACACATTCACAAATCTAATAAAACAGTGTATGCTATCGGTATTGGTAGAAATGTGAATTCACGGGAACTGGCTGATATAGCTACGTGCAGAAATCATGTATTCGTAGTTCCAGATTACAATGCCTTATACACCTTAATCACAGATCTTCATCCTATAGCTTGCAAAGGTCATATCTGTGAGTATATAAAATTCGTAGAATAAGAAATAAAGTGCAGGCATATCATTAATGAATTTATTAATTCAAGTGTAAAGTTCAATCAACAATATTTCGAATAAATTAACATGACAAGAACAATCAATAATATACATACATGTCGCATCTGCCAGGAACTATGAGTCATTAACATACCAGGAGAGGTCATTTTCTATACCGTAGGCAACTATATACGTCCCTACAGGAGGACTTAATATACTATTTTTTAAACCTGCATCAAAACTAATATGCCTTCTGTATTGACCAACATGAATTAACACCCTACTTACCTAGAGGTATTTTACGGCAAATATTGGATAAAAAATGTCAATACATGACTATTAAGCAGCAACAAATCATGAAGACAAGACCGACAACTCTGGGTGGCAATTTACTAGCACATGCATTTTCAAACGCATCCGATAGACTCCGAATGGTTAACAAGATAAAATATCTGCGCCATTGTTTGTCGCTTGAAGAAATGAAATAACAAAAACCTGCAATTAGCGACCTCAAAAATGAAGTATATAAGAAACAATAGTTGTGTGATATGTGGCCTTTCCTTCATACAAACAAAAATAACACCCGAAGTTAACAAAATGATGTAAAACACCCAACGGACTTTCCAAGTACAATTCAATGTATGTTACTTAATACTGATGCAGTGATGGATGCTGATTCAGATAGTGTCTCATATTGCCATATCTGCAAGAAATATCGTGAATGATTATTGCCAAAAATCGTGGACAGAGATATTTTGTCCAGCCGCCAGTCATCTGCAAAGTGATAATTACCTCGTGTCATGAATGAAGGACACCGTGGCATCATTCGAAACGAACTTTGCCGAGAAGCTTTCCAATACAGCTTATTCTGTGTCTACACACTCTAATCTGAAATTTAAATTAAAAATGGTCTTCGTTTTGGCGGCAGTATTTATACAGGGATGTTTATGTTCACTTTATTAAACTTTATCAATGAATGAATGTTACAGTAGACCACGAAGAAGCAAGCTGGATTAGGTACAGACTCCTGTCACTGATCTAGACTAGAGGCAATCCTTGTAAGATATATCCACCATGACACTGCTGTATCAACTATGTTAAAAAAAACAGGACAGGTTATGTGCCAAGTAACTTTTTTCAGATATCTTGCCTGTGGACAAGCAGAACATTTGTGCATTTCCACACTCCTGTCTACCTTTATATCTTGTATAAATAAATAACTTTAAATCATATTACATTTCTTCTCTGCTCACAGCAGCATTATAATACTTTTATCAAATGATGGATGAAGAATGGCCAGGATTATTACAAATTATTTTTATCTTGTAAATGATAAAAAAGCAACATATTGGGTTTCATTGTTCTTGTGTAAGTCACGATCTGCTCTCCAACCAGAAATCAACCACCTGGATGGCATAGTGGTTAGTGCGTTTCCCTCTGAGTATTAAAATCCTTATTTGTCCCAAAACAAGAGGAGTGAGTGTTGTTTAACGCCAACTCAGTAATTGTTCAGCTATATCATTGCCATAACAAGTTCAAAGGCGTAGCTTACGTTGAGGCAACCGAGGCAGCTGCCTCATTAAAAAAAATATGCAAAAACAATATAAAGACAATTAAATTTTATTTCCATGTTCTCAATAAAGGGACAATAAATAATTTAACAGACTAAGACTCAGTTACTGACGGAAATGGCACCGTACCTGTTGGATCTGTCCCATGTGAAAGATCCTTTTCAGCACTACATTTGTACGCAGGCTTAAAATTTGGAACAGGACCACGATGACCGAGGACAGATTAAATGGATTAGTACTGTTGCACATCCACAAGGATATTTTTTTAGATGTTGACAGGGTCCGTGTGTTAGAAAAGTTTGATTCAAGTGGGAGTCGCAGAATAGGAGCTTTGCACCTTTAGTGAAAACTCATTGGTACTAATATAACTAACAGTTGTTTAATGTTCAAATTACCAGTTGTCTGTGTACAATACATAAGTTCTTTATCTGTTGATTTCTAGCTAACTAATTATAAACAACAAACAAAACAAAGATGCAGTCTTGAACTTGCCGTGAGGCATACTATTATGCTCATAGTTGAAGGGTTTAGGCCTCATTGCAACTTCAAGATGAAGAACATAATATAGCAATTATAAGGTGCTGTTCCTGTATAGCAATCATGAACATAGTATCTTCAAGTTTATATGTTTGATTTTGTCTAATGCAATCCATAATATTTTTGAATCGGCAATTAAAAAGTTTCTTGGACTAAGTTGTACATGTTAGATGACCATTATGAATGTACAATTGTGTATAGCTGTGACATATTTTTATGACTATTTTGAAGCAAAACTGGTCCCAAATATACTCTAAATTGCTCAAAATCGCTTCAGGCATCCCCCAGACTCCCTGCCTCGGTAGAATAAGATAGTAAGCTACGCCCCTGAAGTTAATTTTCAGTGAAATGAAGCCAAGATGAGGTCCGTTGTGTACTAGAGTGACAGCCTTAGCTGGATTATCATAGTGCTAGCTCACTGAAACAACAGTCTGTGGATAGATATGTCGCCCCTACTCAGATATACATTATCCTGATTCCAAGCCAACCAGTCTGCTCTTTCTCCTTAATGCAGAGATTTACTGCAATACCAACTGTTAAAAAGTTCTACATTTGAGTTTCGGCTTAGCCTAGTCATGCGACTTCAAATTGAATGACATTGACTACACATTTATAAGTCTGTAAAAATGTGTCAATATAGGAGACAAGGCAAACTTTATAATGGAGTACAAAATCAATTTAAGATCTTCCGACTCTCCTGTTCATTAAAGTTTGAATGAATGAATTTTGGTGCTTAACACCACTTTCAGCAATATTTCAGCTATATCATGGCGAATAGATTTAGTGATGGAGGAAGCCGGAGAGAACCACCAACCCTGGGCAAGCAACTGGTAAACTTTATCACTTGCGTCTGCACCCATTTTTGTAATTTCCGAACACACGCCATAGCGATACAAGGCTTGTATGAGCTGTTAGATCCAACGACCTAACTCAATGAGCGATCCTGGCCCCTCCTAAAAAAGTTTGAGGTTAAAAAAAATTGTTAAATACTGCCTTTTGCTTCCAACTTTTGCAATTTTACCACTCATTGGACTGAATAATTAAATTTAAATAAAAGTGTTCACTAGGTTCTGGAAAATGAGACATTTCATAGAAAAAATAATAAACACCTTTCCCTTACCATCGTCACTTACTAAAAAGTTGTTTTGAAAAAACCCATGAATTTGCTCGCTCTGATACGATTTTCCAGAGTTTGTTGTTCTTATCAGGATATTCTTGACAGAGAGTTGCTGCTAACAAGGAAGCTACTGAACCAAGGGGTCCTCTCGGTAAAGTTGAAGTCATCACTTCAAAAATTTTACAGTTGCCACCATGACTTGGTTGAATGTTATGGACTATCTGTGTCACAAATCACCACGGATATGCTTCACTTGCCGTAAATACTTCATGGTCCTTTCCTCATTCACGACTTGTCACCGGATTTGTAACTAGATTAACATGACGGGTGCCACTAGTGGAGTAGGAACTGCCTACCCTTCCGGAGCATCCGAGTTCACCCCCAGTTTTTAGTGGGGTTCGTGTTCACTCAATCTTTAGTTTTATGTGTATGTTTTGTAGATCGTTGTTTGTACTTTTTTTTTGTCATTGTGTTGTCTGTTCTTCTTCGATATACGGATTCTGCTTACTCCTTTGGTATCTCCAAACTCGTCAAATACATATCAAACAAACATTCTTTTACTATCTTCATAAAGTCAAATTACAATGTAAACTGTCAACATTTTTTAGCTGTAATAGTTTGGCATTATATACCAAACAATCAATCAGAATTAAAGAAATACAATAAAATAAAAGAATATGATTAAAATGACATTTATTTTTTATTTTACAAAGCATTTATTCCATCATGTTGATTTCATCCTAGTTATGAACTTATCTGACAGATCCTATGGCTTGGTTACATCAGAATCACTTTCTTCTATATCGGCCATTTGAAATGGTTTCTAATTTGCTTGAACTCAAGAGATTTTCTAGCAGTAAGAATTATCACAACTACATTTGCTTGCACATATGTTACACAATTTGTGGGTCTTGTTTTATTTTTGGTACTTGTTGAAGGCACGATTCTCTCAAGAATACATTTAGCATTGCAAGCCTACGGCAGCTGGTAGAAGTCACAACAGCTTTTACATCAGGCTCATCTGTTCGTAGATTATATGAGTTGTATTGGACTATGGCAACCATCTCTCCCTGCTCTACTAATTTCTTGTACAAGGTTAAGAACATTGTGTGGGGTAGGAACCATATAAAACAATAATATAACAATTGACAATGCTCATGCCTTGTGCATTTGTGGTTATAACAATCCCCATCTTACTGTATATGTCTTTAAATCAGAGCCTTGCATTTGACTGTACTTTCTGAATGAAACATATTCGTAAACGTCTGAATATTCTGAAAGTTATGTATGTATAAATCTTTGATGTATCTTACAATGAATAGAATTACAGAGTCCTCGGAAAGTTCTCCTTTAGATCATATATCAACCATGTCATTCGTTGCAATTTCTACTTCATTAGAAACTTTTTTGAAATTCTTGTCTGTTGATTTGAAATTCAGTATCTTGAAGACTTCTAAGACAATACAAGAAGAGTGGCAGATGGACAAATTGACCACAGTTCACCTAAATATGAAAACCACTTTCTGAATGCTGTCTTGTGTGTGCATCCACATCTTCATCCCTAAAAAATACAATGGCGAATGCATGTAGAAAATTATAAATGAAGGAAAAGTAACCTTTTGAATGCAATTTTTTTGCAGTTGTATAAAAATACTTGCTTGATGTACAGTTTGTTCAAATATTTGCACTTGGCACATTTTTTTTATGTGTAAATGACAGAAAATTTCTTATTTAATTTTATATACACAATGTAACATGGATAAAAACGGTTGCTGTGAAAGTTTGGCGTGTGTACATTGTATCTTTATGCTGTGGCACATATATTCATATTTTCATTTCAAACTCAAATACATTGCTATATTCACTACACTTTCAGTGTGGATCTGGGGACGCGCTGTGGCTGTGATTATATTTACAACTACCTCTGCAATCGGTGCCTATCACAACTGATGTTGTGAGTTGAAATCTCAATCAGAGTGAGATGTACAACATTATATGATAAAGTTTGTCAGTGACTTAAGGCATGTCATGGTTTCTCCAGGTCCTCCACCAATAAAACTGAAATATTGTTGAAAGTGGTGTTAAACAACATCAATGGAATGTGGTTCTCGTTTTACATATATGAAGACAAAGTGAATTGCAGACAGTGTACAATATTTAATATTGTTTGGATAGGAAAACTTAGTATTTTGTGTCTGTTTGAAATACACAAGTACAATAAAAAGAGTAAATATCTTTCTATGGACATAAATGGGCATGAAAAGTACTATTATATATAAGGTATGGTCTTCTACAATTATGTTCGGCATACTTTATTTTTGTTTCCTATGAGGAATTAAGCGCCCTAAACTAAAACTAGTACCATCATCTTGCAAAAAAAAACAACAACAAGCCCCTAGATTTTCAAATCGTGAATGGGACAATAAGGTATGTTAATGTATTAATGACCTGCATAAGCTGTTTTCATATCTGGTATTTTCGACATTCCCTCCACTTGATCTTGCATCAAGGCTATCAGCCATGAAGTGGACTGCATGCTGCATACGATCGTTGTCATTCGTTGTTTTTGTTAGTTGTCGGTTTATCAAACGGCAGTGACTTTCCAAAACCAGTTGGTAATACTGCCATACAATATTGTTTGTCGATGAGATTTTCCAGAATTGTTCTATGCAACTGCTTCAACTCATCGATGCTAATTAGTGGAAAATATCAGGTCGAAGCGCTGTCAATCATTGCATGGAGGCTGCCATGTTTTTTTACACAACACCGAAGACACGGAAAAAGCGGTTCTCTGATTGGTTGTTCTGTGAAGTCGATTCCATTTCTGATTGGCTAATATAAATTTCAGATAATGCATTCATGTTGACCCCTGACGCGACCCTTAACGGGATGTTGTTAGATCTACCACGCAGCGACCAAAAAAGGGGGAGGGGAGCAGGTGCGTAGAGCTAATTTTAATTAGATTGATTAAGCATGGGATGTCATGCCACATTTCCGTCTTTTTCCTTTTTATCACTATTTACATGATTACACACGTATTAAGCATAAACATATTAAAGCTAACGAAAACAATATCTGAATCTGGAATTTAGTTATTAACATGTATTTTTTCATTTATGTACTTTTATTGGTCTATAATGCTTTGCTACGCTATAAATAAATAGTGATGCGAATCTGTGCAGGGTCTTTTGTTAATTTATTTCCATATCGCCATTTTAAATCAAATGATCCAATAACGATTTATCCCGCCTCATGTTGTGTCTGTCCCAAGGTAATACCTAGAATTTCACTAGCATGTGATCTTTATATGTTCAATCATTTGAGGCTTTGTACATATTTTTTTGAATTGTTGTGCATCACTTTCTGTTCATAGCGCAGGGAAACGTTTAATGCTATTAAAGCAATTTGATAAAATGAAGACAAAACGATTATTGTTACTTTTCAGCAATTACAACAGTTGGTCAAACAGGTATCACCAGCCGCCTAATGATAAGTGTGAAAACATAATCGCTGGCCTCGAGAGCGGTAGATCGTGGGTCCAAATTCCGTTAGCTAGCACTATGCAAAGTCAACTAAGCCTGTTAATCTGGTACAAATCGCATACATTTGTATCTTCATCATCTCATCGAAATGCAACTTGTTCTCGCCATTATATAGCTGAAAGATTTAGCAACTTGTTCTCGCCATTATAATGTTGAAAGATTTCTCACCTGGCGTTGAACAGCAGTAACTCATTTACTCGTATTCTTATATGGATACAGCACTACTTCCTCTCGTCAATATTTGATCATAAAAAGGGTTATTTTAATAACACAAATTTCTATCTTTGGAGTAAGTATTATGTTCCTCCGCAATTTCACACAATGTGCTTTCCTGCTTATGTTTCAAATGGTTTGAAACATCCCTCCAAATAAAAACAAATTGTATATTTGATAACATATGCATTTCTGTACTATGTTATAAATGTGGCGATATTGTAAAAAAAACACAATATTTATATTATCGTTTATTTAGCTTCTGTTTTATTTTGACTGCTAGCCTGTGACATTTTACCGTGCCAATTTGGTTCCTGTTTCCACACAGAGTCGGGCTATTTTTGTGTTTGTCAGACAGGATATCATGGATACAATTGTAATCTTGGTGAGTTTATTCAGATCGAGACGGACAGTATTTCTTGTATCGCAACGAGTCAGACAAGAAGGGATGTGATGCTTGTTATAATATATCTTATAATTGAAATGAAAGAGCAACATGCACAAATGATAGTACATCACAAAATGAGTACCGAGTCAAATCTAGAGTGATACAGTGTGTTCCGAAATGATTCAGTACCGCGTATGACATATAGTGATAACATATGCTGCGACAGCAGTAAGTACCGAATAAAACCCAATTGATAACGCGTGATGTGAAAGGATTCAGTACATTGTCAAACTTGAAGTGATACCGTGTACTGTGATAGAAGTCAAATTGAGTAATATCGTTGTGTTGAGACAGCTATCAGTATCGAGTCAAATCGATTACTCCTTGTGCTGCGAAAAGAGTTAGTACCTAGTTCAATTAAGAGTGATGCGATTTTGGAGGAGTTAGTACCTATTAAATCGAGGGGCTCGGGTGGCTCAATGAGTTAGGTCGCTGGATCTGACAACTCATACAAGCCTATCACCAATACGGCGTGGGTTCGCGCCCGGCTTTGTAACTTAGAAAAAAGGGTGAACTCAACTCGCAGACGCAAGTGATAAAGTTTACCAGTTGCTTGCCCATGGTCGGTGTTTTTCTCCGGGTAGTCCGGCTTCCTCCACCACTAAAACCGGTCGCCATGATATAGCTGAAATATTGTTGAAAGTGGCGTAAAATATCAAAAATCTAAATCAACCTATTAAATCGCACATCTTTGTGGTGTGGTGAGTGGTCATATTTGTTTGAAAGGCCACTTATTACAGTGTTATTGTTATGTAATAATTTATTTTGTAGATGCTTGTAGTAGTTCCCCTTGCAAAAACGGTAGAAGTTGCATCTTCAACAAAAATAAATACACATGTCACTGTATTAGTGGTTATTCTTGTGAAGATTGTCAAAATGGTAAGTAGCTTAGAAATATAGGAAATAATTAAAAATAAAGGAAACCCGAGATCTCAAGAATAAATGTAGGTAATATCCACTACACGTTAATATATTATAGAATGTATATAAAATGACATTGAGAAAACTGAATTGACAATCCAGAGACAGAAGACACAGAGCGAAGACAAACAACGCTAAAACCACAATACAGATAACGAAGACGATTATCAACACGAAACGGAGTGAATACTGGTACTTTAGAAATGTAGGTAGTTCCTGTTTCTTGTAAGACACACGCTGTGCTACTCATAGCCAAATCCAGTAAAACATATTGTCATTGGTAGAAGAAATCTACGTAAAAGGGAAAAGACTTATCGCCATTTTATAATTTGATATTTCACAACTGTCAGCCAGGTCGAGATAACATCCGTTGAATTATTGTGTATAACGATGCCTTCAGTCTTGGGGCAATGTCCTCTCTATGATATACACAATCATAAAATACTACATCTATTATTTAGAATAGAACTTTGTTGAAACGATTTATTTCATTAATGATTAAATTAATAAACTAGTCGGGTCAAAGCACAGACTGATAAATCGGAATATGCTGCGTCTCCGCTAACCATTAGGTAATAAAGAGTAAGAGCATAGACTGGTTGGATTGGAATCATAGTAATATGTCCGAGTGGAGCGACATGTCTACTACGGACTGTTATTTCAGTGAATCATCACTAAGAAAAATCCAACTAGGCGTGTTGCGTAATTACAAATCGGATATCATAATCATCTCATTTAAATGTAATTTGTTCTCGCCATTATATGGCATCAAACAACAATCACTAATAGCGATTCTCACATAAATGTTTAACATTGTAAGTAAATATCAAGTTAACACGGAGTTGAGAAGAAAGTATTTAATATTATATTCACAACTTTAATAGTTATGAAAAAAATGAGACCGGATGAAATAGCTTTATCTCACATATATGCATGTAGCTATTTAAAGGTATATTGTCTACGATTTTTTGAAAATTTTTAGCTGTCCATAAATGATTTGTTTAAGCTATCATTAAACAGTTATGCTGCAAAATATACGATTGATGTTCTTTTTTTGACAAAAAAAGTCCCAAAACTATCGTTATCGGAATTATTGTCCGGGACGACAAAAATTCAAAGTGAAAGTAGCAGCGCCACCTATTAAAACGGAAGTTTGGAATTCTCGGGGGTTTAGCTTTGAGGTAAGGAAAATACTGTTAAGATTCAAACACTTCATCATTGTCACGCTCGTTTAATGTTGTTTGAATCTTAACGTTTCGTAGCGTATTCGCCAATAATTCGGTGTTTAATCTTCATTTTATGAAGGTCAGTACGGAAAACAACAATAATTTTGGGTATGAAAAAATACAAATGTGGTAGACAATATACTTTTAAGACATGACTGTCACAACAACATATATATAGACATGACGCCAAAACGATATATTATCAATTCCAAACCTATGCATGCAAATATTTCTTCTTCTAAGTACAGTTATGTAGATTGCAATAACTAAGTGTGATAAATTTACGGAAATATAAATAAAACAACAATTAAAACTAAATAACTGTTCTTTATCAGCATCTCATATGATGCATTTAGCATGTTTAATGGTCAGGAAAATTCACCTTTGATGATCCGTTCAACAAGTAAGCGATATTCCATACAAATATAGCACGTCTTATTAAAGGCATGCAGGCAGTCAGAATTAAATTTGTTTTTATTAAATGTTGCCAATATTCGATGTTTTATACCAATTGCATTGAATTTTGTCATAATATCATATTAACTATTCACTGCACATGTTTAATCTTTTCATTACAAGATAATTAACACTCGTCGAATACACTTCCCAAATGAGCAATCTAGAGGAAACCACTTCCATATGAGATGATGTTCGTGTAACACGAATAATAACACAATAGGTGTCTTTAATGTGGGAGAGGAACTGCTTACGCTTTAAGCGCACTAGACTTCGTTCATAGTCAAAATATTGAAAATTCAAATAATTTCAAAGTCTTTGGGAGCAAGAAATGCATAGTGCATAAACAGCTGGATAGCAAAAATCGGCTAAGGTCACCTATGCCTGAGGGGAGGGGAGAGAACCTTAGTTTTGACAATACTTACATTATTTACCAAACTGCATACTTTAATAATGAATATATCTTATCAACCACCATGTTACTGCAAATCCACTGACTATACTGGGGGATGATATAGATTGTAATAACATTTTCTACGAAGGATATTTTATATTTTAAGTTGAATTCATTACTTTAAAAACCTTACGGTTGCCATCATGACTTGGTTCAGCGTTATGGAATATCTGTGTCACAAATAACCATGTCGTAAACACTTCCCGGTCCTTTCATCATTCATGCCTTATTATCACCGGATTTGTAACTAGATTAACACATCAATGCCCCCGGTTTTAAGTAGTGTTAAGTTTTATGTGTATGTTTTCTAGATCATTGTTTATCATTTTCCTTTAGGCCGTTGTGTTGTCTGTCTTTCTATTAACGGATTATGATTACCCCTTTGATATCTTCAAAGTATTTGTATCCTTTGATTCCTGCATAATTCAGAAGTATATATTACCATAGCAATAAGCCAAATATTTTTTTCCAGACGTTTGTAGTGTATCACCTTGTAAAAACGGAGGAGTGTGCTTTCACCATAACAATGATTACATATGTCAATGTACTTCTGACTTTTATGGTAAAGATTGCCAGTTTGATAAGAGTAAGCTATTAATTTTGCAGTATGCTATAGTATTTATGGATGCGCGAAATTAATATAGATTATGGTCAACAACATCGGTGGTGGAATGGTTACGTGCGCGCTTCGAGTGCGCAGTTGATGGGTTCGAGTCAATCTTAATTTTGGTATTTGCTGTTTCTCCACTAATCAGTATAAAGGGGTAAGAGCAGAGACTGACTAATCAGAATTAGGATAACTTGTCCAGCCTGATATGCATGTTTACTCGATGACTGTTTCCTCTGTGAACTAGCACTATAAAAATACGACTAAGCATGTTGGTCTAGTACAAAGCAGACATAATCTCATTGAAATGTAAATGATTGAGTTGGCGTTAAAACAATCAGTGTTGTATTACCAAATAAGGATATTGATGTATGCGCCAACGTTAATGGTAGGGTAATCGAGTCCTCCTGAAAAAATAGGAAAATGCTCTGGATAACTACATGCTAACTACCTAAATGTTATTCCAAGAGGGTGAGATATCACTTGTACCTTGAACTGTCACTAAATTAACGTATTTTTTAGAAGAAAACAGTGTAATACTATTATACCTGTATACCTGTACCTGTAGACAAAAATCCAAGATGGCCGAGGCCATGGAAAATAACACAGAATCATTGTTGACGTTCTTGATAACTAGCTCTCAACCTAATCTCAATTCAGAAACTACAATATAATCGTCTGTAACCATAAAGGAAACTCCAAACTCTAGAAAACGGCCTAGCCATGACAGCCCACAAGATCTTGTAGCCACTCTCAAACAAGAGACGAAACAAACTCGTCGTCGAAATTCAGTTGGGGACCTGAGTCAGAAGAAAACAACCCAAACTATGCAGACAAAGTTATCGAAGCCATAATAAACCCTACTGTACTAAATCAAATTGTCCCAATTTTATCAGAAAAAAATTGCAGAATCAGTAGCCGAGTCCATATACAAGGCCCTAGAGAAAATAATTAATGATAATATCAAACCATTGGAAAAAAAATCGATGACCAGGATAAAACAATTGTAGAACAAAAAGATATGATACAAAAACAAGCGTCTATGATAGTCCATCTCTGTTAAAAAAAATGGTGAAATTGATGACTCCCTCAAGGAAAGGGAAAGTGATATTGAGGTGCTCTATCAGAAAATAAATCAGTTGGAGCTCAGGGTTGAGAACCAAGAACAATATTCGCGCAGGACTAGCCTGCGATTTCACAACATAAATGTTCCACTTGACAACATGGGTAGGATAAAACACCCTGTCGATACTGACTCCATAATACTAGATATATGCAAAAATAACTTAAGCATAACTGACATGAAGAAGGAAGATATAGGTCGTTCCCATGTTATAGGCAAACCTAAGGACGGGAAATCCCAAGTAATCGCTCGTTTCCTATCTTATCGTGTCCGTGAGAATGTATACAACTCAAAGAAAGAACTTAAACATCATCCAGATAAGATATTTATCGCTGAGAACTTAACCCAATATCGAACAGATCTTGTAAATGCACTGGCGGAGCTCAAGTATAGTCGTAAGATACACGCTTACTGGACAATAGATGGGAGAATCTATCTAAAACAAGTGAGAACAGTAGGAAAATGCAAATCCGAAATCATGATGATATTATGGATATCTTGCGCAGGTCGGACACAGGTGTGGATCGTATCTTCGAGGACCATGGGTGAGTTGAGTCGGTGAGGTATCATTAATACCAATTAAACAACTTTTCCTTGATTGTTTGTAACTTCTCCAAATAGTTGATATGAACTAACTGCGTATACTGCTTAAAAAAATAATTATGTTACAGTAAACTACAATCACCTCTAATGCTTATGTATTGGTAGATCTGCATATTCGTTCACCATCAAACAAAAATTCAACTTCACACCACTTATAATTAAATATAAATTTTGATATAGTAAACTAAAATTTACCCTAAAATTGTCTAATGGAATGTTTGTATACTCCCTCCTCACAAAAATACAAGCCACACCCATTTAGTTAAGTATAATATTAATAGAGTAACTATAAACAATCTACAAATGCTCACTTGTGTACTGGTATATTTGCATATTGCCTCCCTAAATATATAGTTCAATTGCAATCTATGAAACAGTAGACCACAAATTCAATGTATTGAAAGATTTGTATATCACACCTTACCAAAATTAAGACAAGCTCAATCCATTTATAATTAAAATATAAAATTTAGTACAGTAAACTAAAACTACTATACGATTTGCTTAATTGTGTGTTGGTAGGTTTACATATTCCTTCCATATATATAAAAAAACAAATCCAGGCCCAAACCTATTTATAGTTCAACTATAATCTTTGAGATTGTAATTGCATACCGGCATTCCATGTCTCCCCCTTCAAATATATATAATGCATGTATATGTATATGTATTGTAAGTGTACGTGTGTATATTTGTATAAGCTCGAACCATTCAAACTGAAACTATAATCTTTGATACAGTGACCATAATCCGTCTACAGATACTTATTTGTGTATTGGTGTATTGCATATTCCCTCCCCATTAAAAATATAGTTCAACTATAATACTACGATATTTGTTTATTGATAACATATCATATTCCCTCTCTACCAAAATATACGAGCTCAAACGTTTTTTCAGTGTAAAGTATAGTGTAAAGTGCTTTAGAGTATTTTTGGATAGGGCGCTATATAAGTGTACTTTATTATTTATTTTTTTAAACTCCAGGTCGATATGAATCGAAGGATGATAAAACACTCCAGGTTTTTGGTGGGTTCGTGTTGGTCAACTTTTAAGTTTTTTGTGTTGTCTTATTATGTGTTTTTACGTTTTGAATTCACTGTTGTCATTTCCGTTACGATTTCCGCATAAAAACGATGCTCGGTTCGTCCTTACCTCCAGCTGTTTGTAGGAGGGCGCATGTCTTATTTACGTTATTTGTGTGTGTTTGTCTACAGAGGTCTCCAACACATGTTGTTTTTGTTTTTCTTCGTCTTGTGTACCTTATGTTGCCAGTTTCTCTGGAGTATACTTTTTGATTGCCCCTGCGGATTTCTCTAACGTTTATAAAATAACGTATTATGATGCATGATGTGTATTACATGCAGGTATAAATATATTTATCATATACAGTCAAACCTGTATATAACGGCCACTCAAGAGAGCTGAAAATATGGCCTTTATGAACAGTTGCCCTTTATATACAGGTTAAAATTATATTCACTATTCAATAATCGGTAAAATGAGACTGCCCTTTATAGACAGCGATTTGTTATATAGAGGTGCCCTTTTAAGGCAGATTTATCTGTACTTGATAACGCATTTGTTGTCTTGGAAATCTATGGAGGGTTGGTAGGGACAACATATTTAGTGTGTTGTGGCGGTTACAATACGCATGCTCTTTTTCTGAATCTGTAGTGTAAAATGGCAATCTACAAACCCGTTACCCACAATGGTCTGCGCTCACACTTCCCGTATTATAACCTGACAGTCCCCATCGAGAGGGCACTTGAGGAGACATTGAAAAGCTCGGTTCGTTTGAGCCCTGGGAACTTTCATGCATACAGAGAAGATTTCAACATATGCAATAGGAACCCTTTGTTACTCTCTATGAAGGAAATCATGAAAGGAACCATAGGACATACCATAAGTAACGATTAATTATCAATCTTTGCGATATACTTTTTTGAGGGAGATAGGTTGAAGTCATCACTTCGCCACCATGACCTGGTTAACCGTTACGGAACATATGTGTCACTAATGACAACAGACATGTTATACTTATCATAATCATGATCTGGTCCTTTCCTCATTCATGTCTTGCCGCCGGGTTTGTTACTAGAGAAGCATGATGGGTGCCACTATTGTAGAGTAGGAAGTGCTTACCCTGCCGGATCATCTGAGTTCAACCCTGGTTTTTATTGGGTTCGTGTTGTTAGATCAGTAATTGTCTGTGTGGTATTTTGTATATCATTGTTTGTCCTTTCAAACATACAACACTCTAGATAACGACGCGTGGGTGGATGATTCCTACTGTATGGAGATTGTCACGCCCCCTACATGTAAAATAAATCTTGCAATAGTTCATTTTTATCAACGGTATAGTGAAAAGTGGTCGTTTGTTGTACGTTGCTATGCTTAGTTTCAACCATGCCCACCCCTTTTTCTCTTAGGAAATAAAAATCACACAATAGGACCACCATAGTGTCACATTTTTAAATCTCAATATTTATTTTTCTTAATTGATGTTAAATAGCGAATATTCAATCACTCTTTGTCTTTTTTTCAGATTTACCACCTTACGTAATTACAATGTCTTTTGACGGCGCTGAATGGAGGAAGGACTTCATGAAAAAAGCAACACTTGGGTCTTGGTATACAGAAATGAGTTACTACAACCCCAAAACCCGATTTGGCTATTTAACGCAGACATATTTCATTTACTGTCAGCATATTGTACTCTTTCTTCTAACAGCTTGGCTAATAGTATTAATTCGTGCTCTCTGGACTAGCGAGTATGTTAGAAAATTTGGCTTCATGACATTATATAGTTGTTTTGATCTTCTGTTACTTATCCTGCAAGATGTTTTCTTTGCGTATGTTTTTACGCTCAAACATAATTATCTTCAATATGAAATGTGCTATGCTTTTGAAATTGTCACCCAAATAATTCCACGTAATTTGTACTTGATCTCCCAATGGTTGAAGGTTGGACACGCTTTCCAGAGATTTATCATTTTATCTAAACCTATTACGTATAGAGCGATATTCAATGAACGGAGTGTTGTAATATTTTTAATAGTTATCATAGTGGTTTCTTCTTCTTTATCTATTGTATGGTGTCTTTTAATTGATTTTGAGAGAGTTGTCATCATTGACAAGACGAAGATGGAAACGATAGCTATTTGTCGAGAGCCTGGATTTTTTTCAAAACAAGATGATACTTACCATAAAGATGAATACAAAGAAATGAGAATTGCAAGTGTTGCCTTGGCTTCTTTGCTGCCATTCATCTCGTTGTCCTTCTTAAGCATCAAATCTGTCTTTATTATCCGGAAACAAATTAAATTCCGGAAACAGTTCAACTTGAGTAGAACGGCAATAGTGGTGACGTCAGAAAGATTAGTGAAAGTAACAATTGCTTCTGCAATAAAATTTGCTATTTTTACATTGCCAAATTTACCTATGATGATTTTCCTCGACTTTTACATGAAATATGATCAGACCACGCTTCAGACCATAGAATATACTGGCGTTGTTAACAGTGCCTTGTTTAATATGAACATTCCATTCAATTTTTTACTATTTAGTTGGCTTTCGGAAGGATTTAGAAAATCTTTCAAGAACATAGTGAAGCATTTGAGGAGACAAAGCATAACCACTGAGACCAAAAAGAAAAGAATAAGGATTCCATGCTTCTGAATTATGTTTGTTGAACAATCGACTACAAACTGATATTGACAGAGATATATGTCTTTTTAGGAATATTTCTAATTTTGTATACTAGTCCAATTACATAGTAAATGCGTGCTTGATTTGTTATTTGATAAATAATAGTTGATTGATTTATTGGGCTTAGCGCCATTTGCAGCTATTTCATGGCGACCAGTTTTATTGGTGGAAGAAGCCGGAGTACAATATTTTGTCACTAAAAATTTAACAAGCCCACTAAGTTTTCAAGAATTTGGCTTTTGTCCTATGCAGAGTGACTGTCTAGTGTCTATATACACAAGCATTTTCGAGGATTTCGGCGAACAAATGTGTCAAGTAGTTGAAGTACGGCGTTGTAGTCGATAGCTATCTTTATGTACATACAACAAATATAGAGCATTCAATCTGTCTTCATGCATGGTACTTCGCATCGAGTTCTTAATAAATTTGAGAGACAAATTGGCCCTTTCTACACTACTAGATGTAACAGACGTTAGCATAAGCAGATACAGTATTTTTTGTGATATTTAGAAACTTCAAAGAACAACATCTCGAGTCCGATAGAGTCGACAATATGTCAATAGGTTTGTCTGTTTGATGTTGCCATAAAACTTTCCATAATTGGAATTCCTGTGTGAAAGTTGCAGGAGATGGTAAATCTTCTTTAAAATATTCCAATATTTCTTCTACCGTCTCCGTTCCAATGTTGTCTATACCGCTCAGAATTAAACTAAATGCCTGCGCCAGGAAAGGAATTTAATGAATCCGCGTTAAATCATAACATCATAATTTATGAACGTCAATAAAAAATTACTTCAAGATGATTTTCCGATTAATCGGCGACTGCTTCAAAAGTTCAAAGGTAATTAGATAAACTAAAAGGGCGATGCAACGGGTAGAAATATATAATGAGTTATTACATTTAACAGGCGAATGCATGAATGCTGATATGCTTAATACAGGGACGGAAGACCCACTCTCACCCTTCTTTCTGTCTTGGGGGGGGGGGGCCGTACGCCCCCTCTCTGGATCCGCCACTGATATAGGCCTAAATAAAAAAAGGCACGTGCTCTGTATTTAGGTGTAAATAAACTTTAGAGACAATACCGAAGGGACCTTCAAAAATAGACAATCCAGAGAAAGTGGCAACATAGGGTACACATGACGAAGAAAAACAAGACAAAAACACAACACTGTTTGTGTTGGACACCACTAGGCATGAATAAAAACAAAGAAAGTAAATGGGTCCTCCTACAGAAAACTTGAGGTAAAGTACGGACGGTTCACCGAACCTCGTTATTATGCGGAACTCGTAACGGATATCACAACACGGAACTAAGAACGTAAATACACATAATTATGATGATAATACACAACACAAACAACTAAAATGATGAGCATCACGGACCCCTCCAGAAACCCGGGGATGAACTCAGATAAAACATTTATTATGTCTTTTCGAGTCTATCTGGCCGTTTTTCCTGAAGTCAAGTGTCGGATTTATCAATGAGCTCGACAGGCTGTAGCCTATGGCTTCTAAATTTAGGGGGCCTCCGGCCAAGGTGTATAATATTTTTAACACTGTTATTGGACTTCCACACTTATCCCGTCATAACGTACTGTACTTTCTAAACAACCCTTCAGTAATTTTCTTTACACAGTTGCATTCCATTTCATACAATTGCAGAATTCTAAACACCCCTCATCATCAATTCGCCTTTATTGAAACTGATTAAACGCACTTCCATCTTCCTCTAGACTTAACCGCATCGTTGGCGTAATGGTTAGTGTGCTCGCCTCGAGAGCGGCAGATCGTGGGTTCGAGCCCCGGTCGGGTCAAACAAAAGAATATAAGGCTGGTATTTGTCGCTTGTCCACAAAGCACGCAGCATTATGGAGAAAGAGTAAAGACTGCTTGGCTCGGAATCAGATTAATGTGTCCGAGTGGAGCGACATGTCTACCCGCGGACTGTTGTTTCAGTGAGATAGCACTATAAATATCCAACTCAGCGCGTTGGTCTACAACAAAGCGGACCTCGTCATCATCTCATTGATAATTACTTGTTCTCGCCATGATATAGCAGCAAAATTGCTAAATTGGTGTTAAGCAACACTCACTCACTCACTCACTCACTCACTCACTCGCTCCTCTAGTCGTGAAGGTGTGGAATTGGGAGGGGCCTCATAAGTGGAATAGCCTAGGGCCTCTCTCTATCTAAATCCGGCACTACCTGAAGTGTAACCTTTCCAACACCATATATTTTCTGAAATGTACACGATTTCTCTACGCTCTGTCAGCATATCATGGGATGTTTAAAATCTTACAGTGAAATGTCATGATCTTGGACATTCGCTACTCTAAAAATAGCAACGTCATTCTCGGAAATTTAGTATTTATAGGTCATGCATCAAAACCTCCATAAAGGATTAAAATTCAACTAAATGCAACCAAATTTGGGCTCAAAATAATCATTATCAATTATCATAAGAAGTAGTAAATTAAAATTGAAGAAAACAATACCTTTAGTACGAGCAGCCATCTTGAATAGAAGGAGGTGCTGTCGGGAACAATTTTGAAAGTGAAACCCGACTACCAAAGAAACAGCCAAAACCAAATTTGGTTTAATTTGGTTCAGTTGGTTCAGAGGAGAAGATTAAAATGTGAAAGTGTATTACGACGCACGGACACAGACGAACGCTTAGTGATGGCAAAAGCTCACATGGGCGTTGGCAAGGTGAGCTAAAAAATCTGATCAATTAACAGTTTATAATAAATATTGTGCAAAACCAATAAGATATAAACAAAAACAAAAACAAAACGTTTCGTTTAATCCGGATTGGGATTTAATGTTCGCTCTTATTTGTATTTCACAGCTATCTTGGTCGAAAAATCAAATTTCAATTATGACCTCAATCAAAGATTTTCTAATTCTGAATAGGTAAATCATATAGTGTGGATAGGTTAACCGTAAGTTATTATCAGATATCTATCTAGTTGGAGACCTGATTAATGATACATTTGATTTTATCAGTAAACACCACTAGTCTAGGAGGTGTCATGGTCGTGATCGTATGGTAGTTAGATTTACAACCACCTATGCAATCAGTGCATATCACCACTGATTTTGTGAGTTCGAATCTTGATCAGGGCGAGGTGTACAACATTATGTGATAAAGTTTGTCCATAACTTGCGACAGGTCGGTGGTTTCCTCCACCAATAAAACTGACCGCCACGATATAACTGAAATATTGTTGAAAGTGGCGTTAAACACCATCAAACAAACAAACAAACCACTAGTCTTGTCAATTGTTGACCAGTTTATTCAAATGAAAAAGTATGTTAGTGGATGTGTGATAATCGTGTAATACCAACTGAGCAATTTTCTAGCTATATTATGGCGAGAACAAGTTCAATTCGATGAGATGATAATGATGCCTGCCTTGTACAAGACCAACACGCTTAGTTGGATTTGTATAGTGCTAGCTCACTGAAACAACAGTCCGCTACACTCTGACACATTATTCTGATTCCTAGCCAACCAGTCTTTGCTCTTACTCCTTAATGTTCAGTGCTTAGCGGAGAAACAGAAAATATCAGTTTTACAGTCCTTGATTTGACTCAACCGGGCTCAAACCCACGATCTCCCGCACTCGAGACGAGTACGATGACCAATACACCACTGATGCATGGACTAACTGAGAAATGTTCTAATTCTGGACAAGTCAATTTGAACAGAGAGTTATTATCATATCTGTATCTAGTTGGCGACCTGTTTCAAGGATAGATTTAATTTTATCAGTAAACATCACTCGTCTAGTCAATAGATTCAAAGGGAAAAATTGTCATTATTTACACAATAATAAGTACTTGCGAGTGGGTTCAATACGACACGCTTATGGAGAGCAAGTCGTAGTCGAACTCGCTCGGGACATTCTTGACGCCCTGCGATTATTTTTGTTTTGGGGGAAGCAGAGAATCCATTTCCTAATCTGGTCGCCAGTTGAATTAAGCATATTTTATTTGCTCAAAATATTAGCAATTGGGATAGGGCAATTACTTAAAGCCGGTTCCCTGCAATTTACAACATACTATATACATTACAGCAACCATACAGTGACACATTTCAAATTACATAAAGATGTATAATCAAACAAGCGAAATATTGAGAGAAAATTCAAACAAGGAGATATGGTAAAAGGAAGAAACATTTACAAAAAAAAAAAAAAATAAAATAAATAAATAAATAAATAAATAAATAAATAAATAAATAAATAAATAAGAATAACAAAAAAGTGTGGGGGGAGGGGGAGAGAACTAGTTGAGACCTTCATGATTAACCCAAGCTATTAATATTACCATATTTTGGAATAATAAATGATCACCAATAACGTTAATGTGAATGTTTATTTTTGTCGTCTGGTGTCTTATCAATTTCTTTTTTTCATCTGGAAATAAAGACGAACGCTCTCTATTATTCTTTTGTGTGAAGATTACGTGTAAATTACACAACATTTTTGTGTAACTGTTTTGTAAACTTGTACATTCGTAACATTGTAGGTAAGACACACGGCTATTATTATATTGAATTAAATGTTTGATTTAATACAGGAAGGTAAATAGAAAAATACATTTTAGAGAGGAAAAATCATATGGGATTTATGTATAACGATGTAATGTAAGGTCCGCCAAAAAATACCGGGGGATGTTGTTTAAAAAGGGTTGTTTGGGTTCGCAAGTGTGTGACATTGAAAGGTCGTAATACGGTGCTTACGAGTGGACGTCTTGGGACATTTTGCATTTTATTAAAGGTATTCCTATGGATAATCCCATATATAAATGTATATATTGTTTCAGTTGGTCGATAAAGATCAATATTATTTAAAAAAAAGGGGGGGGGGTCGGTCCATTTACTTAAATAACCTTCATAAAGGACAATACTATTTGTAAAAAAAAAGAAGGCTGGTGTATTATTTGTTTTTCGTATGTCACACTTCCACCTGGACATTTTTGTTTATCTGAAATGGAATATTCTATTTCCTTAACATGCAAACTGAAATAAAATAAATGGTTACGATTACTTTTCTACAAAAAAGGGGGGTTTAATTATTGATTCTTAACGTCTAGCGGGCTTTATTTCAGCAATATCCAGGACGAGAACAAGTTCAATGATATATAAAAACTATAAAGAACTGAGGGTAAGGATGGGTTAACCGGGTCAACGACATTTGACTGTCACTGGGAACTGAGGGTAAGGATGGGTTAACCGGGTCAACGACATTTGACTGTCACTGGGAACTGAGGGAAAGGGTGGGTTACCCGGGTCAACGACATTTGACTGTCACTGGGAACTGAGGGAAATGATGGGTTACCCGGGTCAACGACATTTGACTGTCACTGGGAACTGAGGGAAAGGATGGGTTAACCGGGTCAACGACATTTGACTGTCACTGGGAACTGAGGCCCGGGAGGGAAAGGATGGGTTAACCGGGTCAACGACATTTGACTGTCACTGGGAACTGAGGGTAAGGATGGGTTAACTGGGTCAACGACATTTGACTGTCACTTGAAATGTATGGATAGTAGGGTAGGGATGAAAAGACTGATACGAACCACGAAAGATTCTTGCAAGTCTTCATTTATTCCAAGAACAATAGCATATTAGAACCTTCTACCCGTAGCTGCAGTACAATGCACTACACTAGACAGTTTCCGAGAGCATATCCCAATATCTGTTCTCGAACACCATTTTAACATCTAAACACCACACTAACTTGTATATAGTTTTAACCTAAAATGTATGGTATTGAAAAAAAAAGAAAAAAAAAGGAAATTATCTCTTGTATATATTTGGTCGTAAATTAGACCCAACGCACACGCGGCATTTGTTTAAACATATTTATTTGTCATAAACAAGACAAAAGGATCGGGCACACATTATACAATTTAGGTTGCTGTCTCCGTTATTTACATGATATACATACATTGAAATAAACTACATTTAACATGATAGCAATCGGTGACAGAGATAAAACAGACATGTAAACTTCAGCGAAATAAGTACATTTCGAGTACACCTTTTTGTGATAAGATGAATGAGAGAGAATATTAAGGTACTTTTTTTTACACGCGGCATTGTGACATCAGTGCCCGGTACGTTATCATAAGTATGTTGATGGAGTGCTCTACTATATTAAAGAAGAACAATTTAGTCTTTTCGAAATCAACAACTGA
>MJUT01036386.1:26707-58715 GCA_002080005.1 Gigantidas platifrons | reverse complement strand
ATTAGTGACATTACGTATTAAAACAGACGTAGAACTTTGCCATAAATGTGGACAATTATATACCGACACCGCTGTTCATATAACAATGTCTTGTCTGTGCACGTCTGAACTGAGAGACAGTCTATGGTGTCATATTATTAATAACATTGGAGACCTCATGTTCAGTGTCTATTTACATAGTCTATCAGATTGGGACCTCTTCCATGTTTTAGCCGGGACTGACATTAAGTTTGAAATTTCAAATGAAGAGAAATTAGAATTCCGAATCAAGGCAGTTAAATTTTTATATAATTCGCATTCTTCACGAAAAACTTTTTGACCCACAAGCCATATAGACTTCTTAAGTTGTAGAATTCAGGGGTCCGAATGCAAATTTACTGGCCCGAATAAAAGCAAATATAATTTCACATTTTTATTATTATATCAATTGGCAGTTAATTGTCTATTCTCTCACAAAAATATCAAGCTTTTCCTGCAGTGGTTGCTTTCAACCAAGGGATATCAATTACCATTTATCGTTTTAGTAACGCAAATTAACTATATAAATTTTTCTGAACATTGTTGGTTAAAACAAGTCTGCCTTAAAGTAAACATTTTGTAGAATTAATTTTTTATAAATAAAGCAAAGTATTTTAATTAAATTCACAGAGAATTTCAGATATAAAAATTTTAGTAGATCTTTTCAATCTTTTTTCTTAATCAGGAAAAAGCTTGTAATATTTGTCCATTTCATTGATTTCATCAATATTTCTCAAAAGCCTAAATCAAGTCATCGATCGTATTATGCGCAAAGTATAAATTTGGCACCAAATTGATATCCGATAATTTTTACGTGTCCGGTCCGGAGTGATTCTTGTATATATATATATTTCAAATATTGATTTTTTACGTTCATTAAAAAAGCGTTTCTGAGATTGCGACCTTAATTTTGTCAATGTCCTTGAACTTCAACATAGCAGGAACAACGATAAATGATACAATAAAAGTTTTGATCTGGCGTTTCACTTCAGTTTTAATCAAAATAAATTATGGACAAATTGGAGATCAAAAGAGCTCTTTCATACAACAAACCCAGTATTTTAGATAGTCGGTCCGGTAGAAACCAATGATTTGACACGCAAGCCCGTCGGTCTTCTCACTTGTGATATTTTAGAAGTCCGCGGCCGATTTTACTGGCCAGGACCGTCGGGCTTGTTGCTAAGTTCGAAGACTGAATTCATCAAAATTATACTATTCTGAATAACATTCCAAACAATATGATTGCTGCCAATTGTCGTGTTCTGATTTGTATTTATTTGAACTGTGTTTAATTTAATTTGGTTTTTTGTTGTCTAATCGTTATGATGTATATACATGTATTACAATATACTCTTCTTAATCGAAGGAAATAAAGATAATAATAATAATAATAATAGATAAAAATTTTAACCGGAAGTCACATGTTGGGGTCTCAATTGGGAATTTTTTTAACTTTAATTCTTTTTAAGCAATTATTATCCGTTAAAATATTTTTGGGACAAGAAAAAAAAATTAGGAATTAATTTATAAGGATTGATCACAATTTTTTGTTCGGTTCATTCGAAATAAACTCACAAATGTGGTACACACCCTTGCGTAACCCGCTTTGCTGGTTACACAGTGTGTACCACATTTTTGAGTTTATTTCTTCATGAACCGAAAAAACAGCTTAGAATGGAAATTTCAATAATTATTTTCTGAAGACTTGCTATAATTGTTTGTCACCCTTTTACTAATAACTACATGGACCTTAAAAATTAATACGGTTGAGATAATACATACCTTAACATTGATATATTGGCAAAGCAACAATGTGGCGTCTGCTTTTCATAACAAAATGGCTGCAGAAGAAGTTGTGTTCAGGGATACAAAATGTACTTTATTAAAGAAGGAGATATAGAAAGGTAAAAAAAACTCTTACACGTACTAAAATGTTTTTGGTAACAACAAGGACATGGCAATTGTCACTTTCGATTTCAGCTTAAATTTGGAATTTTGGTACTATTTGTTGAGACAGTTTTCCTCGTTTCTTATAAATAATAGCACATTAATTGTAAAAGCACAATACACGGAGACTTTTGGTGAAAAGGAAAAGAGAATCAATCAATATAAGTGCTATAAGCGGCGAAATCACATGAGAAATCGGACCATTATGAGGTATTTGAGCACAAAATTTCATTTTAGTCCGGTACATAGAAATATATTTATCATATGGCAAAATCATGCTCATTATTTTATTCATGAGATATGAATATTCATGACGTCGTGGAACCACGTGACATTTGTTGACATCGTGGTAAAATTCAAAGAGAAGAGAGAAAACCCATAGCCTAGCGCCCCCCCCCACCCTTCCCCACACACACCCATACACAAGTTATATGGTCAGTCCCTTAATCAATGATGAATAATATATTACTACTGCTGTTTTATGTGTTTTAAAACAAATCATATTTGTTCTATATATGATTTATTTGATAATAATGAATAAAAAAGAACGGACTTGAGATTTTATTGTTATGTTTCCCCTCAACGCACCTCACATAATTATTTGATCACGTGATACTTTGTTTATGAAGAAGCGGTGCAAATGGAACAGACGAATTGTATGAAAATGCCTCGGGAATAATGGTACGTTTCACACGCCCAACATCCCTACGTTGCCTCTTAAATGGCGTCGGGCATTGAAAATTGTAAAAACGATCACAATTAATCTTCTCCAGGAACCTACAGATCATAAGTCTTCCATTCAAAACAAATATCAAGTGGAACTTTTTTACCGGAAGTTTTAATGTGAACGAAGAGAACTTATGTTGGTATGGCGGTTTCGTCAGTTTTATCATTTTTTTTAACCATACTTTAAGGGTTTATAAGAAATGATAGGAAAAGTTGTATCAAAATAAGAAATACTCCAGGAACTTCCAATATATTGAGTATGGTATCAAAAATTTGCTTGAACAACCCTAAGCGGTGTTTGGTGAAAAAAGAACTCAGAAAGTAAGTCCAGGCTCAATAAAAGATCAACACGGCCTCTTTTACTTCTTCAGCCGTTCATTGCTTAAGTACTACGATGACGTCCATTTGATTCAATATGGTGGTCGTATGCAAATTAGCAAAATGGGCTTCATTTTGCCATATGTTATTTTTTTTAATTCTATATGTGTCAAGAATCATATTTCACAACAAGTAAGAGGTGTATTTAGTGAAATTTAATTGTATACTATCAATCACAAGAATTTTGACATTTTTTTAGAATGACCCATATGCCTTGCAATGTCGTATACTTCTGACCTGTCGGTACACCCTGCGTATTGATAGTGGTTTCTTTGAGAAGGGAATTTGTCATTTACAAATACATTTGTATAAAAGCATCGGTTATCTTGTTCAAATAGGTATTTCTGTTATACTGCTTGAATATTTTGTGACATTGTGTTGAAAAGAGAAAATAAAACTTTTATGTTGCGTAGATGCCGACAAAATATGCCCTCGACAGTAAACCTACACGTATAGTGCTTTGTTGAATAATGTTGTTATGAACCTATAGGTATCTTACTTGCATTTCGTCAATGTATCTCTGGAGACTACTGAATAAATTGGTGATACTTCTCAAACCTTTAAGATCACTACCGACGAAAGTCGAGAGGACTATGGTTTTGCACTCCATCCACGTCCGTCAGTCCGACCATTTACTTTGTAATGCCTTAAAGGAAAAGACCAGTCAGTTGAAAAGTTGTTTTAATTCAATTCATTATAACTTGTTATTCGTAAATAACTTATTATTTAAAAAAAACACCTTTATTAACATTAATATACCCAATTAAAAATATGAATATTTGGAATTTCCTGTCGTAGTGTAAGCGGCCATGGCACCTCTTCGTGTGACGTCACGCAGTCAGATCATGTTAGTTGAATAAATAACATGTATCTGACTCTTTTCAACATCGTGCCCCTTTGGTTATGTTTTAATATCAGATCAATTGCAATACAATGTTTTTAATTGTATATCGTTCTAATTTTGTTCTTAATATTCCCATCCCATGTTACATTTTCATAAAACAGAGGAGTTTATTTGTACGGTGAAAAAAGGGGGGGGGGTTGTGCTGCGTATAATTTCATGTTTTACGTGATTGGCCGTAGTAAAATAACTGTCAGTTTTAAGTCGTTTTATGCTTACACATGTTTTTTTTTCTTTTTTTGTCCCCAATGCTGTCGTACTTTCCCGTGTTTTTCGTGGTCACTGGTCGATGTGTTGACCGGTAATTACAAAAAAAAATTCTCCTCACATTTTCCCTTTCATTAGTGCAATAAAATGCTTGACATGAAGTCATAATGATATTGTAAATAACAAAAGATAAATATACGACGTTATTTTACGATTTACATAATGTTTAATGATAAAATTGCAACTGATACAATGTTGATATATACCGACTTTTACTACGTCACGGGCGGGATAAATCCGAGAATAGATTATGATCACATTATGACTTTTGTCTCCTCCACATTGAAGAGTTCTGAAAAATGGCGATCCCCATTATTTGGTGCTACAGGCAACTTCAATCATCAAATTCTACCTTGCGGTATACTATTTTTAACATTCATTAACACAAATGTCTTTTATTTACTGTCATTTAAATTTTCACGCTAACTTGTTAAGACCATGGCCTTTTCCTTTAACACATTGACTTGATATTTAGTAAATGATTATATCATGGTGTGCTACATAGCAAGTATGTGGTCTGATAATTTTTCGTAGAGTTATTGCCCTTGGATTTATATTTTTCCCAAGTAATTTTCATCAATAGTTTCAGCTCTAACTGATTGAAATTTTGAACAGGTCGTAGTAATTGTCAGCCATACAAACTTCTTTATAGCATATGCACATGAAAAATACTGAATTGTGGAATACATGTCAATGAGATCACCATCCAACAAAACAGAAGGGGCCCGGGTGGCTCATAGCTGCGGAACCGTAGTCCTTATGGTCCTTGGCCAGTTTTCTGATATATGCGGACCATAGGGCTACGGATTTCACCCTATCAAAAACTTTCGAAACTGCGCAGTGAGAAAGTTGCGCCGCTTTTTTACAAATATTTCTCATGAACTCGTGTGCGAGAAAGATCAAACATATATATTTCGCTTCGTTAGATCTTTATCTACATTCTTCTATACTTACTTACCTATTAATATTCATTTCCAGCTCGTTATCATAACAAATGTCTCGATATTAAATGACCCCGCCTACTTCGTTCCGTTATCTTGTCATTGTGGTAATATCGAGACATTTGTTATGATACCGAGCTGGAAATGAATATTAATAGGTAATTAAGTATAGAAGAATGTAGATAAATATCTAACGAAGCGAAATATATATGTTTAATCGTTCTCGCACACGATTTCATGACAAAGATTTGCAAAAAAAGCGGCGCAACTTTTTCACTGCGCAGTTTCGAAAGTTTTTGATAGGGTGAAATCCGTAACCCTATGGTCCGCAAATATCAGAAAACTGGCCAAGGATCATAAGGGCTACGGTTTCGTAGCTAGGGTGGCTCGATGAGTTAGGTCATTGGATCGAACAGCTCATACAAGCCTATCACCAATACGGCTTGGGTTCGCGCCCGGCTTTGTAAATTACAAAAAATGGTGCACTCGACTCGCATCCGTAAGTGATAAAGTTTACCAGTTGCTTGCCCATGGTCGGTGGTTCTCTCTGCGTACTCCGGCTTCCTCCAGCACTAAAACTGATCGCCATTATATAGCTGAAATATTGCTGAAAGTGGCGTTAAAACACAAAAAATCAAAAACAAAATCAACCAACAAAACAGCAAAATACAAAATTTCACATGGAGAACGCCTTGCAGTCTAAGTATAGTTATGAATGGCCTACATCTTGCACAACTGATGCGAGACACGGGTGTTGATTAAATAACTGTTACCTGTTAATCTACATATCGATATAGACTCAAAGGGGACATGTTACACTAAACTCTACGACAAACGTGATGACTTCAACGTATTTGCCTATCTTAGCAACAACCAACGTATGAAGCGTTTCACAACATACCGTTACTCGAGAGCTTGTGGAAAATGCTATGATTTTCTTGAAGGCTCGACAGCTGGTGGGTTAACTCTGAAATTGCTTAATCAGTAACATAGGTTGTTAAAATCAAAATTTCTACGGGAGGCACCCAATTCTTGTGGAAACGTATGAGATATGTATATTTTCCAGATGGGAATTGATTTGAGGTTAGTGTATAGTTGTTCCCTGTGTGGTCGGATATGACTACCATCGAAATTAATCTCGAGCAACATGACTAATGTCTGATAGGCAGAAATTGCCTACAAATTCCGGAGCCCCTGTTTCACTCCCTTTCCATCGGGAGTTCAAGTTGTTCGCATGTGTTTATGCATTGATTGCATTTTTTGAATATTTAATTTGAAGTTCGCGTCTTGTTTCTAGGGGTCGTTGGATGTTGGGTTTTGGTTGCTCATTCTGTTCTTCTTATTTTTCTATCATGCCTTTAAGATTCAATCGGAGATGACCAAGCGATGTAAGGAAGCTGAATGTTGAACATTTTCGGGAAAATCCACACCACTCATTTTCTTATAAGCGTGATATTTCACAGATAAAATTGAGCAAAATCTTTTGAAAGATTTTTAATATGGTTTATCTTCCATTGGAAAAATATATATCAAGGGAACATTTCCCCAAATTTTCTGAAGCATCAAGTTAGAAATAACAATTTTATAAGTTCCAACCAAAACATGTTTGAAAATCAAATGTAATCTACGAGGCTAGGGTGGCCTGTCCTGTTTGCACATATTCATGAAGTAAAACACCTTGTGTGGTGTCAGTAGACAATTTAATAAACAGAACAATCTCAAATACAACAACTAAAATTCATTCATTGTTAGAGAAACAAAATATATTAAACAATTGGAACGTGAAACAATTTTGCTAAAGTTTTTTTGAGCAAATTTTTTCTTCCAAAATCATTTTAAAATTTAATTGTGATTATCTGTAAAATTCTTCACCATTATATACATGCTAATGATTTGATATTATGAAAGTTAAATTCATTGGGAATTATAAATGAAAAATCTTTTTAAATTCATTAATTAAAAATTCTTTATCAATTTCATTGGTTAAAACAGACCGTAAGTATGAGTGGTGAGATGCAGGTTTTGAAAAAGAGTAATGTAATTTACGGGACAACAAACTGAAATGCCAGTCTTTGCTTATTGTTCATATTCATTGCACTATTTGCATCACTACTTAAACATATTCCATGAAAATTTTATTTCAAAATCATATGCAATATAACTGAACAGAAAATATATAACAAATATTTCAAACGGTAATACTAGAAACATGTCATTTTCGTCTTCTTCCACATGTGCACAAGTCTTTCTTTGTAAATGATGATTTCAATAAGCTATGCATGTTCATTGTGCTCTGATGGAATCAATAGTGTAGTCTTCTTTATCTGTATAACATTTTATTCATTTAATTATATTTTGCAATATACGGGACAAAATGCGGTAATTTACGGGACATAACTTACAATTTCAATCACTTGTGATCGCAGCGTGATCACTCCATTGTAAACATATTGAAGGGAAACTTTAATATTGTTTTTTTTGAAAATGTGCATAAAAAAATTGGCTAATTGCTTTTGTTAACAAAATATAAGGAATTTAAATTACACGACTTACCTGACAGCTGACTTCTTCGATGTTTCAGTCTAGATTGTCATTTTTTCGAATTTCAAGCCATGCCGCCATGAAACTTATTGCACTAACGCCCTAAACGGGTGAATGAAAATGAATCGGCATGTCCGTTGCACTCCCTTTCTCCAATACTCCATATTTACGTGATATTTCGATTCGTAGATTAGGCCTGCATCTCATAAATTACATTATCGCCTCTTATTGACAAGTTATCGGAAAATTTTGAGTTTTATAACTTTATGCTGACATTTTCAAGTTTTTAGTAGTCAATAGGTGTAATATCCAGAAGATCCCTTGCTGGGGGCACAACCTCTCGCAACTGGTCGTTTAGTGTGCTATGTATTGTTTTAACACTCAATTATGATTAATTATGTGTCAATATTTACTCAATGTTTATATTACAATTTTAAAAGTTTTCATTTAATGAATTGAACAAATAGCCAGAGGCACTTATGTCGTATTACAACATATTATTATGTTAAATGACAGTTTTATGGTTTTAATTAATATTGGCATATTGTTGTTTGTAAACATGTCGATGTTTTTTTTATTAATATATTATATGTACTTATTCGCCTTTTACTGTTTGTAAAGAAACTCCTAATGTCCATTTACGTTGTTTAGTTCATATAACGTATTAAACTTTCGTAAAAACTATTCACGTTTATTTTCGGTGTAAAAAATGACTCCGGTCCCGTAGGGGGGTATATTGAGTTCATGTTTTTCATCGATTTCAGTAACAGACGGGAGGGAAATGCTTGAAAAAAATTGCCGGGGGGCACTTGCCCCCTGTGCCCCCCCCCCCCCCTTGCTACATCCGCCCCTGATTATCACACAGGAAATGTGTATAGAATTGCTTTGTTTGCAACAGTGTCCCGTATGATTACATTCTTAACTTAACGCACTAAAAATATACTAATGTTTGTGTTATAATTTGTTTTCTTCACTTTGTTACGTGAGATTAAGATTGATTTCTTTGTTATATACATGTAGTTATTTGATGATTAAATTAAAGAGACAATAATAGATATATATGTTGTAACTGAATAAAATGGTAAGGTCCAACGGTCCTGGACTCGTAAATTACATGGGATGATGCGACAATTTTTAAAGGATCAATATTGTAAAACAAAATGTCACTTGAAAAAGAGAGATTGTTGACTGAAAATGTTTGGTTCCATAGATGTTTGCCTGCTGTCAGCTTCTTTGTATCATCAGAATAGCATTTGCTTTTATATAGATAAAAACAATACCATTAAGTTGTGACAGATTATTTTGTCTGAGTCTGTGATATTTCACATTCGTCAGTTGGAATTTTGAGACTAATCCACTTTTAAGTGGGTTTTATTTCAAACGTTTGGTCTCAAAGAACCAATCAAACATAATTTTCAGGGAGATGAAACAAACTCTAGCATAACTGGGGCACTTAAAATCCGATGACATTGAATTTCACGGTTATAGCTCTTGAAAGATAAGACTTTTACTCATAATATTTGGAGCAAATATACAGCTAAATCGAGTTTACATGAGCCCTTTTGTCCGATTTTATAAATATTTTTGAGCCACGGACACTTCGGACCAATGCCCTGGAATACACGTGAAAAGGACATGTATCGTATTATTTCTGGGGTTTAAATGAAATAAAATCTTATTTTAAGCAAAACAATTCTAGTCTTTTCAAAATTTATGCAAATTTCAGTTGATTTAAGGCGATTGCTATGTGAGCAAGTGGTATGTCTGATCACCGAAAAAAAGGAGCATAGATATGTAAGACATAAATTTTTCCGGTTGAAATTTTATCCGGTAGAAAGAATTTAATATTAAATTGTATGTTACGGTAAATATTTTATAATAAAATACTTTCCATTGCTATAAAAAAAAAGTATCCTAGTGTACAATAAACAAGTACATAATATTATATCCAATGCTGATCATTAACTCATGAGATGCATCTGTAATGTCACCAACGGAGCATTCGGGGTAATTGCAATGTGAAGCGTGGGGTGTCTGTTTCGAAGCGGTTGATTTTCGAAAATGGTAAGTTCATTTGCATTTGTAGTAATAAAGGGACCGAGTCTGATCAAAATTATTAGTGCACGGAATCAAGACATTATCATGGTTTATGAAGCTGTGATTAAAGTAGATATATACGGTGCATGTTTAGCAAACACTCGCGCCCAACTCTGATATCGGGTGCAAAAATTAACAACATCACTCCTTTTAGGCCGATAACTTGCAACCACAAGCTTATGTTCAGAAAATTACTGATCCTAAACTTTCAAAATTATAAGACAAACCAAACTCTACAGGTTTTGCCAACAAAGACACCATAAACAAAGCGTCAGTCTCGAAAATTATATGTAGAGTATGGGGTGTAGGCTCTCGTTTTATGAACATATTTATAATCACCTCAACTTGGAAATTTAATAAGAACATAAGAGTTATGTTGTCTAGAAAAAGGCGGACACTCCACTTAACAGGTTTTCCATATATATGTTCTTTTATTGTAGACAAAAGAAAATAACACCACAGGCGCTTGTGTTGGTATTTTAGGTACAAAGCATATTTTGACTCTACACAAGCGCCTGTGACCACACAACACCAAAAACGTGTCGCAATTTTTGTTTTGTTTTCGTTTTCTTTTGTTTGCTTGTTTTGTTTTTCATCTGTAAATATGTTTAAGGTAAAACTAGTAGCTTTTGTTATCTTTCTGTGATTTCGGATAGTTGTGTGCCTTGTTTAGTGGGGGTATCAATATCCCGTATCCCTAAAACAAAATAGGCAAATATCCCATATCCCTAAAATTGATTTTCGGTCAAAAGCCAAAAATATCCATGAAAATACCCAAAATGACAATACAATATCCCATATCGCAGTAATTCAGAGGACACATATCCCATATCCCTAAAAATAAACTGGCAAATATATCGTATCCCAATATACCCTATCCAAGGCTCAGTTGTTGGTGGGTACTCAACTTATTTTGTGACAAAAGATACCAAATCACTTTCAAAATACAAGACGACGATATTAACAAGATGCTTAATTTTTTAATCTACAACATATTTGTCCAATGTGGTGGGCGTGTGCTTCAACACTTGATCTGCATTAATATAGGAACTGTGCATCCTACTGGCCGACTTGTTTCCTCACTTTTACAAGGCCGACTTAATAGATATTGTCAAGATGAAAGAACGGCATTTGGTCAGTTCGTTTAATCTCACTTTCCGCTATATAGATGTTGTATTGTCACCGAACAATCCTCGATTCGGTGACTATCTCCGTCGCATCTATCCCAAAAGAACTTGAATTAAATGACACCACAGACCCTGTTAGGTCTACCTCGTATCTTGACCTACTATTCGAAATCACTTATTATGGCTCAGCCACTTTGTGGCGAATGCCCTATAGTGATGTGTCTGTCCGTCCGTGCGTCCGTCCGTAACAAATCGTGTCCGGGATGTAACTTTTTTGTCGTTCAAGACAGGCTCTGTATATTTGGCATGTAAGGTAGACCACCTCCAGACGATGTGTCGCGCACCATCGTTGCACAGGGATTTGTTCCCGGTAAATAAAAAGATCGACTATCCACATATATACACTAGACAAGGGAGATACAAATGTCGTCGGTAGCTACGCTTTAACTCATTTTATTTCCATTAATACCTTTCATCTCACCGCTAGTCCTCCTTAATTCGTTTAACAAGATGTTTATCTAAGAATTATAACAGCAGTTACCTTGATTAAACCCTACATGACTTCAAAAAATAGCTCCGTTCACTCCAAATCATCTTTTTCAACATCCGTCAGTTACCAAAACGAAAATTACGACCTTCAACTGACGTTCGGGCTTACTGAAGGTTTTTCTTTCATGCACGATAACTCCAGTTGCAAAACCGTGGGAATTTGTTGGCGAAACTTTTGAAGCGTGATTTTGAATGTGAATGATCTAGAGTTATCGTGCATGAAAGAAAAACCCTGAGTAAGCCCGAACGTAAGTTCAAGGTCGTCATTTTCGTTTTGGTAACTGACGGATGTTTAAAAAGATGATTTGGAGTGAACGAAGCTATTTTTTGAAGTTAAGTAGGGTTTAATCAAGGTAACTGCTGTTGTAATTCTTAGATAAACATCTTGTTGAACGAATTAAGGAGGACTAGCGGCGAGATGTAAGGTATTAATGGAAATAAAATGAGTTGAAGCGTGGCTACCGACGACATTTGTATCTCCCTTGTCTAGTGTATATATGTGGATAATCGATCTTTTTATTCACCGGGAGCAACTCCCTGTCATTGTTGGTGACCTTTGACCTTGAGCTTTGACCTCAAGGTCAAACTGGTCCGTGCGTCCATANCAAATCGTGTCCGGGCTGTAACTTTTTTGTCGGTCAAGACAGGCTTTTCATATTTGGCATGTAGGTAGATCACCCCCAGACAATGTGTCGCATACCATTGTTGGTGACCTTTGACATTGAGCTTTTACCTCTAGGTCAAACTGGTCCGTGCGTCCATAACAAATCGTGTCCGGGCTGTAACCTTTTTGTCGGTCAAGACAGGCTTTTCATATTTGGCATGTAGGTAGACCACTCCCTGACGATGTGTCGCGTACCATTGTTGGTGACCTTTGACCTCAAAGTCAAATCGGTCCCTGCGTCCGTAACAAATCGTGTCCGGGCTGTAACTTTAATGTCGGTCAAGACAGGTTTTTCATATTTGGCATGTAGGTAGACCACTTCCAGACGATGTGTCGCGTACCATTGTTGGTGACCTTTGACCTTGAGGTTTGACCTCAAGGTCAAACTGGTCCGTGCGTCCATAACAAATCGTGTCCGGGCTGTAACGTTTTTGTCGGTCAAGACAGGCTTTCATATTTGGCAATTAGGTAGACCACCTCCAGACGATGTGTCGCGTACCATTGTTGATGACCTTTGACCTTGAATTTTGACCTCAAAGTCAAATCGGTCCCTGCGTCTGTAACAAATCGTGTCCGGGATATAACTCTTTTATCATTCAAGATATGCTTTTCATATTTGGCATGTAGGTAGACCACCTCCAGACGATGTGTCGCGTACCATTGTTGGTGACCTTTGACCTTGAATTTTGACCTCAGAGTCAAATCAGTGATTTTACTGTAACAAACTGTTAACTTTTCACATTTTCATCTTCTTCTCTGAAACCACTTGATGGATTGGTATTACTTGATTCATAAATACAAAACTATATCCAGTAGAGCAAAGCTAGGCGATACAGGGGAAAAATCAACTATTGATCTTGAACTTTATACTTTTCAAATGAATCAATTATCTCCAAAAGTGTTTTATTACTGAGGTTGACATCAGTCTGTCCTTACAAATGTTTTACCACAAGTTATTTATGGTGGGGTACACAGAGATAGATTCCTTCTCGATGATATCTAGTTACTATAAGCTCTATGACAAACATGATGACGTTTTATTCTGTATTATCAATTTCCCGTTGGTCTGTTGTAACTCTCCATACGCCCCTGAAGGCATCACATCAAAAGTTCTACGGTCGTCATACTGAATCTGTTGACAAATATAGTGCGTCCATCTCTACCGGTGCACGTGGTCCTTGCTCCCATTTTTTGAGGAGTCCGAGTTGCTCATTTACTTTTAGTTTTATGTGTATTTTCTTTTATTTCATATGTTCTTCTAGTTGTATTTGTCTCCGTGTTCATTGCTTCGTCTTTGTCCCTTGACTCACGAGTTTTGGATTTCGCTTTAACCAGCGATTACCCTTGATTTCCCTTTTGAGTGCTGTCGCTTTGCATGTATTCTCATGTTATATAGGGTCTGAAATTTTTTTTTGGACAGTGACTGCTGCTATACTCATTGTTTTCATGAGCCTCAGCGTGTCTCTTTATGAATTTTGGTGTTGATAACGTTTTGCGCAAAACTGACAAATAAAATTTGTCCCTGAAGTTGATGCAACTATCTCCTCGTGATCTACATCCATCTGAAATAAATAAAGCAAAACTGAACTGTTATTGGTCATTGTAAAGAACACCCCTTTAATTTCACATATAAACAGTAATAGAGGAAATGATATTCAATGAGTCAGAGACACGAAACATGTCAAATGTTTACACAAATATCAATGCTATATAATGAACCATCAAAGTGAAAAATGAATTCCAAATCTACAGTAGGCGCTTATGTAGTTACTACGTGAAAGTAAAATCAAGGGTAACCACAGTTTAAGCGAAATCTAAAACTCATGAGTCAAAGGACAAAGACGAAGCAATGAAAACGGAGACAAATACAACGAGAAGCACATATGAAATAAAAGAAAATACACATAAAACTAAAAGTAAATTAGCAACACGGACTCCTCCAAACACGGGAGCAAGGACCAGGTGCACCAGTAGAGATGGACGCACCATATTTGTCAACAGTTTCAGTATGAAAACTTTTGAGGTGATGCCTTCAGGAGCGGATGAAGAGTTACCACAGACCAACGGGAAATTGATAATACGGAATAAAACGTGATCATGTATGTCATAGAGCTTAGTAATAAGTGATTTAGAATAGTAGGTCAAGATACGAGGTAGACCTAACAGGGTCTGTGGTGTCATTTAATTCAAGTTCTTTTGGGATAGAGGCGACGGAGATAGTCACCGAATCGAGGATTGTTCAGTGACAATACAACATCTATATAGCGGAAAGTGAGATTAAACGATCTGGCCAAATACCATTCTTTCATCTTGACAAGATCTATCAAGTCGGCGTTGTAAAAGTGAGGAAACAAGTCGGTGAGTAGGACACAAAAGTATTGAAGCACACGCCCACCACATTGGACAAGTATGTTGTCGATTAATAAATTAAGCATCTTGTTAATATCGTCGTCTTGTATTTTGAAAGTGATTTGGTATCTTTTGTCACAAAATAAGTTGAGTACCCACCAACAACTGAGCCTTGGATAGGGTATATTGGGATATGGGATATTTGCCATTTTATTTTTAGGGATATGGTATATGTGTCCTCTGAATTACTGGGATATGGGATATTACATTGTCATTTTGGGTATTTTCATGGATATTTTTGGCTTTTGACCGAAAATCAATTTTAGGGATATGGGATATTTGCCTATTTTGTTTTAGGGATACGGGATATTGATACCCCCACTAAACAAGACACACAACTATCCGAAATCACAGAAAGATAACAAAAGCTACTAGTTTTACCTTGAACATATTTACAGATGAAAAACAAAACAAGCAAACAAAAGGAAACGAAAACAAAACAAACATTGCGACACGTTTTTGGTGTTGTGTGATCACAGGCGCTTGTGTAGAGTCAAAATATGCTTTGTACCTAAAATACCAACACAAGCACCTGTGGTGTTATCTTGTTTTGTCTACAATAAAAGAACATATATATGGAAAACCTGTTAAGTGGAGCGTCCACCTTTTTCTAGACAACATAACTCTTATGTTCTTATTAAATTTCCAAGTTGAGGTGATTATAAATATGTTCATAAAACGAGAGCCTACACCCCATAAGGAACACGAAGTTAACACCCCATACTCTACATCTAATTTTCGAGACTGACGCTTTGTTTATGGTGTCTTTGTTGGCAAAACCTGTAGAGTTTGGTTTGTCTTATAATTTTGAAAGTTTAGGATCAGTAATTTTCTGAACATAAGCTTTTGGTTGCAAGTTATGGGCCTAAAAGGATTGATGTTGTTACCTTTTGCACCCGATATTAGAGTTGGGCGCGAGTGTTTGCTAAACATACATCGTATATATCTACTTTAATCACAGCTTCATAAACCATGATAATGTCTTGATTCCGTGCACTAATAATTTTGATCAGACTCGGTCCCTTTATTACTACAAATGCAAATGAACTTACCATGTTCGAAAATGCTCCGTTGGACACGGTGAATATTATTTCCGATGATTAATGATAAATCCCATTTGACATTGTATAATTAAATTTATGCATTTTATTCAATAAAATATTTGAATTGAATTGAATTGAATGATAAATCACCTGAACCATCAAATGAGATAATCCAGATAATATTTTATACTATGGTATGTAATATTATGTCCGACGCTGATTATTAAATCACGAGACGCATCTATAATATACAGTCCGACAAAAGATAAGCACCACCTGACTTGTTTCAATAATATCTTTTCTAATAATGAACTTATTTCAAATCGGTTTGCTGTTTTCGTTACCTGTACACACATACTTACTTACCTGTGAAACAGGTTATTGATCGATTTTTATTTATGTGTATATGACCGGGTGTGTAAAGTACCACGTGTACTTTTCAACCTTTGTGTTTGCGTACGAAAGCTGATTTTTTTGTGTAGAGTTTTAAGTTTCATTTTCTATTGGTTTGGTATGGTGCGGCTAAATTTAACCATACCAGAAAGGTGGCAAGCTGTTGGCATGCATAACGGTGGTTTTAGCCATAGAAGGGTGGCAGACCACTTCAGGGTTAACCATTCCATCATTGTACGACTGATGCAGCGTTTTCGTCAAACGGGGAATGTTACTGACCGTCCATGTGCAGGTAGACCTCGCAAAACGACACCGAGAGAGGACCGGCTCATATCCAGACGGGCGCGGCAACGGCCGTTTAGTACAGCTGGTGCACTTTGTGGTAATTTACCGTTTGGAGGCCACATTAGTACACGCACTGTAATCAGACGCCTCCACCATCAGGGAATGCGAGCGCGACGACCCATAAAACGTCCACAGTTGACATTACGTCATCGCCATGCTCGATTTGACTGGTCACATGATCATTTGGGGTGGACTATTCGCACATGGAGAGGGGTCCACTGGTCTGATGAAAGTTGTTTTTGTTACGCCCTACCGACGGTCGTGCAAGGGTTTGGCGCCAACGAAAGACTTCATTTCAGGACAACCACATTTTGGGCACAACTGTTTTTGGGGGTGGGGGTGTAACTGTCTGGGGTTGTTTTTCCTTTGACTGTAAGTTGGACTTGTACGTTCTTGATGGTAATCTGACAGGCCAAAAATACCATGACAATGTGCTCGCTCCACGCGTAGTCCCCCATTTCGACAATCATGCGTTGGCTGACATGCCAATGTTCATGGACGACAACGCTAGGCCACATAGAGCCCGAATTGTACAACATGTTTTACAGCAAGAGGCTGTTCAGACAATTCCATGGCCTGCGATGTCGCCAGACATGAACCATATAGGGCATGTATGGGACTTTATTGGCCGAAAAGAATTAACCAACGCAATCCAAAATGTCAAAATATTGACGAATTAAGAACTGCTATCTTACAGGTGTGGCAACAGTTCCCCCAAGAACGGCTTAGGCGTCTTGTGCGGAGCATGACGAGGCGTGTTACATAACTTCACAATAAGCGCGGTGGATATACTCGTTATTGATTTTTATGCCTTACACTTACGCACAATAGATGCATTTAAAGGTTCTTAAAATCTGAAGACTCTGCATTTTAATGCAATGTTAAAAACTTCCATCAAAGACAAATTGGTTTTACGTTTTTCCAGCGCCTGTTTTGAACCACATTTTTGCCACGTGATAGTCACGTATTTCAGGATGATAAATACTTCGTACATTGGTAATTTTAGATCCCTTGGTGTAGTCTTTTAAGAAGTGTAAGAAAAATGGTGATATCTAATTTATTGTTTTAACAGTATTGATGTAAAATATATATATCGATAAAAATATAGGGTGGTGCTTAACTTTTGTCGGAGTGTATATTTTGTACGAACTTGACCTCCAATGAGACCTTTTCATTGGCTATAGTCGGCATTTTAACAGCCGAAGTGTATACAGAAAATCTGTTGTAGGATGGTAGTTATGAATGAAGTTTATTTATAGCTACACTGACCTCAAATGAGATCTTTTCATTGGCTATAGTCGGCATTTTAATCTGTTGTACGATGGGGAAAATCGTAGTTATAGCCAGAACACTGCCAATTTAAATGACAGATTGAGTAATCTTCAACCCATTATAAAATCAATAGAGTCATGTAAGTTTGAATATGTTATTTTTTTTATTAATTGGTATTGGTTGATATTGAATAATGGAAGAAGATGAGTACAATGATATTTTTGGGGTCACTGTGCTTAATATCCATAATGTTTATTATTGTTTATTTTATTTTGTTGATATTTCTAATCATTGAAATCATTGTATGAAATTTTGTGTTGATTTATACTGCCTGTAAGGGCGATTTGATTATTAATAAAACTATTTGTATTTGTTACATATATACAAGACCAAAATGTTATCCACGGATATATTTTGATATTAAATTTCTTCCACCCCATCTGGAAAATATATAATAGCATTGGAAGAAATTTGATATTGAAATATTGTCCAAGGATAATATTTTATATTCAAAATAATCCGCCGAAAGAATATTATGGAGGATAAAATAAATTGTACGATGTTAATAAAACTATTTGTATTTGTATTTGTTACATATATACAAGACCAAAATGTTATCCACGGATATATTTTGATATAAAATTTCTTCCACCCCATCTGGAAAAGATATAATAGCATTGGAAGCAATTTAATATTGAAATATTGTCCAAGGATAATAAAAATAATCCGCCGGAAAGAATTTTATTTAGGATAAAATAAAATACTGATCATTTCCCGTTTTCATATATATTTTTTTATTCATATTAAAAAGGAAGAAAAGGAAAAGAAATCATATACAATTAGATAATAGTGTAAAAACTAACAAACTGTAAGGTTCAGAGATGCTATGTCCGACTTGGTATACATTTATATAAAAAAAAGACTAATAGCTACTGGTACAGAATATTTAAAACAACAAACCCTACATCAGCGTTCATGTATAAATAAAAGAACACTTACAAAAAACAAAAAACAAACAAACAAACAAAGCAAAAATACAAAAAACAAACAAACAAAACAAAATCAAAAATAAAACCAAGCAAACAAACAAAGACAAATAAAAGAATATTAATGTACCAATGGTATTTTGAACGAGTTTATGTTCAGCATGCAGTCTAGAAAATTGAATACCAGTTAATAGAAAATGCGTAAAAAAACTATCAACAAGTAGTTGCCGAAAAGTCATAATGTAAACTAACTAGAAAGGTACAAATTACGACCTAGTTATATATGCGTTTAGAAATAAAAGTTTACGACTGTAAACTAGAAATAGAATAAAAATAAATAAAAAATAACTATCAATGTGTTTCAAAACTATTGAAAAAACGCCGACACGACGTGATATGTGCTGTTAAAGCAATATGCAGAAAATTTGTATTTTCAACTTTTTATTTATCAATACAGAACATATAAAACGTTTATTTGGTATGCGATCCAATTAATGTACTTGTATACTCAAATGTATTCATGAAATAAAGAGAAAAGACTTGTATTTATTAAAATCAATTAAAATTAATTAAGATCAAGTTTCATTCATTTTGGTCTACATTTGCCAAAGATTTCAAGCGAAACTTTTCTTGCAAAATTTACAAAAATCCACACAAGAACAGTAAAAAGGTTGTTTTTTTTTAACCAACGAAAAAATGCATGAAATGACTAAAATGTTGTACAAGTGCGCAAATAACCTCTTTTTTTTTTAATGAATCACGTATCAAATGCTAAAATAGTATAAATTTTGAAAAGAGTAAAGTTTTAAATATTTAAAATTATTATTATATTTTTATTTTTACTTTTTTATTTTTATTTTTAACGATTTGTAGAAAAATAAGTATTTGTTATTTAGGTTCCTAAAATGCCAGAGTTTAAAAATTATTTGTCAGAAACTATACATTTTGCCCACCCTGACAATTCATTTCTTATTTCACACCTTTTCGTCTACTGAAACAGTAGGAATGCAATATACAATTACGGCCCTCTGTGTAGGGAAACATCCAGATTTGTCAACCTGAGGGGGAAAACCTCCCCCCCGCCCCGAGGGTTGACAAATCTGTATGTTTCCCTACACAGAGGGCAGTAATTGTTTTATCATATTTTTGCCAATGTTTTATAGGTCAGTGGCGCAGCTGCCCAATGCTCGACTAGGCACGTGCCTATACATAATTTTGGACATTTTTTTTCTCTTAAAGATGGATTAAAGTCATGTTAGATTCCTAATAGACTATATTAACAATTTACATTAAATGAAACATCCAGTATATTTTATATACCAACCACAAATTTTAATTAACAGAATACGACATATAGAACCACCATTGCCTAAGCCCTTGGGTATATCAAAGTGCTCCAGAATGATAGGCGATAACTGCCACTATCATAGCCGCCTACAATGTCATTCTTTTTTTTCTTCTAAATTGTGTTAAACAACTATCTGTCGATATTTATACTTTTGGAGTTTGATATTTTTCGCAATAGGCTCTTTTGCCGTGATGTCACTGGTTTCTGGCACAGGTAAATTGGTTGTTAAAAACACCATTAGTGTAATAGAGTTTTCAATTTTAACTCGTCATAACTTTTTTGTTATTAAAGATAGATTAAAAAATCTTTTGGTTCCAGAAAATATGAAATTTATGCTAAATGATGATATAATTTGTTTAGAAATATTCAGAAAATTATAGAGATGAAACATATTTGATTTTCAAATTTTATATACGTATTTCAAATATTTATAGCAAATTATTTTTCCTAAATAAAATAGTATAAAATTGCATGAAAAATATGAAAGGATTAAATTTTATAAATCATTTTACAGAACCAAAATCGGGTCATGAATAAAAAAAAGTTATAAAGGTTTAAAAATTGGTCAAATTATCCAGTATTAATTGCATTGTTATTGGCCAACCGCAATTTGTGTTTAATGAGATGCAAATTAATGAATATGACATCACTAATAAGCTTGGCGAAAGAGAATATAGATTTAATGGACAGCAACCTCTGATTTTTTTATTAATAATACAATTTTTGAGTCACTTTTAAANTTATTGGCCAACCGCAATTTGTGTTTAATGAGATGCAAATTAATGAATATGACATCACTAATAAGCTTGGCGAAAGAGAATATAGATTTAATGGACAGCAACCTCTGATTTTTTTATTAATAATACAATTTTTGAGTCACTTTTAAAACACTCTAAATCACTGAAATCGCTGGGCTTAAGGGGGCTTTGCCCCCTGGACCCCCTATCACGGATTTGCCCTGGACCCACTGGGGGCCTTAAGCGGTAACCAGATCCCTCCCCGATTTCGTGCCTACTCTTCATTTTAACTCCAGCTACGCCCCAGTAGGTTATCTCCCTTGTGGGGGGAAATTGGGTTGTTCGTCGGGGAACAATAGGGTTGTTCGTCGAGGAACAATAGGGTTGTTTTCCAGCAGCGCAAATTTTGGCAAAACATCTACTATTAGTTTAACCTGTGCCTTTTCAGCACCTGTGCGTCGGACCTGTGCATTTTACGCACGCACCTATTACTGGTTCAACCTGTGCGTCGGTCCTGTGCGTTTTACGCACGCCACTATAGTTAATTAAACCTGTGCGTTTTTACAGCACTTGTACGTCAGTCCTGTGCGTTTTACGCACGCCACTATAGCTACTTCAACCTGTGCGTTTTTCAGCAGTTGTGCATCAGTCCTGTGCGTTTACGCACGCCACTATAGTTAATTCAACCTGTGCGTTTTTCAGCACTTGTGCGTCAGTCCTGTGTGCTTTGACGCACGCAACTATAGTCAATTTAACCTGTGCGTAAAGCTGCTAATCAAGTAACCAAGAGCGAATAATAGTATTGCGTAGGCTATTGACCAAACGTGTTGCTCAAGAGAGCAACGCAAAGTCACCAGACACGCTGCGACAAGCGTTTATGACTATACCATTTTATACAGACGATTCCAAAAGTCTGCATCATCAAAACGATTTCATATAATCCAATGATAACCATAAAGCGTGTAAAGGACCAGACTATTTCCGTGTATTATTTCATATCCCAACCAGTTTATGACTCTGTTAGTTATCGTAGTAATTATAAACAATATAAAAATATAAACTATTTGTATGCTTAAAATATATTTAGCCAATCAATTGATAAATAAAAATGGTCTACTGTTTCGAAAATTGTCAATTAATTATATGCATGCCAACTGTGTATATTAAACAATTAAAACACTGTACATACACAGGGAAATTAGTGGAAGTGGGGAAGGAAATTATACGGTCAAGTGCGTAAATTATTACCTATATATAGCCTTAATTTATTTTTAGACTTTGCATACACATTTTAAATACGTGTTAACTAATTTTGTCACATTAGCCACGCCTCCAAGAAATGCGTCCTCGGATTTACCTACTCTTCAAGCTTCAACTGAATGCGTCGATTCCTGTGGCCATTTTTCAAACCCAAGCTCTATCAACATGCTAAGCAGAGGTTTTGTCATCAGCTGGACATATTCTCAAAAGAAAGGCCGCAATGCCTATCAATGCTAAGTGCCGAACGCCATCGGTCACTAATCCAAAATGTTCCAAACCCTGGTAGGTCCGAACTTCAGCTCGTAGACATTTAGTCTACCACCATGTCCAGAGTTCCATCAGTTTCTACTATGAAGATAAATTCGTAACTACGTGTATTATGATATTCTACCTAACGCCAAAACTTAAACAGACTTTCCTATTCCCTAACATAATCTAAATGCTTATAACCCTATAACTGAGCAACTGTAACAGAAATTTACTACAACAATTAACAAATTTAAATACCTAATAATCATAGAAAATAATTTTAACTGCCACAGGAAAAGATATATAAAATGTCAAAAACCGGTAAGAAGTAATTTTGCCTAAGTAGCGGCTTCATAATGATGTCTACTCTTAACGAACACAGCTCCGAAGAGACTGCTGCTACTGAAGGGGTCTTTAACGTGCACAGGCGTGGCGCTCACTGAACACGGGACCTCGGATTTAACGTCCCCATCCGACGGACACATAGTTATAATAATGACAAGTTGATGACTGCCTCTCCGTACTTGCCATCCAACACAAGAGATAACTTGTCACGTACAAACAACTGTACACAAATAAAATCATAAGATATACATTATCTTCAATATCTATTTACATATTTATCTACAGAAACGGTTTACTTTACCAATGCTGATCGTAAGCACGCAACCAGGCAAACGACTTTTTCTTTCTCTTTGGTCTACGTGATACTTCAGATTCCAGCCAAGCTGCATCATATACCGACTTTTCATCTTGTTGGTTTACAACCTTAGTAACACTCGATTCCGAGTCAGGCATACCCTCCGTCGTTCCGTTCATCACTTTGGGAGTATTTGAATATTCAGGAGGCTGTCTTCCCTGCTCTCGCTTCTCAAATACTTTCTGCGAATTGCATCTTCGCACAGGACAACCCGAGACCTGTCTCTTCATCATGTCTCGATTCTTTTGCAATACATGTTTGCGTTTACTGCAAGGTGCACATCCGGCCACATAACCTCTAACATCTTTTCGCATTCCTGGCCAATAATACTTCTCTTTGATTTTAGCCAACGCTTCTCCGACTCCCAAATGAGCCGATGTTTTATCGTCATGGGTCTGTTGTATTATATTCCGTTTTTCACAAAACGGTATAACAGCACGCAATGTACCATCTTGTTTAGATACTCTATAAAGTATGCCATTCTTTAATCTCAGATAATTCCACTGGGACTATAAAGATTTAATTACATATGCATAATTCCGAATTTTGTAAAACGGTGGTCGTTTGTTTCTAGTCAACCCCTTTCGGACTTCCTTTAAATCTTGATCTCTCTCTTGCAACTGTCGTATTTTCATTGATGCCTCGCCATCCGGCGGGTACATTTGATGGGTAACTTGTTCTTTATCACAGGCAGATCTGCTGAATGTGCGTACTTTGGAAACGCACTAGACATGTCCGTTCATAATCATCTCTGTTCCTTGCTGTGTACACCCGATTTGACCCTCAATATATAATGGCAATCCCACACTGCTGATTTCCCATCTTGAGGTTAAACAAAGATTGTCCTATACTGCTGAGATTGGTTCCGTTAGCAGTAACGATAGTTTGCTTTAATGGTCTTACTTCTGGTCGTTTTGACTTATCCAGTGTGTAAAATATCTTATTGGATACCAAGCTCATTGTCGCTCCGGTATCAACTAGAAATTTAGCCGGAACATCATTTATCTTCAAGTCTATGTCTATTCCCGCTTTCTTGTTAGAAGTATTAATTCACAAGTACGCGCGTTTCTTGTTACGCCTATGTTTCCTCCTTCTGGTGCGCAGGTGTCTAGCTGCGTATTTTACTGGAGTTTCCTCTGTCTGTGGTCGCCTTCGCTGTTGTTCTTTAAATTCCATTTTCCAGTGACCTTTCTTCCCACAATTGAAACACTCTGTATCTTCTCTTACGCTATTGCGTCTGGTATATCGTTGGCTAACACCTTGATCTCTTTTAACTTTTTCTAAGTCTTTCTGCAAATTGTCAAGCTTCTTATTAAACGCCTGCATCATCTCTAACAATTTATCCTCCTTGTTGTCCTTGGATCTTTTCGTTTCATCTGTGCCAGTTGCGCCCCTGAGATGTGCACGTCCAAATTCATTCTTCTTTTCGGCCTTGTAAAGTGCGTCAAGTTCTACCTCTAGACAAATAGGCTTGGTTTACATTAGCAGGGCGGGACTGCTTAATCCTTATCCCCATTTCCGAATTTACCAGTGCGTCAAGAAAATGTTCGGTAGAATGTGTTTCTCTGACTTCAGCTGGTGCCTTAGGATACGCTTTATTCACCAAGCGCCTAATAGCTTGACCCAGCTCCGGTAAAGTCTCGCTAGCCTTTTGTCGTCTTTCTTTTAGTTGCACTCTGTAAAAATCCATCTGATTTGGTGGTGCAAAACGTTCTTCTAAAGCTTCTATTAAGCTAGGATAGTGTACCTGGCTGTCTGATGGTAAGTCTCCAAGTACGCATTGCGCCTGACCACGCAACGCAGCTGCCAAGTACATTTGTGTATAACCCTTTCTCTTCTCTATCCCAGTCATTTATGGCAGCACATGCGTCAAAATGAGACTTGTAATCACGCCATTCGCCTGCACCGTCATAATTAGCCAGCTTTATACTTCGGTTGTAACTTTTTATTTTCTAGTTGTCCTTGACATCATCAGAGAATGTTACTTTAGTATTTTGTGACATACTACTGGATTGCACAATTGGGGACATGGTATCATTATCATCTCTTATTTCGGCAAATAACGACGCCGTGTTCATCTTCGTAGTCTTTGGCCTTGCGCCTGCGTGCGGCGTTGTTTGTTGCCTGGTTTCGTCTTCTACTATCCCCTCCGTTCTACTTTGTGATGTTTGATGAAACTTCTGGTTTCTTGTAGTTACGATTCCAGAATCCATGCGTTCCGTCTCGCTGTCAACAGGCTTTGGGGTTGACTGTTTAAACTGCACTGTACTCTGGCTATCGTGTAGTAATTGAAGTCTTTATCCAATATCTTCTTGCAAATAACTGATCTGCGCTTCAATATTTGCAATGTCTTCCATCGTGATTTGCGTCTTTTGAATCCCATCGCTGTCACCAAAAATTATGTAATGTGCAGGGGGTTGTATGTCACTGGAGTAATCCGGTTCGTACCAGAGTTACTCCTCTGGATTCAAGTAACGCTCTGTATATCGTGTTTTTAGCTGATACAGTTAAGCCTATGGACAATGTTGTGTGTTTTCAGCATCTGTGCGTCGGACCTGTGCGTTTTACGCACGCACCCTACTATTAGTTTAACCTGTGCGTTTTCAGCACCTGTGCGTTTTACGCACACACCTATTACTGGTTCAACCTGTGCGTCGGTCCTGTGCGTTTTACGCACGCCACTATAGTTAATTCAACCTGTGCGTTTTTGCAGCACTTGCGCGTCAGTCCTGTGCGTTTTACGCACGCCACTATAGCTAATTGAATTTGTGCGTTTACGCATGCCACTATAGTTAATTCAACATGTGCGTTTTTACAGCACTTGTGCGTCAGTCCTGTGCGTTTTACGCACGCTACTATAGCTAACTCAACCTGTGCGTTGTTACAGCACTTGTGCGTCAGTCCTGTGCGTTTTACGCACGCCACTATAGCTACTTCAACCTGTGCGTTTTTCAGCACTTGTGCGTCAGTCCTGTGCGTTTACGCACGCCACTATAGTTAATTCAACCTGTGCGTTTTTCAACACTTGTGCGTCAGTCCTGTGCGTTTTGACGCACGCAACTATAGTCAATTTAACCTGTGCGTAAAGCTGCTAATCAAGTAACAAAGAGCGAATAATAGTATTGCTTAGGCTATTGACCAAACATGTTGCTCAAGAGAGCAGCGCAAAGTCACCAGACACGCTGCGACAAGCATTTATATACCCTATTTTGGACTATATTATTTTATACAGACGATTCCAAAAGTCTGCATCATCAAAACGATTTCATATAACCCAATGATAACCATAAAGCGTGTAAAGGACCAGACTATTTCCGTGTATTATTTCATATCCCAACCCGTTTATGACTCTGTTAGTTATCGTAGTAATTATAAACTAGAGGCTCAGGTGAGCCTGTATCGCTCACCTGATATAAATAAGTCCTCTTAAGAATGTCTGCATGCCGAATACATCTAAGTTACTATTCAAATCCCATAGGGTTCTATGTTAAAACTATGTCTGCTCATGGCAGCCATCTTGGATGAAGGTTGTGGTCACCGGACACAATTTTGAAAGTATATACTACCCAAGGAACATCCATGCCATATTTGCTTTAAATTGGATGACTGGTTTCAGAGGAGAAGACTTTTAAACAATTTTCCCATTGGGTCCTATGTTAAAACTATGGCCGCTGACGGCGGCCATTTTGGACCGAGATTTGGGTCCCTGAACACAATTTTGGAAGTTGACCACCGAAGGACCATCGATGACATGTTTGCTATATTGGTTTACTGGTTTCAGAGGAGAAGATTTTAAAACATTTTTTCCCATAGGGTCCTATGTTAAAACTATGTCCGCTGATGGCGGCCATCTTGGATGGAGGTCTGGGTCACTGGATATAATTTTGAAAGTTGACCATTTAAGGGCCATTCATGCCATGTTTGCTTTAATTGGCTTACTGGTTTCAGAGGGAACAAAATTTAAACATTTTTCCCATAGGGTCCAATGTTAAAACTATGTTCACTGACGGCGGCCATCTTGGATGGAGATCGGGATCACATACATTATTTTGAAAGTTGACCACCTAAGGACCATTCATGCCATGTTTGCTTTAAATTGACATACTGGTTTCAGAGGAAATTTTGTTTAAACATTTTCCCCATAGGGTCCTATGTTAAAACTATATTCGCTGATGGTGGCCATCTTGGATGGAGGTCGGGGTCACGTGACATTAGTTGACCACCTAAGGACCAGTCATGCCATGTTTGCTTTAAACTGACTTACTGGTTTCAGAGGAAAAACTTTTTAAACATTTTTCCCATAGGGTCCTATGTTAAAACTAAGTCGAGTCATGGCGGCCATCTTGGATATGCGATCGGCACAAAAATAACAAATTTAGTAGAGGACCATCCAGTCACCATTTCTATAATGTTATAATTCCATCGGCTGAGTAGTTTCTGACAAGAAGATTTTCAAAGTTTCAACCAATCAGAACACATTATTGGCCCTGGCGGCCATGTTGGTTTTCCGATCTAAACCAAAATCTGTTCAGTAGTTTCAAAGAAGAAGGTGAAAGTATGAAAAGTTTACAGACGCGGACGACGACGACGGCGACGACGACGACGACGGACGCAAAGTGATGACAAAAGCTCACCTGACCCTTGGGAAGTATTGAATATACTATAAAAAAGGAATCGTAACGGCAAAACGGTAAAATCCGGAATAAAAAAAGCGGAATTCCGCTTTAAAGCGGAAGAAAATCAGGTCTACTACACACAGGGCTGTAATTGTATTTTGTGATAGTGTGTGGCAATGAAAAAGTGGCCTTATTATAAGAGGTGTTGCTGTTCTTGAGTTCTTGAGGGGACAACTTAGTAGTATTTTAAAAGCTCTAAGAGCATTTGAAATTTGGTTTTTCTAAGAGGCGTAGTCTTTGGTGGGAGTGGCCTTAAACAGGAGGACTACTGTATATATGTGTGTGTGTGTCAATCTTGAAATTTTTATTGAGAAATACTTACATGGATATGATAAGAAATGTCATGGAGAAGACTTCTGTCTAGGCTGAGAGAGGCGGGTGTTGGACTAGTGGAATATGAAGTTGGTCGACTGCCTGATCTTAAAGCTTCATTCTCTTTCTTTAGTAATAATACCTTCTTTTCCAGGCTGAAATTTACATAAAAATTTTAAAACAGTAAACAAAAACAAATAGGTTTGGGGTACATGTTTATGGTATTTAATGCCATTTTCAACAATATTTCAGTTATATCGTGGCGGTCACTTTCATTGGTGGAGGAAACCGCAGTACCTGGAGAAAACCACCGAACTGTCGCCATTCAATGACAAACTTTATCACATAATGTTGTATCGAATACACCTCACCATGAACAGGATTCTAACACAACTTTAGTGGTGATACTGATAGGCACTGATTGCACATGTAATTGTAAATCCAACTACCATACGATCATGACGGCCTACAAAATCCAGAAATTTGCTGATGATGAACTTAAATTATAGAACAGAAATTGGTATTATTCAAGAGGCATAACTCTGATTATGACTCTAGATTTGATTTTGATTTCATTTAATCTTTGGTGTTTTAACACCACTTTCAGCAATATTTCAGCTATATCATGGCGACCAGTTTTAATGGTGAAAGATGGGTACGAACCCAAGCCGTATTGGTGATAGGCTTGTACGAGTTGTTAGGTAATCCAACTACCTAACTCATTAAGCCACCCGGGCCCTTCATTATGACTCTAGAAGGGAACAGGTTTTAAGAGTCTATAAGTGAACTTGGCCTGCCTGTTATGGTCCCTCACCATGTGTTTTAAATACTTGTATTTCAAGTGAGCTGAATCTGATTTAACTCAATTTAACATTATAAGTTTGTCAAGGAGAAATTTAAATCAATTAATGAAAATGCTGCTGGCAACATTTGTATGACGGTTTCAATTACATATAGGAAAGGCAAAGCCCCGAAAGAATACTAAAGTTCACATGCATGGACAAAAGGTTAAAATGAGTTGTATCAGATGAAAATTGAGTGAAACCTATTTAATATAAGAGCCAACCAGTCTTTATTCTTACTCCTTCATGCTGTGTGCTCCAAGGAGAAGCAGCAAATACCAATTTTATAGCAATTGGTTTGATCCAAACGGGGCTCGAACCCATAGAGCACTCGAGGAGAGCATGCTAATCATTACACAACAGTTGAAGTTGGTTTTTAATCATATTCAGGTGAGCAAAAAGCAATTCTTAAAAGTTAGGATTCATTAAGATGAAAGTTATTCCTCATTGTGCGTACTAAAATAGATATCTAAGTTTTTTATCAACCCGTTTTATTTGGAGTTACCTTCTCTTGGCTCTCAGTAGATTCGCTACATCTGTACAAAGTGATACGATCCCCTTCCTCGTGCTATTGATAACAAATGCCACTGCACGAGAAGCAATCTCTTTATCTTCTACTAAACTGTTTAAGCCACTCCCTGAAAAGAAAATTTCATTAAAAATAAGGATTTGAATCAGATAAATTTGAAAAGCCCAGAAAATCTTCCACTTAAGAAAATAAGATAGATTTTCCCATCTAGAATCGAAATAATTTATGGAAGCCATAATTTGTATCCAGTTTTAACCCATGGGTAACATTATTTTCGTTGCATTTTATCCCTTGCTATCGCTTGGGTTAAAAAATTTACGAAATAATGTTGTTAAAACTGGATACAAACTATGGCTTTCATGAATTATTTCTTATTTATATGTTATACTGCTAAGACTGAGAAACGTGTCATTGAAGTAAAAACATCTGGTCTCAGAGCAGAACTTCTTCTAATTATGTAATGTAAATGAAAAAAATGTAGCAATTTAATTGAAATCATGTTGGTTCTGTATTTTCATTCTTTTTTTATATACAGTCGAACCTCGTTGTTTCGATATCTCGGATAAGTCGAGCATTTTTGTCGGTCCCTGCAAAGTTGCCGTTGACCTAATGCATTTTTACCTTTGATAAGTCGATCTCTTTTGTGTCGATTTCTCGAATTACTCGAGTAAAAATATTAGTCCACAAAAAATTAAAATACCGTAAATTCACCCACGTAAGTCGAGCTCCATGTTTCCATAACTCCGACACAAACATTTTGATTATACATGTTTGTTTAACAATGTGATTGACCTCGTTAACGTTGACATGTTAAATGTAAGCATCTGCCACATCTTTAATTCTTTTTTAGATCGGCGTGCTCAAGCGGAACAAAATTTTACCTGAGAAATGAATTTTCATACCCAAGCCAATATGTCATAATTTGTATTGAACTTTTCACAATAATTCACAATTATGGAAGCTTTAATTAACATTGATTAAGAAGATTATAATTGACAAACAATACGATCACTGGTGATCGATTTTCTTTCATCTTCATTGAAAACGTGATTGATAATAATTTGTGATATCGTTTTATTTATTCCGTTTAAACAGTTCACATTCATTTTTTTATTAAATATCAAATTCATAGAATAATAAATACAAGTTTTGTGTATCGATATTTCTTTAAATTTATATATACGTTTATTGAAACAAACAAAAACATCTAGTACATATCGAACAAAGAGTAAACGGTAAACATGACAATCAAATATATATTTTACACATTTTCAAACATGATGGAAACACACATCTGTACCTTTATCAATAAAACAGCTGACGTCATAGTCGATCTCTGATAAGTTGAACCTCGGATAACTCAAGTATTTTCGGTTGGTCCCTTCGAGTTCGAGACAACGAGGTTCGACTGTACATGTAGTTAATTCATTAAAACCTCAGGCAAAAAAAAAAAAAATTTGTGGGTACATGCAGGGCATTCCACAGCAGCAGGGAACAGGACAAATTGCCCATCTAATTGGATTTTATCCCCGGCTACTTTGTTTTCAAAAATAAAAATGTCAAAGAGGAAGTCAAATATGATTTTGGTTTTGCCTACTGGTTAATCTTTTGCAAGTTCTAAATTGCTCAAATTGGGAATCATTATAAGGGTGTAAGAATCTAAATTTTGGGAATTTTCTATGATTTTAAAATATTTTTCATTAAGAAAGGCAAAGGGTCTTTTTACTGACCACTGGGGAAGGCTGAACAATTCTTTCCCCATCTACTTTAGGATTACATTTGTATCACCTGGATCCTACTTGAAAATGAGTGGATATTTAAATGTAGGGTTTCATCACTATCAGGGGAGCTAATTTTTTTTTCCAGTAAATCGGAAATATATTTAATGACCTAACAAAAATTTGATATTTTATGTTGATTTGACATGAAAAACATGTAATTTTTTCTTCAAATTGCCAAAAAATTGTTGTTGCTAAGTGAAGAGTCAGATTATCTCTATTTTGTTCATCTTTCACGTCACTTAAGGGTCTAGGCCTGGGGTATGGGAGATAACTCTATTTTCAGTGTCTTCTCAAATATATGATCATCTGTCCGTTTGAAATTCCCCCTCAATTCCAAGCTTCTTGGTGACAAAGATTGTTTACATTGGATATGGCTATAGTTAAACTAGAGGCTCAGGTGAGCCTGTATCGCTCACCTGACATAACTAAGTCCTCTTAAGAATGTCTGCATGCCGAATACATCTAAGTTACTATTCAAATCCCATAGGGTTCTATGCTAAAACTATGTCTGCTCATGGCAGCCATCTTGGATGGAGGTCATGGTCACCGGACCCAATTTAAAAGTATACTACCCAAGGACCACCCATGCCATGTTTGCTTTAAATTGACTGACTGGTTTCAGAGGAGAAGACTTTTAAACAATTTTCCCATAGGGTCCTATGTTAAAACTATGTCCGCTGACGGCGTCCATCTTGAATGGAGGTTGGGTTCACAGGACATAATTTTGAAAGTTGACCACCTAAGGACCATTCATGCCATGTTTGCTTTAAATTGACTTGCTGGTTTCAGAGGAGAAGACTTTTAAACATTTTTTCCATAGGGACCTATGTTAAAATTAAGTCGAGTCGTGGTGGCCATCTTGAATTTCCTATCAGGAAACGGTTCACAAATTTAGTGCAGGACCGCCCAATGATCATTCCTGTAAAGTCACAATTCAATTGGCTTAGTGGTTTCTAACAAGAAGATTTTT
>MJUT01036386.1:8468-26543 GCA_002080005.1 Gigantidas platifrons | reverse complement strand
CCTATGTTAAACTAAGTCGAGTCATGGTGGCCATCTTGAATTTCCGATCAGCAAACGATTCACAAGTTTAGTACAGGATCACCCAATGATCATTCCTATAAAGTCACAATTCAATTGGCTTAGTGGTTTCTAACAAGAAGATTTTTTTTAATTTTTACCAATCAGAACACATTATGGGCCCTGGCAGCCATGTTGGATTTCTGATCAGCGCCAAAAACAACAATCTTGTATACGACCATCTAATGAACATTTCTGCCAAGTTTGGTTCAAATCTGTTTCGTGGTTTCAGAAAAAAAGATGAAAATGTGAAATTCCCATAGGGTCCAATGTTAAACTAAGTCGAGTCATGGCGGCCATCTTGAATTTCCGATGAGCAAATGATTCACACGTTTAGTACAGGATCACCCAATGATCATTCCTGTAAAGTCACAATTCAATTGGCTTAGTGGTTTCTAACAAGAAGATTTGTAAAATTTCGACCAATTAAAACACATTATGAGCCATGGCAGCCATGTTGGATTTTCGATCAGCGCCAAAAACATAAATCTTGTATATAACCACCTAATGAACATTTCTGCCAAGTTTGGTTCAAATCTGTTGCGTGGTTTCAGAAAAAAAGATGAAAATGTGAAATTCCCATAGGGTCCAATGTTAAACTAAGTCGAGTCATGGCGGCCATCTTGAATCTCCGATCGGCAAACGATTCACAATTTTAGTACAGGACCACCCAATGATCATTCCTGCAAAGTCACAATTCAATTGGTTTAGTGGTTTCTGACAAGAAGATTTTCAAAGTTTCAACCAATCAGAACACATTATTGGCCCTGGCAGCCATGTTGAATTTCCGATCTACACCAAAAACACAAATCTGGTAGAGGACCATACAATGAACATTTATGGCAAGTTTGGTTGAAATCTGTTCAGCGGTTTCAGAGAAGAAGAGTTAAATGTGAAAAGCTAACGGACGGACGGACGGACAGACAGACGGACGGACGACGGACGCTTACCCATGACAAAAGCTCACATGGCCTTTGGCCAGGTGAGCTAACAATATAAAAATATAAACTATTTGTATGCTTAAAATAATATGATAATAGGTGTTACCTAACTTGGGACGAAGTCCAATAATTTTTNTAAACAATATATCGGGGACCAAACTCCGGACAGTTTTCGTATCCGCTGCCGAACATGGTTCATAACCGGAAGTAGTAAATAAACTTTATTGTACTATAGCTTTAGTTTGCACATTTTGTTGTTCATGTGCGATGCTTTATTCACGAGAAAAGCCGTCATTAGTTTTATACATCATAAAAATTATAAACATTGTCGGTCATCTTTGTTTATGGTTGTCAAGGACTACTTCACGCTCTATCTCGCGATATTTTGAACAGGTTCCACTTCTCACGAGAGCTGCAACTTGATATTTTTTTCTACATCCTTGTACCCGTTTTTGATTTTATTTATACAATATGTCGTTTTTAGTACTTTGATACTCGTGCCCATACTCGTGCCCCTACAAGAGCAATGTTTTACTGCATCGAATTTTTTTTTTGCAGAAACCCACTGTAGCTGTACATGTATTACTTCCGGTATGTCATTTCCGGTGCATGAAAATTTAGTTATTAGTATATAGAAAAAAATTGCTATTTCTACCATAGTTGGGACTTCGTCCCATATTATATTTAGCGAATCACTTGATAAATAAAAATGGTCTACTGTTTCGAAAGTTGTAAATTAATTATTTGCATGCCGACTGTGTATATTAAACAATTAAAACACTGTACACACACAAGGGAATTAGTGGAAGTGGGGAAGGAAATTATACACGCCAACACGGTGTATATCCATAACGGAACCTTCGCGATGAACATCGAAGTTACGCGATTCTTCGGGAACAAATAACGGATCCTTGGTAGTTTGTTTTAGGTAAGTTGAAAAACCGGTCTCTTTATTTTTACGATTTAATACGATCAAAGATGTCTAGGAACTGTACATTAAGTGTCACGGAACTCAGCTATTATTACATTTGTCATTTCTACAAGATTTATCGCATCTGTTCATACGCAGAAGCGACATTTATAAAAACGATTGCAGTTTTCACCGCATCAACATATTGAAAAGACGTTTTCATCACATAGTTTGTCTTATATCATCAATTTAACAGTATTCTGTTATTTGATTATTTGCTAGAGTATATCTTGGATGTTCATTTCAATGCCATGACATATTATGAAAACCAATTAATGTAATAATTTACCTGTAAAAGTAGCTAACAACCTTTTTGATACATTAGTTAAACCAATTATGACATATAACTCTGAGGTAACATATTTAGACACTTTTATATCTTTATATAGGGCCAAGAAAAGAGCAAGTATAGTCCGTTTGACTTCTATAAATCATTAAAAAAAAATTCTTAAAAATCCAGTTTTCAAATCAACAATTTTTTTCTAGATGTTTATTAATATATGATATATACGAACTCTGACAATTAATTTCAAAATTTTTGGTCCATTATTGAAAAAGTTACCCATTAGGTCTCTATGTTAATTATATTGACTAAAGTATAAAAATCTGGAGGGAGTGAGTACAAATAACAGACTGTACCATGTGACGTAGGACAATTAAATATCAAAGTCCATATTAACAATTGACTATCATCTATGGGCAGTTAATGAGTAGCCTTTTGATAATTAAGTGTAATATATCAAATGGTACAATGAAATATTCATTGAAAGCACATGTCTATTATATTGTTTTCATGGCTTGGCTATTATACTATTTGTACTCACTCCATCCATATTTTTACACTTTAGAAAATATAATTAACATAGAGACCTAATGGGTAACTTTTTTAATAATGGACCAAAAATTTTGAAATTAATTGTCAGAGTTCGTATATATTAATAAACATCTAGAAAAAAAATTGTTGATTTGAAAACTGGATTATTAAGAATTTTTTTTTGAAGATTTATAGAAGTCAAACGGACTATACCAATGATAAGAAAGTAGACATATTTAGTTTTATCGATAAAAATCCAATTGAAAATTTACATCTGTCCTTTTGCAAATATGTTCTTGGCATTAGAAAGAAAGCTTCAAATTTAGCAGTCGATTAGAACTTGGAAGATTGCCAGTAGAGAACTTTATTAAATCTCAAACTTTGTTATATTTTGCAAGACTATTTACAACAAAAATAAACCCACTTTTAAAAGAATCCTTTTTACTTTGCCAAAATTTAGATTCTCATGGTTTTCATATGCAAAGAGTATTATTGATGAGACAGGTCTTGATATCTTACAGCTCCAAAATACTACTAGTCCAAATCAAGTAAAACTACCCAAGAAATATGTAAAATCAACACTAAAATTTTACTATGAAAATTTAATAAATAATAAGCTCTCAAAATTAGACCAAAAAAGTAAATTATATTTATTCTCAAATTTAAAACAAAATTTATCATTGGAAAGTTACTTATCTATATCTAATTTTGAATACAGAACGCTAATAACAAAACTTAGAATTAGTGAACACAACCTATTAATAGAAAAGGGGAGACATTTAAATATTCCCAGAGAACAACGTTTATGCTCACACTGTAAGTGTATAGATGACGAGAAACATTTTCTTTTACATTGCACGATAAATTCTGAATTGAGGTCTTCTTTTTTAAACATCTTTAACAACGAAAATCAAATTTTTAATAACTTATCAGAATCAGAAAAACTTTCATATATTTTAAAACCATCAACACCATCTCAAGTAAATAAATTGGGTTCCTTTTAAAAAAAAAGTCATTAGAACTGAGGACAGGGGACTCCTAACATATTTACTTGAAAATGTCGATTTTATGTTCTCTTTGTTACCTGTCTGTTTATGTGTATAATTGTCACAAACTGTATTGTTTAATGACAATAAAATTTTGAATTTAATATGAATATAATAAAATCAACAATGATGAAAAAATTTCATCTCTGCAAAGCAACGGATCTTTATGATTCTGGAACTGCAACCTTCGGGATTGCCAAAGGAAATATTCAAAGCGTTCTTACACTGGTAATTAGGGACCCCGGAGGGAGGAGGGGTAACAACCATACTTTTTACGGGGATGTACCACTGAAGGATTGATTGATTGATTGATTGAATGGGGATGAACGCCACTTTCAGCAGTATTTCAGCTATATCGTGGCGGTCTGAAGGATTGAAAACTGGCCCAAATTAATATATCCTAAACAGGTATATTACACACTATATTTGGCTATTGTTTTTACTAGAAAAGGAGAAAAATTGCCCCCAAATTTATATAATTGTTTCATAATCTTACAAAATTTGTTACCCTTTCATATATTTGCACACCCCCAGTATACCGTACAAAATAGGAAGTTGCCCCCTTCCTTATCAGGAAGCATCTTATTAAACCCCGTCATCGTTTTTGTAAGAAAAGCTTTAACTTATGAATAACATCTTAATTTCTTTAATGGTTAACGCAGGTTATCCCCAGATGCCCTCATAAAAAACAAAACAATCAATAAAGGTTTGGCAACAATTGGCAACAGCAATTTATTCACAAGTTACAATTGTTAAATTTGAATATGACTAGATAATTTGTAAATTGAGTAAAATGTCATATGATAAAAATTTGACTTTAAAATGATTAAATTGAATGTTTGTTTATCCATGCTGATCGCCGAATATGTTCCAATGGCAGATCATAGATGAAAAATGATGACTGTCGGATAGCAATTAGCCCTGGAAATCAGTGGCTAACGCTAGCAGTCTTAAATATATGAGAATATGCAGAAATTAAATGGAAGTAATTAACCCTGGACATCGGAGGTAAATGTTAAATTCAATATGTCCACTGATATACTTCGTTGAACGCAGCGAAATCGGCCATATACTGGTATACAAGCAGGTTTAAAACAGGTACAAGTTCGAAAGATAAGCAAGCAAATCCACAATGTCGGAGCGCCTTTAGCACTAGTTTGCAATATAAAACGCTTCAATGTCTTTTTATCCTTAAATCGAACCAATACGTCGGTTCCGGGATACTGGTATTCAGATAATACCGTCATGTGACTTCCATCACCACGTGACTAAAATCTAGGCATCTTTTGTTCAAAATGGCCTGTGGTCTTTCAACTTTATCGGAAATGGGATAAATGTTACACGTTTTTCCAGATTGGGTTTCTTCCTGCTGTCAGATGTACACCCCGGAACCACGCACCAATATTTGCTGGATGACTTTTGAGATCGTTTTCCTGGATCCATTTCTACCTGCAGTGTCTACTGCTAAAAATGCCTAGATTTTTTATGAAGTCACGTGATCGGTGGTACGAATTCTTCCTCCAAGTCAGGAGAACGTCTTATCACGGAATCATCGTATGGTGGGCGACGCCTTCTTCCAGGGTAGTTGTACTTCATTACAAATATACCATTTACTGACACAACCTGTTAAAATATATTAAAACCAAAGCAGTATATGTAACAAAGGTCCACTCTTTACGGAGTGGGTGGGTGGGTTTTGGTCGATTACCGATGTCTGTATTTTGAAGGCTTCTTCTGCCTCCAAATACTATTTAAAAAAGGACGTACAAATGACGTCATCCCAATAAGGTTTAATAAAATACCGAATAACCAAACAATCACTATCGACAACAACGGCTAAATTCGAGGACACTTGGATAAAACGATTTAAATTTTATGCATTTAAATCTCATTAATTAAGGGTTTGTTTGCAGAAATATTTCTCCACAACATTTTACTTCCGCCTACAATATTTATATTTAGAATTAAATTAAAATGCAGAATGTAACTAAAATACCCTTTTTCTGACTTGTCACCCTTTGATATCCGGGAGGGGATATCGATAAAATATATATATTGTCGAAATTACAGGGGCTTGTAACCGTAGCCCTACCCCCTACCCACCCCTTTTTGAAAAAAAAAAAAAAAATTCCCTTTTTATATTGTTTTTTTTTACATTTCAAGACGAAAATACCTAAAAAGAAAGATATAATGAGAGGAGACATAAATTTTATTTTTTCTTTCTTTTCGGTAATTTTCTTCTAAAATGTGGAAAAAAACAATGAAGGGGAAATTATTTTTTTTTCAAAAAGGGCGGGGGGTATAGGGCTTTGCAGCTACAAGCCTCTGTGATCGAGACACAGTGGGTCGAAATCGCAGACTGGTGGAATAGACAGTAGGACACGGACCATTGTATAAAATAACAAAAGTACCGAAATTGAAGTAAATTTGAGTGAAGCCAATATCAGCTAAGGACAGAGCTTTCCACGAGGGAGATACTCCTTAGTTTTATAAATTTCTAAACTTGAGATATTGTAAATAACCTGCGAAAAGTTTATGCAGCCAAAGCATACTGGACTTTCGTTTTGTTCCACTTTTCCTGAAACAAAATAAAGAATAACAAGATTGCAACACGTAGCCATGTGTCCCCCGCCTCAATAGAAAGAGGTGTAATGTGAGTGTAATGTTATCCATGTGATATATTTATAAAATCGAGAAAGCATCCGAGATGCAACAGCCGAGTTGCAAGTCAAAATCTTGGGGCATTTAATTAGTCTATTCACCCTGATCATAAATATATATGGCTTAGGGGTGGGGATCTCAACCATTAAAAAGTTCACTTCAGGTAGGGGGTGGGGTATGACCCCCCAGTGCCTGAGCTATAAGGCATTCAATTTGCCTATTCACCCTGATCATGAATATATATGGTCTAGAGGTGGGGATCTCAACCATTAAAAAGTCCATTTCAGGTAGGGGATGGGGTATGACCCCTGTAGGCCTTAGCTATAAGGCATTTAATTTGCCTAGTCACCCTGATCATAAATATATATGGTTTAGGGGTGGGGATCTCAACCATTAAAAAGTTCACTTCAGGTAGGGGTGGGGTATGACCCCTGGAGGCCTTAGCTATAAGGCATTTAAATTTGTCTAGTCACCCTGATCATAAATATATATGGTTTAGGGGTGGGGATCTCAACCATTAAAAAGTTCACTTCAGGTAGGTGGTGGGGTATGACCCCAAGGGCCTGAGATATAAGGCATTTAATTTGCCTAGTCACCCTGATCATAAATATATATGGCTTAGGGGTGGGGATCTCAACCATTAAAAAGTTCACTTCAGGTAGGGGGTGGGGTATGACCCCTGGGGCCTGAGCTATAAGGCATTTAATTTGCCTAGTCACCCTAATCATAAATATATATGGCTTAGGGGTGGGAATCTCAACCATTAAAAAGTTCACTTCAGGTAGAGGGTGGGGTATGGCCCCTCAGGGCCTGAGATATAAGGCATTTAATTTGCCTAGTCACCCTGATCATAAATATATAAGGTTTAGGGGTGGGGATCTCAACCATTAAAAAGTTCACTTCAGGTAGGGGGTGGGATATGACCCCTGGGGCCTGAGCTGTAAGGCATTTAATTTCCCTAGTCACCCTAATCAAAAATATATATGGCTTAGGGGTGTGGATCTCAACCATTAAAAAGTTCACTTAAGGTAGGGGGTGGGGTATGAGCCCTGGTGCCTTAGCTATAAGGCATTTGATTTGCCTAGTCACCCTGATCATAAATATATATATGGTTTAGGGTGGGGATTTCGGTCACATTTTTTTATACAGAGGGGTGGGGCTGAGCTGGGGGAGGGGGAATGTTGCATCCTCAACTTCACATTGACATCTCCACCCATACCATATATTAAGTTCCTATCTTTTGTAGTTTCAGAGAAATGTGTAATTCTCAAAATATGTACTTTTTCTATAAAAAAAACATGATTTTACAAGAATTTTATTTTTGAATTTTGCCCAGTTTCAAACTTAAGCTAGAGATTCTTAATATAATGCCTGTGTGTAAGTTTGAAATCAATTGGTCAACAAATACAAATCTGAGAGCGCTTACAATATATCCGGACGAACGGACGGACGGACGGACGCCCGTCATTTCTATATCACCCGCTCCGCTTGGGAGGCGGGGGACAATAAAACAATTATTGTCGTAAAGGGTCCGTTGCCTCCAAGTCGCGAAGGTCGCGGTGCCACATTTTAACACGTTTTCTATAAATCGTAAAGGGGCCTTTACGAACCTTTTCTATTAAAAATCTAATTTAATGGGCTTTAATGTATTATTAACTGAAGACTGGGTTCGGAGTTGGTGCATTTAGGTTTCTTCTTTTAATAATTGTTAAAATTTGAGATTTAAAAGGTGGAAAAAAGCAAATATTCATAAAAGATATGTCCGAAATTTCACTTTACATTGACAGTCATCTCGTTGGAAAGCGTGCGAAACGCATTTTCAGCAGACGTATGTGAACAGTTTTCGGTTTTGGATTGAAGCATACATCAGTGAGTTCCGTGAGAGCAAAATATACGATATATTTACCTTCCTTCTTTGCAGATATCCATTATTATTTGGCTTTCCCACTTGTTGACATCCTTTTCATCACAAAGGAACCGTTACTTATTCCCAAAGTACCGCGTAACGCATATTTGAGCGGAAAGGTTCCGTTATATGGATATACACCGTGTATAAACGGTCAAGTGCGTAAATTATCACCTATATATAGCCTTAATTTATTTTTAGACTTTGCATACACATTTTAAATACGTGTTAACTAATTTTGTCACAATATTTAATAAACGATTTGTTCTTCTTTGTTAAATAAACGTTACAGAAAACCGAAGGGGCAATCAAGAATGAGCAATCCAGATCTAATACTAGAGACACTGACAACATTGGACACACAAGACACAGGACGAAGACAAACAAAACACATCACAATGCAGTAAACTAAAGAGATGAACAACACGATGCCCACCAAAACACTGGCGTGAACACAGGTGCTCGCGAAGGTCAAGGGTAACCACAGGTGCTCGCGAAGGCCAAGGGTAAACACAGGTGCTCGCGAAGGCCAAGGGTAAACACAGGTGCCCGCGAAGGGCAAGGGTAAACACATGTGCCCGCGAAGGGCAAGGGTAAACATAGGTACTCGCGAAGGGCAAGGGTAAACACAGGTGCTCGCGAATGGAAAGGGTAAACACAGGTGCTCGCGAAGGTCAAGGGTAACCACAGGTGCTCGCGAAGGCCAAGGGTAAACACAGGTGCCCGTGAAGGGCAAGGGTAAACACAGGTGCCCGCGAAGGGCAAGGGTAAACACAGGTACCCGTGAAGGGCAAGGGTAAACACAGGTGCCGGCGAAGGGCAAGGGTAAACACAGGTGCCCGTGAAGGGCAAGGGTAAACACAGGTGCCCGTGAAGGGCAAGGGTAAGCACAGGTGCCCGTGAAGGGCAAGGGTAAACACAGATGCCCGTGAAGGGCAACTTGAAGCAGTTTCTGTTTCTTACAAGTCACCGTATTACTCATATACATGTAGTCAAGTCCGATCGAAGTCTTGTCGGTAATAGAGAAAAGAAAAAAAAACTATGTAAAAAGGAAAACCTCCATTGTCATTTGATATATGGATATTTCGTAACTGTCTACCAGATCGTGATGACGACCGTAAAAATTCTGTATCGCTGACTTTAACCCCATGGAGCAATGTATCCTTTTTTGATTAGCTTTTGCGTCCGTAGCTGAGCTCTGTGCAGATAATCACTGCACTGTAAACTTCGTACGCCTGTGAAACTGTCCAAATTGCCACTGATAAAAGGGAATAACTATTGGAAATGACCTTAACGTTAATAACACGACCGTACAGGTAGACTTTATTGTTCAGAATGGCAAGGTGATCAAAACACTCCCTTGGCAAAACAAGCACGACAGGGTATGGATTCAGATCAAAGATATCCTTCGTTAAATCGAGCAACCAATATAGCTAATGGAAAAGGTGGGCGGATGTTCTGTGTTTCTGATGATGTGTTGGAGTTTTTGTTAGGCCTATAATCATAAGTCTAACTAATCTACGGGACAAGTCTTTTTGACTATTGCTCACGATCTAGGCTACGAAAAGCAGTAACTCACGTTTTTCAGTCCGGTATAAATCCTTTTAAATGTTGGAAGCCATTGTTAAAAATACACAGCAGCAAATGAGATCTGTCATCTGATTGGTTAATATTTCTCACTGCAGGGTAAGTATTTTTACTTATTCGTAACATATAAGAAATATTGTAAATGATTTTTAGGTATATTATAATCATATAAAATTACTTCTAAAAGTAATTCTCACTGAATTTTTTTTAAAGCATATATTTCAAGCGTTATCAGAATGTGGGTGTGTCGTGAGAAATCTTAACCAATCAGATGACAGATAATTTTCATTTGCTGCTGTGTATTTTTAACAATGGCTTCCAACATTTGAAAGGATTTATACCGGACTGAAAAACGTGAGTTACTGCTTTTCGTTTGCACTATGTGAACTGTTCTGGTGATAGTTGAGTCGAAGGCGTTCATAGGTATTTACGACAGTCAGGATTTATGCGGATATTGTCCGCAATTGTGCTCTTTACTCTTGGAGTTTTACCGTTGACTGTGTCCATAGCAAAACGTTGGTGACCTATTTTGGAGCAAAGTTTCAAGTTTGCAGGGGTGCTCTGACTTCTAGAGTGAAGCAGTTGTGAAAAATTATATCTCGTCGGAAAGATAAATCAATATGCTAGCGAATGTCAACAAAGATTGTTTGAACGTGTGATTTTTTAATATTTTTTTCAAGCCTGAAACAGAACTGGTAGTGGCTTGGCTACGTTGGTCGTTACATCCCTTGTTAGTATATAGGGTATATAGGCCGGGTGACCTCTATGAAAGCGATTCAAGCCCCTGTGCAAAAAACCAACGATCTTCATTTTTCAAAAAATTAAATAGTGAACGGAAAACATTTTTTTCTAGACCCAAAATTACATGACCACAACCTCTAAACAGAACCATGTACACATAATCTGTCTGATATTGGTTCAGAAATAACAATAGACGAAAATGATATGCATGTCAGCAATGGATGGAAAAACTTCTACGCGTTGTAGATGCTAGATGTAATGACAAGGGAGATGTACTGCTGCCGGTGTAACTTGTCATTACATTTATCCAATACATTTGGTGAGAGGTAAAAAAAGGTCATCAACTACAATACAATTGAGATTTTTTTTTCGCAGATTTTTTTATGCAAAAATATAATAATCTCAGTGTGTACATTTTACCCCAAATACTCTTTCAACTAAGGTTCCAAAAAGGGGAGGGAATTTTACACTAACATGTGTAGTTTAGCCCAGAGTTCTATGGTACTGTGGTAGTTATAGCCTTTGTTTAATTAAACACAAACTTGTATGTAGGAAGAAGGGAAAAAAATTATCAGATGAGCTCCCAGAAAAATACAATGAAAATATGTCCAACGTATTTTTAAGAATCAAAGGGAGATTACTTTGGTACCGTGGTAGTCACTTGTTATTCCAGTACATTCTATTATACTCAACTTCACTCATTAAATGTAATATAATGAAATAAGTTACTATTCATATAAGATGGTCACATTATTAGGAGATAAAGATAGTTATTCAACTATAATGCACTCATATGGACTTAAAAGGGTGTTGGTTTTTTTGGGGGGGAAATAGGGGGGATGACAAAGTATGTCGGTTGTCCTTTTGGTCGGTTGAAAAATTCTGAAACCTAGACAGTGTTACCTAATATTGGTCTTAACGACACAATTTTTAGATATCATTGTTTTCTTAAAAAAAAAAACAGGTTTTTATGATTTTTTTTCTGGGGGAGGGGGGGAATTTCTTGACCTAAATGACTGCCCTGCTTTTCATAAATTGGACAGTATGACACATGTAAGTATGGAAACTATTAAATTAAATGTAATATAATCAGGGGCGGATCCAGGGGAGGGGGGCCACACCCCCTAAAATTGGGGAAAATATGATTTTTTTTGCGTAAAATCGTGATTTTTCACACGAAATACCCAAAAAAATTTCGCGTCTCGCTCCGCTCGGCGCGATTATTTTAAGTTCTCCCCCCTAACTTCAAATCCTGGATCCGCCCCTGATAATGGAATCAGTTAATATTCATATAAGATAGTCACAATAAGGAGATAAAGATAGAGTTATCCAGCAAAATGCACTCAATGGTGCTTTTTGTAAAAAGGGGGAGGGGTGAAAAACTTCGCCGGTTCTCTGTTTCGGTTGGTTGAAAAATTCTGAAATTTAAACAGTGTTACCTAGAATTGTTCTTTATATTGTATGAGTTTTTTTAGAAAAATTAAACGACACATTTTTTCTATAATTATGACTACTTAAAAAAAAAAAAATTTGCCGTTGTATTTTACGGCATTTCTTGGTAAAATATTATATTTTTCATCTAAAAAATTTGCTAATTAAAAAAAATATCCATAATTTTCGTCTTAATTAGCTGGAACTGGTATCACACTTTCAAAATAAGCTTAACTATTTAGTAAATTATTTCTTTTACCTCCCAAAAAAGGAAAATCAAGCATTAACTAGCAGTATTGTCCATCTACGGCTATACCTTCGATTTAAGGGGGGATTTAAAATGGAAGTGTGTAGAATCCCTTGGTTAAAATCTTTTGATTTTTTAATATTTGTTAGGTAATATCATAATGTTTCACACACAAAAAAATCTAAAAAATTAAACGACAGGAAAATTTTGGGTCAGGTGTTGGGTACCACCTTAAAACGTTTTTAGAGTTTGTATGCATTTAAATACCGTCATTATTTTATTAATGTGGTGGACCAAGAGAGACCGTTACCTTGTATGTTATAATTAAGCAGTAAAACAGTAACATTTCTTTAAAGAACACGTTTGATTTTTTTTTCTGAAATATTTTAACATTTTGCAAAGTAATTATCAATGGGACAACTCCTTTGAATATACAGGACAAGATTGATAAATATGTTTATCTGCTCGGGCAAATAAAGGAATCTAACAATGTTTCTGTAGCCACTTATTTATTTAATATAATATAAGGGTGTAATTTTAATGCAAGTGAAAGGTAACAACATTTTCAATTTGTTCTATTCGTGTTATTGAAACCCATTTTTTAAACTAGATGTGTCGGAGCGACACGAATGTCCCCGCCGTGAATATTAAGGAGGCTCGCAAATGTTTCACCCTTTTTTAATTCCCTCAGTAATAGGCTAAGAATAACAAACTATTGTTTAAGATCTGTATCCTCAAGCCTCCTTAAATTCACAAGATTTATTCAAGTGGTGACAACTAAATATTTGGCCAAAGTTAAAAGTCGAAGGTGCGTAAATTACCCCAAAATCATTCAATCGGAACGAAATTCAAACTTGATCGGTAACTCATCACTCTACACTCACATACCAAAAATTAAGTCAATATCTCAAATCATAGTGTGAAAAAAAAGTGGTGACAACTAAATATTTGGCCAAATTTCAAAGCCCAACGGCTGCAAGTTGGTCAAAAATTATTCAACCGGAATGAATTTCAAAGTTGATCTGTAACTTATGATTATACACTCTCATACCGAAAATCAAGTCAATATCTCAAATCATAGTGAAATAAAGTGGCGACAACTAAATATTTGGCCAAATTTCAAAGCCCAACGGCTGTAAGTTGGCCAAAAATCATTCAACCGGAACGAATTTCAAAGTTAATCTGTAACTTATGATTATACACTCGTACTAAAAATCAAGTCAATATCTCAAATCATAGTGAAATAAAGTGGTGCTAAATATTTGGCCAAATTTCAAAGTCCAAAGGCCATAACTCGGCCAAAAATCATTGGACCGAAACGAAATGTAAAATTGATCAGTAACTCATCATTATACACTCATATACCAAAAATCAAGTCAATATCTCCAAGTATTGCGAAAAAAAAAGTGGTGACAACTAAATATTTTGCTAAATTTCAATGTCCAAGGGCCATAGCTCGGCCACAAATCATTGGACTGGAACGAAACGTAAACTTGATCTGTAACTTATCATTATACACCCACATACCTGACCAAATATCAAGTCAATATCTCAAAGCATAGCGAAAAAAAAGTGGTGACAACTGTTTTATTACGGAATGACGGACATGGGTAACACTATATGTCCCGGCCACTTATAGGTGGCGGAAACATAAAAACAAAATCAGTGATTCAGCAATGGAACCTTGATATATTTGATTGTGGATCAATTCTAGTCTCATTTTTTTAACCAATTTTTTTTAAATTAATATGCTCAATTTAATGTACAATCAGAAGAGATAAATAAGTATAGGTCTATTTTCAAATTTGTTATAAAAAAAATTATTACACTGGTAGTAGTCCAGTCAATCTATGATAAAAATCGCCGAACCGAGAACAAATTGCAAAAGAATTTTTAAGTGGCGTTTTAACAACTTTACTACATCCTCTTTAACAGAAAAAAAAGTTGCCATGTATATATTGAGTATATTTTATAGCTTTCATAATGGATACATTTTTACCCATTAAAGGGAGATCACTTCGTCAGTTCTATAGTACAAATTGGTATATAAATAACTATCTATTTTAAGCATATCTTTAAAAACAAATATGGGTTTGTTTTAAATATCATAGTTTAATAAAAAAATTACCATATGATGATAAACATAGCAACATGCAATTACCATGGCAACAAGGAGACCTCCTAAGCAACGACCGCATCGGTGGCGTAATGGATATTGCGTGCTCGCCTCGAGTGCGGTAGATCGTGGGTTCGAACCCCTGTCGAGTCAAACCACACCGTATTACCGACTCGAATCAAATTTTTTGAAACCCGCCGAATACGATAAAAACCCGTCCGGGTCAAAAGCCACTTGCAAGTTAAGAAGCGATTTTTCGTTATAATATTACCCTTTTTGAATGAAACAAATGTTGTATTTGCAGATAAAAGGTAGTACATGTATTTCACGTATATTATAGAAATCGATCCCAGTTTTCACTTTACATTGTTTTAAAGTTCGTTATTTGACGAAAAAATGCCTTTGTGATTTTTCCCAGCATTTTATATCTTTCTGAAGCTGTATTTTTATGGAACGAGGGTACGAATTAAAAGATCAAATATCTAACTATGATATGTAACATACTTATCGTGATATGTGAAATAATTTTCATTTGAACACGCTTAATTTTGAGGTACCTGTCTCAGACGATGATACATCACAAACCGTCGATGGATACGATAAAGTACAGTCTTTTATCTACAGATGATACGATAAAAACCCATAATTCTAATGCTATTAGTAAGGGTATTAAAGGCTGAATTGTCTTGTGATGTAACAATACGACGTTTTTCAATAAACAATACCACACAAACTTCAGAAAGTATTCCAAATAATTCCTGGGTTTTTTAACATAAAGTCTAAAGTAAAATTATCAAAAGAATATGTGGTCAAAAGTCTCCGGAAACATTTGTTGGATCTGTGGAAAGAAAAGATGAATAACTGCTCTGATGGGAAACTTCAAACATATACAAAAGTGAAAGTTAGCTTCGGTTGTGAAAAATATTTGAAATTGATAAGGAACTTTCAGCTAAGGAGGAGTATATGTAAATTTAGAGTTTCCTCTCATCATTTGCAGATAGAGTTGGGCAGGTACCAGGATATCCCTCGACACCAAAGGCTGTGTCAACAGTGCAGTCCAGGAGAAGTTGAAGATGAAATACATTTTCTTTTCAACTGTTCTAAATATGACCCAGACAGAAAAGAATTGGTCGATATAATATTGACTTCATGTCCAAATTTTAATAGCTTAAATGGTATAAAGAAATTAGAATGGATTTGTAATTGTAAAAACACTGCAGATAGATTTCTATTTTATTTTATTATGTTTTCCCCCTTGATGTCTTGCTTCTCTGCCTCAGACACGAGGTGGTATGTCACAGCTATATATGCTGGACATCTCCAGAAGCACTGTCCCTTGGTGTCTGTGGTTGAGTAGCAATACATGTATATCTCTATATATATTTGTATATTATTTAACCTTGGAGTTCTGTTGGGGGCACGAGGTGGAATGTTCAATGGAACATATCCATAAGCACCGTCCCTTGGTGGCCCTTGCGGATATCCAATGTTTCATCCATAAGTCAAAATATACTATCCACTTAGTACAAACTAAGATATGCAGTACAAGGATTACATTTTTTTCAATATTTATGATATCGTTTCTTTGAATTTCCTGGATTTCACTTTGAAAGAGATCAGGTGCAATAGTAACAAATATGCTGTATCACTACTGAGTATAATCTCAATTATATAGAAATATACTAACTGAAGTAAAGACGGATATCTACGACCATTCTCAGTAAGCATGGGTATTTCCCCCCAGACAAGTCAGCATAAGTATTGCTTACCTCAAAACTAAAGCAAAATGTTATAGATGGATAAGCATGTATTTTATAATGATTGCTCAGTTTCGTTTTAACAACGACTTGGTTCCTTAGAGGCACAGACAATGCATCAGAGAGATGTTTTATAGTGGAATGTTATTAGGCTAAAAACCCGACCCAAGTTCATAACCAGTTACAAAACTTATATTGCAATTTTCATTCGAAGGAATATCATTTAAGAAAATAATATATATGTGCCCCCGACAGTATGCCGAAAGCTGGCTTCTTGAGTTTTCTTACTTTTCGTTTCAAGGAAGACGGTCAATGGCCGTATCTTCCGTTGGGAAAGGACGTATCATTACATTTGTGTATGACGGGTTGTGATGTATCATCGTCTGAGACAGGTACCTCAAAATTAAGCGTTTTCAAATGAAAATTATTTCACATATCACTATAAGTATCTTACATATCATAGTTAGATATTTGATCTTTTAATTCGTACCCTCGTTCCATAAAAATACAGCTTCAGAAAGATATAATATGCTGGGAAAAATCACAAAGGCATTTTTTCGTCAAATAACGAACTTTAAAACAATGTAAAGTGAAAGCTGGGATCGATTTCTATAATATACGTGAATTACTACCTTTTATCTGCAAATACAACATTTGTTTCATTCAAAAAGGGTAATATTATAACGAAAAAACGCTTCTTAACTTGCAAGTGGCTTTTGGCCCGGACGGGTTTTTATCGTATCCGGCGGGTTTCAACAAAAATGATTCGAGTCGGTAATACGGTGTGTAAACCAAAGACTATAACATTGGTATGTGTTGCTTCTTCATTAAGCACACAGCATTAAGGAGAAAGAGCAAAGACTGGTTGGCTCGGTATCAGAATAATGTGCCCCCGGACTGTTGTTTCAGTGAGCTAGCACTATAGAAATCCAACTCGGCGTGTTGGTCTAGAACAAAGCGGACCTCATCGTCATCACATTGAAAATTAACTTGTTCTCGGCATGACATAGCTGAAAAATTGCTGAATTGGCGTTAAAAAACAATCACTCGTAAGCAATGGGCACGCGTTTTCGCCCTTAAAATGTCATATTTTGATTATTTTCTCTTAATCTGCTAGACCATTTGATTGTTAAATTAGTATAAATTATGTATGGGAGATCCCCTATAAATATCCTAATTGTTTGTCTCCAACACTACAAAATTTGTGAACTCAAATATTAGTAGTGCACGAATAATCAGGTGAAAGATTCAGACTCGGATGAACCTCAAGTTTTCATTGAAATGATTTTTCTGACAGCACCTTCAGTCTACATGGTATCATACGAACTGTTAAGTTGTATTTAATTTGGTAAACGTTTTATTGTAATATTCCGTGAAATCAATGAGCAATGGTTCATGTTAACTGTAATTATCACCAGGGGATGTCATAAGGAAAGGGGATGGAATCGGCAAATAATCATGCTAGAAAATGGCCGATTTTACCATTCAATTTATCTCGGGATTTTATAATAAATAAAGGAATTCTCGTCGCGTATATCAAGAAACTTTTAATTGGATCATTTTCAGACGTATTTGACGTGTGTATGCTAATTTAGAATCGACCGAAATAAGTCGGAATATACCGAAGTGTAATTATAATATACGGAAAAGACCGTAGGAAGTTCGGCAATATAATTAAATAGAAAAGTGGGCGTTGATTATATAAATAAATCCAAAAGTTCTTCGAGGTAGGTATAATTAATTTAAATAATTGCAACTATAATATTCATAATAATTGCAATTATAACATTCATATAAATAT
>MJUT01036378.1:51677-67970 GCA_002080005.1 Gigantidas platifrons | reverse complement strand
TATTGGTGTGAAGTCATAGTACTCTGAAATGAGTTATACATTATTGGTGTGAAGTCATAGTACTCTGAAATTAGTTATACATTATTGGTGTGAAGTCATAGTACTCTGAAATGAGTTATACATGATTGGTGTTAAAGTCATAGTACTCTGAACTGAGTTATACATTATTGGTGTGAAGTCATAGTACTCTGAAATGAGTTATACATTATTGGTGTGAAGTCATAGTATATCTGAATTGAATTGTAGATAGTAAGAGTTAAAGGGTTTCAATTTGTGATTTTTACAGGGCATAAATCTCCAAATGTAAGTTCATATGTTGAATGTCTGAAGGTTAGTGGCATCAAATCATCAGATGTTTAATTCTTCAATCGTAAGAATCAAAATTAATCTTAGTCATTCTGAATATTGACTCACTAACTAATGTTCATATGAAGTAGTCGTATTAGTACGGGTACCACCAGCGGAGCAGGAATTTCTATTCCTTCCAGAATTCAACTCCCTGTTTTTATTGGAGTTTTTGTTGCTGTATCATTACTTCTATGTGCCGTGTTTTGTAGATCAATGTTTGTCCTTTTGTCCTTTAGCCATTGTATTGTCAGTCCATCCATTTACGGCTTCTGATTACTCCTTTGGTATCTTCAAACCTTTGTATTGACAATGCAATGGTCACAAGAAAAAAGACAAAACAACAAACAATTACAGACAACATACTACGCAGAAAACTAAAGATTGAGCAGCAAGAACTCCATTAAAACGGAGTGAAAACCGGTGCTCCGGAAGGCAAAGCAGTTCCTGTTAAACTTTTATATAATCTTTTGGGTTTAATATGACAAATGAACATTTAGGGATTACTATAATACATAACTTACTCCACCGAGTTCTGTATATAACAACAATGTCGTGTGCGATGTTGTACATCGCGTCTTTTACACAGAAATACACATAATGAGTTTCGTTGAATCCACTGATAAAATACAAAATATAAGCAATTACTTGAAAATACAGTCCTAAAGGTGATATCTTAATCCAGGGTTGACAGTATTTCTCTTTTATAGTGAATATCACACGCATGAACTATAAACCCTATGATGGAGTATTAGTATATTATTTGATTTTCAATGCAAAAGGGTAAGGGATGGGCATATGCAAATAAGTAGCATATTTTGGAAAATTTAATCATGTGACACAGGCTATTGTTGGACTTTTGTCGTGCTAGCACACTGAAACAACAGTTCGAGGGTATACATGTTGCTCTATCCTAAACATTATTATGTCTTTGTTATTTCTCCTTGGTACTGCGTTGCGTAGAGGAAAAACAATAAATACCAATTTTATAGTCTTCGGTTTGATCCGACCGGGGCTCGAACCCACGATCTACCTTACCCATGATGAGCATGCTAACCATACTATTGCCGTTTTCTGGGTTTGATAATGGTATTGTGTCTTGTGTATCCAATGTTGTTAGGTTCTCTGGATTGTCCATTTCTGATTGCCCCTTAGGGTTTCTCTAATGTTTATTTATGATGTTGCGAAGAATGGCCCAGATCTTGACGAACAAATTTGATAGGAATTGTTCACATTGGGGTCCATCTCAATTTCTTCATGAAGATTTTCTCTGTCAAGTACTCGTATTATATCATTATCATCTTGTAAGAGTTCATAGGTTCTATTTCTTCTGCTGCAAGGAAAGACACAAAAACCCTCTCATGTAAAATGTTGATATTCAACAATATGATATGCATAATATTAATACAATACTCGCATGACCACTATTTGTTCAGCACCGCTACTTTTTATCCAAAGATGTTTGTTGCAATTCGGCAAATTTGCGACCAACGCTGCCACTTTTGATTGAAATGGCTATACTAATAAAGGACGAAGTCCTCTTAACTATATGATTTTTCATAGCAGTATTGATGGTCAAAAAGCTGTTCACATGAAGTTAAAAAAAAATAGATCAATTGATATTTAGAAACGCAAAAGAAATATATTTCAATGAAAAATTCCCAATTCTTTAATTATTTAGTCTATGCAAAATCAAAACAAACTTGGAATACAATTCTAATAAACAATATCGATATGGCGAGGTCAATTAATAATTTTTAAAGAATTAAAAATACCTATATCTTCCTTATTAAACATGATGAGGCATTAAAAATGGTTTATCCTTTATAAGATTAATATTGTTAAAGTCTGGTCTCTTATAATCATGAATATTTATTAATTAAATTATTTAAAAAAAAAATTGAAAACATTGATGTCTACATAGTGACTCATGACCCACAGCTAGAAATGTCCTATTTTAGAGACATAGATCCAAGCTATTTTCCAAATCACAACAGAAATTCTGCTCTTTTACAGAGCTTTTCTAAAGTCATATCAGTAATTCTGCTCTTTTAACATGTAGAGCATATATCCAGTTAGAAGTGTGTCAGGAAAAACATAATAAACGATGAATATAGAATAAATGTAACCAGGTTTAGAACAACAATACATAGATATTGTCGGAAAATAAAATACTGTATTTTGTGTCAAAGTCACGAAATTTCAAAACCACATTTACTTCATTGACAACTAGCATCTATGTCAGTTTAGTAAAATCGTGACGTCACTTGTAAACAAGCACATCACCTTTTTCTAGTGTGTCCAGACAAACACCTTTCTAACGGATTAGTAAAAGATGAATATAGAATAAATGTGACTTAATTTAGAACTGCAATGCATAGATATTTTCAGAAAAAAATCAAAAATATATGTGGAGTATTTGAAACCTAGGTATAAAAACTCGCCTTGATTTGTGTCGTGTTTTTTTGTAGAATATATATATACACAGATGGTAGTCCAAATATTAACTCGGATCTAGCAAAACTCTGACCAATACAATACGGACGTACTGAAGGGACTTAAAGTCAACAGAGACTACCTTTAAGGACAACCCCTGTTAATTTGTTAACACTGAGAATGACTCTTAAGACAACTCGGGTCATTTTGTGACGTTTTGGCATTGTATGACTTATTTTACGCCTAAGCCGTAACTGCATTTCACTGTTGAACTTTAGGTTAGTGACATTTTCCAGTTTAATAGAAATCCAAATACAATTCCTGTCTAATGCTCTAAGATTATTTGTACCACAATATTCCTAAAAGCGAATCTTGCCACCAATCATCGCCATGTTAATAAATGCATCGTCATTACGTTGCACCAAGTCACGGACAACGTTGTAATCGTATTTCGGTCACAACTGACACCTGTTATAATGTCATAGCTGTAAACACAAAGATAACAATGTTGATATTACATTTGATCTCGTCACACTTTTTTCCATTCTTTTTTCTTTGTCACTGTGTGGGATTACATCACATTCTAACTTAATATTATTATTTTTTAAAATCTAATTAAAGATCCTCCAGAAGCAAAAATCAATACATCTTTATTGATGCACAATCCCCCCTAAAGGGATTGAAGGCATACAACACAACATCATACAATGCAAATATACAAGTTAAAATTAAGGTTCAATGAATTCATTATTTTTTAATACGCATAGTACAGGTACAATAACTAGACTGAGGAGATCCCATACATGTTAATCCAAGTTTGACATTTGTTCACTTTCTTTGCTGGTTCTTTTTGGCTCTTTTTGAGTTTTTATTTTTTTATCTCGGAATCATAAGAACTCCAGGTAAGTCTGAAGGGTAAAGCCTTAGCAATATCAGATTCGAAATAAAATACATAATATTGGGCGTTGATCCCTTTGCCTTCTCCTTTATTTGAAATGATAAAAAAATCAACAATTTTTTTTAAATACTTTAAGAGAAGTCCTTTTCAAAGGAATCAAACTGCATAAAAATAAAATACAGAAAACAAACTACACACAAAAAAGTCTTAAATTAAAAAAATATATATTATTTTAGATGTTGGTCAGTTTTAGCTCCTTTTGACCCTTTCTATCTCGGAAACATAAAGAGTTTCAAAATGTATGGAATCTATTTCACCAGAAATCGAAAGAAGACTAAAACATCTGAAGAAAAAAACAAAAATTTTGGATGATGTCTATAAATGCATTGAATTAGCAGATGAGTAGGAGTGGACCGGAAAGTGAGGGACAAGTGCTGAAGGTGGACCAGAAAAAAGCGGCTAGATATAAAAACTGATAAGCAAATAAAAAATGAAATGCTATTAAAGCATTATGTCATTTGGATGCCCCATGATAATAAAAGATACTTAAATTTAATCATTTTTCATTTTTATGCAATATCTGCATTCATTATTGCTTTAGCTAAGATAATAAAACAAACACTTTCTAGCCATGATGTGCAATACAATTATTTGTGTTTTTGAAGAAAGTTTGTATTCACAATTTGTTCCTGGTTAACAAAACAAAAAGAAGATAATGAAAAAAACATATTTCGTTATAGGAACAATGTCTGTTTATTCACACAAATCTTTAATGTTGAACAATGACCACGGTCATCTGCTGTGAAACATAACACATTGTAATTATTAATAAACACGATCAAATCCATAGCTATAAGTCATTAATGTATAGGGGCCCGGGTGGCTCAAAGAGTTACATGTAGGTCGTTGGATCTAACAACTCATACAAGCTTATCACCAATACGGCGTGAGTTCGCTCCCGGCTTTGTAAATTACAAAAAATGGTGCACTCGACTCGCAACCGCAAGTGATAAGCTTACCAGTTGCTTGCCCATGGTCGGTGGTTTACTCCGGGTACTTCGGCTTCCTCCACCACTAAAACTGGTCGCCATGATATAGCTGAAATATTGTTGAAAGTGGCGTTAAACACCAAAATAAAATAAAATCAATCATTAATGTATATATTCAATTATAACCCTATAGTCATATATTACTCCTCGAAAAAAAAAATGAAAATAAGATAGTGAAAAAAAAATATCTTCGTTATCAGTAGAACTTGAAGATGTAAAAGTGGTAATCAGAATCTATAAATCGAAGAAGAACAGACAACACATTGGTCAAAAGAAAAAGTACAAAAGGACAAACAACGATCGACAAAACATTACACATAAAACTAAAATCGAGTAACACGGCGCCCACTTCATAAACAAGGAAAAACAAGATAGTAAAACAAACATGGATGTTTGATTTTTTTTTTATTTTCCAAAAAAAACAAATTATCAAGCGACAGTTGGCATGTCCAATGATTTAATGACGCATGAAGGCGATCAATATATAAATGTATATATACGTCTGAAAATTGAACCAAACAGCGTTAGAATTACATGTATATGAATACACGTGTACCAAAACGAAAATATTCCATTTTCCAACCAGAAGTTGACGATGATATATTTTTTTGTAATATACATTTTGTCCATGCAATTTGCACTAGGTAAGTAAAGATCTACATATATTTATTATAAATGTAGTTATGATCTCTGAATTATCTTTACCAAGTTCTCCACCAACTATTGTACCAAAATAACTAGTGTCTCACTATTATATATTAGGAGGGAAAGTGTCTTATCTATATTATTTGTATTTATTTACGATTTAATGAGCAATACGGCCGGTGACTTATGAGAAACAGGAACGTGTTACATTCGTAAGCACACTGGGGTCCGTATTGTTCATCTTTTTAGTTTTTTGTTTTGTTTGTATTCGTCATGTGTCTTGTTTTGCCGGTACCTATATATTGTCTATTCTTGATTTAAGCATATTTTATTGATAAATAACATATATAAACTTTCCTTTCATAATAAAATAAAACATAGGATTCAGAAACAAGCGTAAGGTTTATATTAATTCGTTTCCAAAAGAAACATATGAAACATTGCAAATAGTCGTTAAACATATTCAATTCATTTAACATTGTTTAAATACCTGAAAATTAAAGGAAGGAGGAAATGAGAAATTGTGGGTTGCATTCTGAATATAAAATTACATGATGTATCTGAGTTTTATGAAAATCGTTTAACTTACGAGATATATTTATGCACTGTCGTAAAAACAACAAAGGCAACGCAAAGCATGGCGTATCCCCTCGCCTGAAAATATGACCCGGTGACTTTGACCTATAACCTTGAAAATCAATTTGGTTCCAGATTCTTTTAAGAACTAAGTATGTACCAAGTGTGGTCAAAATCCATTGAAGGATGTTGATTCTAGAGTGTTCACAAGGATGTTACGCGGTAAAAATTTGACCCGGTGACCTTGACCTATGACCTATGATCATGAAAATCAATAGGGTTCCAGAGGCTCCTAAGGACTAAGCATGCCCCAAGTTTGGTCAAAATCCATTGAAGGATGTTGATTCTAGAGTGTTCACACGGATGTTACGCGGTAAAAATTTGATCCGGTGACCTTGACTTATGACCTTGAAAATCAATAGGGTTCCAGATTCTCTTAAGGACTAAGTATGTACCAAGTTTGATCAGAATCCATTGAAGGATGTTGATTCTAGAGTGTTCACAAGGATGTTACGCGGTAAAAATTTGACCCGGTGACTTTGACCTTTGACCTTGAAAATCAATAGGGTTCCAGATTCTCTTAAGGGCTAAGTATATACAATGTACAAAGTTTGGTAAAAATCCATTGAAGGATGTTGATTCACAAGGATGTTACGGAAGGACGGACGGTAGCGTTACTATATCTCTTCGCAACTTCGTTGGCGAGGGGATAATAATACTTGAATCGATATCAAGGTCAAGACTGTCAAATAATAGTAAATTTTCCGAAGGTCGAATGTTCAGTAGCTGAAATAGATTTCGAAAAGACTATTTCGTTGACCAGTATATTTCGGACATTTAAATAAATAATGATATGTAGATTCAATCTCTCCACACAAACAACTAGAATTATCAATGATATTTTTATATACACATGTTCCTTTAGAGAACTACGTCTCATATGAAGACGGACGTGTAATATTTGTGTCAGTCTAGGACCATAAAATGAGAAGGCGTGGCCTTTGAAGGGGACGGAAGTATTTGAAATTAAATTATGCTAAAAATACCTTTATATTCCCTATGACATTCTCTGGAAAGTTAAACGAAGTAGAATAGAAAATTAGTGGGAAAAAAACGAAAACAAACCGATAAAAGTAACTATTGGAAAAGTATGGAATCTTTTATTGTAGAACTATTGACAGCTAACTAGTATTAGTACGTGGGTGGCATTAACCGCTAGAAAAGGGATAGTAGACGTCGGTGTATGCAAAATGAAAGTATGGTCTTTTAAGCCGTAAGAAAAGAGTTTTATTACGAAAATATCAAGAAATACAACCAACAACAGCCTATTCATATTCATGAAGTGTACATGATGAATGACGTACGGCCAGGGCCGTCTTATCAGCATTTTAGGCCCCGGTCAAAGCAGTGCACTCAGGCTCATATATATGCAAACACTCACAGGAATAAACTGTAAATGGTCGATAAAATTAAACATTTATTTCTTGTTTTGGTACTTCCAACAAAATCAGTGTTTAAATAAAAAACAAAAACATGATGTATACAACATAGATGTATGCATAGATTAATATGGGGTTCCTTTGCTCGTCGGACCCCGGACAACTACCTATTGTGCCCATGCATTAAGGTTGCACTGCGGACGGTTACTGTAATACTGATAATCTTCATTTCGACATTTTAAAGTATGTGTATTTCGGTTAATATTATGCTAGCTCAAAGTGAACAAAATAGCTTTTAATTTTAAAAGAATGATATAGGCACCGCTTATCAAAATTTAAAAAGCATAAAATATTCATCCAAATGACTTTTTTTTATATCATTTAATTTTTTTATTTTTGCTGATCAGTTTTGAAAACTGGCCACATTTTCTGATCCACCCACAAAACTTGTCCCTCACTTTCCGGTCCACTCCTACTCATCTGCTAATTCAATGCATGAATAGACACCATCCAAACGTTGTTGTGTTTTCTCCAGATGTTTTAGTCTTCTTTCGATTCCTAATGAAATTTCTTCTATACATTTTGAAACTCTTTATGTTTCCGAGATAGAAAGGGTCAAAGGGAGTTAAACTGACCAACATCTAAGAATTTTTTTTTTATTTTAAGACTTTTTTGTGTGCAGTTTGTTTTCTGTATTTTGTTTTTTATGCAGTTTGATTCCTTTGAAAAAATCTTCTCTTAAAGTATTTCGACAAATTTGTTGTAATTTTTATCATTTCAAATATACAAGAGGGCAAAGGGATCAACGCCCAAAATTATGTATTTTATTACGAATCTGATATTGCTAAGGATTTTCCCTTCAGACCTACATGTAGTTTTTATGATTCCGAGATAAAAAATAAAAAGTCAAAAAGAGCCAAAAAGGACCAGCAAAGAAAGTGAACAAATGTCAAACGTGGATTAACATGTATGAGATCTCCACAGTCTAGTTATTGTACCTGTACTATGCCTATTAAAAATATTGAATTCATTGAACCTTAATTTTAACTTGCATATTTGCATTGTATGATGTTGTGTTGTATGCCTTCAATCACTTTAGGGGGAATTGTGCATCAGTAAAGATGTATTGATTTTTGCTTCTGCAGGACCTTTAGTTCGATTTCAAAAAAAAAAGTTAGAATGTTATGCAATCCCACACATTGACAAAGAAAATATGGAAAAGAGTGTGAGGAGATTAAATGTAATGTCAACATGGTCATCTTTGTATTCACAGTTATGCCATTATAACAGGTGTCAGTTGTGACCCAAATACGATTTCAACGTTGTCCGTGACTTGGTGCAACGTAATGACATGATACATTTATTAAATGGCGATGATTGGTGGTTGATTCGCTTTATTTGTATATCTTTTAGGAATATTTGGTAAAAGTATCAATTAATTCGACAGTGAAATGCAGTTAGGACGTAGTGCGCTGTAACATAACTATAAGTAATAAATTCATAAAATGCACATACGTTAAAAAATGACCCGAGTTATCTTAGTCTTAGAGTCATTTTCAGTGTGAAAAAATGAATAAGAGGTGTCCATATGAAAGTTAGTCTCTGTTGATCTTAAGTCACTTCAGTACGTCCGTGTTGTATTGGTCAGAGTTTTATTAGATCCGTGTATAATCTGCAAAAAACCGACACAAACCAAGGCACTGGGTTTCAAATACTCTACAGTACTACATATGGTTTTTGATTTTTTTTCTGGACATACTAGAAAAAGGTGTTTTGCTTATTTACACGTGATGTCACGATTTTACGAAATTGACATAGATGCTAGTTGTCAATGAATTAATTGTGGTTTTGAAATTTCTTGAATTTGACAGGAAAATACAATATTATATTTTCCGACAATTAATCTATGTATTATTGTTCTAAACTGAGTTACATTTATTCTATATTCATCGTTTATTATTCCGCTGGAATGTTGTTTTTCTTGACACACTTCTTGATAAAGGTGTTGTGTTTGTTTACACATGACATCATGATTTTACGAAATTGACATATTGTGCATAGTTGTCAATGAAATAGATGTTATTTTGAAACTATTGACTTGGGCACGGAAATAGACTATTTTATTACCTAATAGTATATTAATAACCTTTCTATTGGGAATATTTTAGTTTTAACCATATTTCACTTTTAATTTGTCTCTCGGGCAATATAACGGTCGTTCTATTGCCCGTTGTAGTGTAGCGTTCTATTGCCCGCGACCTTTTAATCCGTTTTATGTAATTTGTCAATTACGTCTCATGAATATTCATTAACTCGCCCAAATCTTTATCAATGCGTCTAAATTTCAAATGTAATAAAACGTTCGAATGATAACTCATAATTTGTTATTGTTAACTGTTTTGAAAAATTCAATTTAATTACTTTATTCTTATCTCTCTATCCCAAAACTTTGAAAATACAAAAATATACTTACCAAAACTACTATTAGGTAATAAAACAGTTATTTAATGTGTAGCCAGGCAATAAACCAGAAATTTTTCCCTCGGTACTGGGAACAGCTCAAGTGTTCGATTGCCATCAGCCGTTGGCTTCGGGCAATAGAACACTTGAGCTGTTCCCAGTACCTTGGGTAATATTTTCTGGTCTATTGCCTGGCTACACATTAAATAACTGTATATTATTTCATAAACACAAAACAATTTTGCTATAATTTAAATCTTTTGTCGTGAAAGTATTTACTTTCGGATCTATGTTGGCTTTCAACATCCGGGTTTAGATGTCAGCGCCCCAACATTTTAGTCTCGCGAGGAAGAAGGTCGCGAGACCGACGCATGCATCAGTATGTGATCTACCTGGGTGATCTATCGTAATGAGGACTCCGTCCTCTATTATAACCATTTCTATAAAAAGTGACAGTGTTGGTCGCAAATTTGCCGAATTGCTCCATATATTTTTGGATAAAAAAGTGGCGGCGTTGAACCCGACTTTCCCCCTCTTTGTGCAAAATAGCAGTCGTGCGAGTATTGTATTGATATTATGTATATCATATCGTTGAATCTCGGCTTTTTACAGGAGAGGGTTTATGTGCCTTTCCTTGCAGTAGAAGAAATAAAACATTTGAACCCATAGATGGTAATGGTAGTCCACGGGTACTTGACAGAGACAATATCGATGACGAAAGTGAGACGGACTCCAATACGACCAATACCAACCAAATTTGCTGGTCAAGATCTGGGCCATTCTTCGCTCTGCGGTAAATATATGGACAGCATACGTATTTGAGGTGTAAAAATATATTATTTTATATTGCAACATTTAGATACGAATAGCATTGTCAAACACAGAGAACCTTATCGGTGGTGTAATGGTTAGCTTGCTCTTCTATAGCACGGTGGTTGGTGGATTCAAGCCCGGTCGTGCCAAATCAAAGATTATAAAGTTTGTATTTGGTGCTTGTCCGCTTGACAACGCAGTATTCAGGAGAAAAAACAAAGACAGAATAATGTTTCGGAGTGGAGCAGCATGTATACCACGTTACTGTTGTTTCAGTGTGCTAGCACTACAAAAGTCTAAATATAGTCTGTGTCACATGATTCAATTTTCCAAAATATGCTACATTTTTGTACCTATTTTTATATGCCCATCCCTTATTCTTTTGCATTGACAATGTACTCCATCATAGGGTTAATAGTTCATGCTTTAACTCCAATGAAAATCTGAATAACTGAATGAATACATCCTTGACTTTCCCTACTGATATTTGACATAACATGGTCATACTTTCTTTTGTTATGAAACACTGACTTGTTATCCTCGCTTAGATCGTTTATTTTGCCTATAGATTTTCAATAAAAAAAAGTATGTTTTATGTTAAGCCATATATGAGTAAATATGAGGGGAAAAACAAACCGGAACAAAGCAAAGCAAGAAAAAAGCAAATAAAAAGAAACGAAATACAAAAAAAAGAAAAAACAAGACGAACAAGCAAATTAAAAAAAATCAAAGCAAAAACAAAAAGAAAACATTACAAAAATAAATCAAAACAAGCAAACAAACAAACAAACAAACAAAACAGAAAAACAACAGAAAAACAACATAAAATGTTATTCCGTACTGCATGTGATATTTACTATAAAAGAAAAATACATTCAAACCTGTATTAAGAGGTCACCCTTGGTAGAAAGAAAAAGTGACTTTATAAGACAGGTGACCTCTTAAAAGATGTTCAATTCATATAAAAAATTTCTAATGATGGGATTTATTAAAAGGTGATCTTTTAATACAGGTGATTGCTTAATAGAAGTGACCTCAAGGGTAGGTTTGACTGTATCTTAAAATAATTGTTTATATTTTGTCTGTTATCAGTAGATTCAACGGAACTCATTTTATGTATCATTGCGCGAAAGACACCATGTACGACATTGCACACGACATTGTTGTTCTTTACAGATCTCCTTGGAGTAAGTTATGTATTATAATAATCCCTAAATGTTCCTTTGTCAGATTAAATAAACCCAGAGATTATTTAATAGTTGAACAGGGACTACTTTTCTTTCCGGAACACCAGTGTTGACTCTAGTTTTCTGCGTAATATGTTGTCTGTTATTGTATGTTGTTTTGTCCTTTTTCTTGTGACCATTGTATTGTCAATATAAAGGTTTGGAGATACCAAAAGGGTAATCAGAAGCCGTAAATGGATGGACTGACAATACAATGGCTAAAGGACAAAAGGACAAACAATGATCTACAAAACACGGCACATAAAGGTAATGATACAACAGCAAAAACTCCAATAAAAACAGGGAGTTGAATTATGAAAGGAATAGGAATTCATGCTCCGCTGGTGGCACCCGTACTAATACGACAACTTAATATGAACATTAGTTAGTGAGTCAATATTCAGAATGACTAGGATTCGTGTTGATTTTTACAATTGAAGAATTAAACATCTGATAATTTATTGCCACTAACCTTCAGCCAATCAACATATCAACTTACATTGGAGATTTTTGCCCTGTAAAAATCACACATTGAAACCCTTTAACTCTTACTATCTACAGAAGATAATAACGATACAGCAACACGAGTCACATTACAAATCGCGGGTTGAATTCGGTTATGTCAGAAGAGTAAGGAGTTCCTTCTCCGCTAAAGGTACCTATCATTGTGCGTTATCATTTACCAATAGATTTTGACGAACTAAGCGGATCAGCTCTACATCACAAACAATATTATAACCGTAATGTCGGAAAATAATCTGAGAGCACACTCACTAAAAGGACTACTTCCTAGGAACATTAGTTGCTGGGTCAGTATTCAGAATGACTATACTGTTTTCTTGGTATTTTACAATTTAAGACTTAAAAATTTGGTAATTTGATGGCACTAACCTTCAGCCATTTCACATATCAACTTACATTTGGAGATTTCTGCCTGTAAAAATCACACATTGAAACCCTTTAACTCTTACTATCTACAATTCAATTCAGAGTACTATGACTTCACACAAATAATGTATAACTCATTTCAAAGTACTGTGACTTCACACCAGTAATGTATTACTCATTTCAGAATACTATGACTTCACACCAATAATGTATAACTCATTTCAGAGTACGATAACTTCACACCAATAATGTATAGCTCATTTCAGAGTACTATGACTACACACCAATAATGTATAACTAATTTCAGAGTACTATGACTTCACACCAATAATGTATAGCTCATTTCAGAGTACTATGACTTCACACCAATAATGTATAACTCATTTCAGAGTACTATGACTTCACACCAATAATGTATAACTCATTTCAGAGTACTATGACTTCACACCAATAATGTATAGCTCATTTCAGAGTACTATGACTTCACACCAATAATGTATAACTCATTTCAGAGTACTATGACTTCACACCAATAATGTATAACTCATTTCAGAGTACTATGACTTCACACCAATAATGTATAACTCATTTCAGAGTACTATGACTTCACAACAATAATGTATAGCTTATTTCAGAGTACTATGACTTCACACCAATAATGTATAACTCATTTCAGAGTACTATGACTTCACACCAATAATGTATAACTCATTTCAGAGTACTATGACTTCACACCAATAATGTATAGCTCATTTCAGAGTACTATGACTTCACACCAATAATGTATAACTCATTTCAGAGTACTATGACTTCACACCAATAATGTATAGCTCATTTCAGAGTACTATGACTTCACACCAATAATGTATAACTCATTTCAGAGTACTATGACTTCACACCAATAATGTATAACTCATTTCAGAGTACTATGACTTCACACCAATAATGTATAACTCATTTCAGAGTACTATGACTTCACACCAATAATGTATAACTCATTTCAGAGTACTATGAAAAGTTTGAAGGTATCAAAGGTGTAATCAGACACCACAAATCGAAGGACAGACTGTACAATGGCAAAATCAAAAATGACAACAGGATGAACAACGATCTACAAAACATTACACAGAAAACTAGAGATCAAGCAACACGAACCACACTTAAAACCAGGGGTAAACTTAGGTGCTCCGGAAGGGCTAGCAGTTCCTGCTCCACATGTGACACCCGTTGTGTTACTGTTAAACGACACGAACATCATCTTAAATGGATATCGTGTTGGGTGTAAAAATAATATAAATAAAATATAAACCGCCTGCAAAACAAATGGAGGGTCAAGACGAATCGAGCATTGTTTTCAGTCGTCAATCGGACATCACAACAAGTAAAAAATCGGGGCGAACTCAGGTGACTTTACTCCAACTATTTAAAACTCATTTCAGAGTACTAAGACTTAACTCCATCTATTTAATACTCGTTTCAGAGTACTAAGACTTAACCCCAACCATTTAAAACTCATCTTAGAGTATTATATGAATTTATTTCAACAATTTAAAGGGTTTGTTGTGGCCGCGATCGCATGGTAGTTGGATTTACAGCTACATATGCAATCAGTTCCTATCACCATTGATGTTGTGAGTTCGACTCCTTGCTCGGGAGGAGGTGCAAAGCATTAAGTGATAAAGCTTGCCAGTGACTTGAGACAGGTCGGTAGTTTTCTCTGGTCCTCTGGTTTTCTCCGCCAATTAAACTGGCCGCGAGGATATAGCTGAAATATTGTTATATACCATAAAACCTAAACCCAAACCAAGAATTTAAAACTCATTTCAGCGTACTTTGACTACATACCAACAATTTGTGACGTATGTATTGGTGTGGATTACACAGTGATTGTACTGAAAGGTGAGTTTTGTATTAAAACATAAATACATTCTTAGCTATAGTAGCCCATCCGCGTTCATCTGTTTTATCCTGCAATGACAGCATTTACCGACCAATATAGCCTGCCCAATATGTTTTTGATATTGGTCAGTTATAAATAGAATAAAATTTTATATTTGGCAAACTCATCGGGGCACATTGGGGGATATTGTTTTCAAATACATAAACAAAATTATTTCAAATACTTTTATCATCGTCCAGTAAACGTTTATTTACGATTTAAAGTTGCAGGATAAATACAATACATGTGCACTGTCGAAGCATATAGGTAAATATGTGTATTTGGCGCAAAACGTGGGAAAAGGCTCGGCGAAGCCTCGCCTTTTCCCCCTTTTCTAAGCCTCATACACATATTACCTGTATGCTTCCACAGTGCACAAGTATTGTATTTTTATGCAGATTATTCTTGCAGTTGAAGTGTCATAGCATGATCTATCTGACTGTTTCTGGAATAACATTTATCTGGTACCCGCCTGTAATAACCATATGGTACCCACCCGGAATAACCTTAATCTGGTACCCACCTGGAATAACCTTTATTAAAGTCAAAATATTGAAAAGCCAAATAAAGTAATAAACATCTGGAGGGAGCACGAAAATCAAAGGGCGTAAAAACCCAAAATTAGCGGATGTTCCCAATGCATGAGTGAGGTAACACTTAATTTAATAGTAATTACATGACATAGGAGTGAATGAATGGTTATTGTTTAACGTCAACCCAACAATTTAGCCGCTATATTATGGGGAAGCCAAGTTAATTTTCAATGAGATGATAATGAGGTCTTATTTGTGCTAGGCCAACACGCTTAGTTGATTTTTTATAGTGCTAGCTCACTGAAACAACAATCCGCGGAAAGACATGTTGCCCCACTCGGACACATTATCCTGATTCCTAGACAACCAGTCTTTGCTATTTATCCTTAATGCTGTGGGCTTACCGGATAAGTAACAAATACCGATTTTATAGTCTTTGGTTTGACCCGATCGAGACTCGAGAACACGATCTGACGTACACTATCTATTACACCACCGATGCAGTTACATGACTTAGGAATTGTAAGTTTAAAACAGTAGTTTATTTAATAAAGCATGTCATCGCCGATATATTGACTACTGGGAGTATGATAACATGAGGAGCTAACAGTCCACCAAATGTGGTATCGACCCAGTTATAATAAAATTGTGCGATTTTACAATGAGACAAATTTGTCAGTACATTGTAATTAAATAATAGGCACATCGGATTATTACCAGGGCCCGAGTGACTCAATGAGTTAGGTAGTTAGATTACCAATACGGCGTGGGTTCGCGCCCGGCATTATAAATTACAAAAAAGCAACAGCAAGTGAGAAAGTTAGCCAATTGCTTGCCCATGATCGGTGGTTCTCTTCTAGTATTCCGGCTTCTTCAACCACTAAAACTGGTCGCCATGATATAACTGAAAGTAGCGTTAAACACCAGAAAACAAAATAAATTCGGATTATTATCATTTGAAAAATATTACATTGAATTGACGTACCTGGGTCAAACCTGCAAAAATCATATCTGTCATATATGTGTGTGTGTGGGGGGGGGGGGGG
>MJUT01036378.1:1742-14268 GCA_002080005.1 Gigantidas platifrons | reverse complement strand
GCATTTAACAACATCACAATGTCCTTCCTCTGATGCTACAAACAATGGCGATTGTCCACCTTCATCACGCAAATTGATATCTGCACCAGAGCTAAGTAAGAATTCAACAACATTACAATGTCCACGCTTTGATGCTGCAAACAATGGTGATTGTCCACCTTCATCACGCAAATTGATATCTGTACCAGCACTAAGTAAACATTTAACAACATCAAAATGTCCATGCTTTGATGCTACAAACAATGGTGATCGTCCTCGTTTGTTACTACGTAATTTGATATCTGCTCCAGAACTAAGTAAACATTTAACAACATCAAATCGTCCATAGTATGAAGCTACAAACAATGGTGATCGTCCACCTACATCGCGCAAATGGATATCAGCACCAGAACTAAGTAAACAGTTAAGAACATCACAGTGTCCATGCTTTGATGTTACAAACAATGGTGATTGTTCAACATTGCTACACAAATTGATATCTGCACCAGAACTAAGTAAACATTTAACAACAACACAGTGTCCATTGTGTGAAGCTACAAACAATGGTGATTGTCCTAGTTTGTTACGTAAATTGAGATCTGCACCAGAACTAAGTAAACATTTAAGAACATCATAATGTCCACGCTTTGATGCTATAAACAATGGTGATCGTCCAACATTGCTACACAAATTGATATTTGCACCAGAACTAAGTAAACATTTAACAACATCAAAATGTCCTCCTTCTGATGCTAAGTACAATGGTGATTGTCCATCTTCATTACGAAAATTGACATAAGCACCAGAAAAAAGCAAACATTTAACCACATCACAATGCCCTAGCTGTGATGCTATAAACAATCGTGATTGTCCTGGTTTGTTACTTAAATTGATATCTGCACCAAAACTACGTAAACAGTTAACAACATCACATCGTCCAAAGTAGGAAGCTGCAAACAATGGTGATCGTCCACCTTCATCACACAAATTGATATCTGCACCAGAATTAAGTAAACATTCAACAACATCACAATGTCCACGCTTTGATGCTGCAAACAATGGTGATTCTCCACCTTCATCAAGCAAGTTGATATCTGTACCAGAACTAAGTAAACAGTTAACAACATCACATTGTCCATAGTATGAAGCTGCAAACAATGGTGATCGTCCACCTTCATCGCGCAAATTGATATCTGCACCAGACCTAAGTAAGAATTCAACAACATTACAATGTCCACGCTTTGATGCTGCAAACAATGGTGATTGTCCACGTTCATCACGCAAATTGATATCTGTACCAGAACTAAGTAAACATTTAACAACATCACAATGTCCTTCCTCTGATGCTACAAACAATGGTGATTGTCCATCTGCATCACGAAAATTGATATATGCACCATAACTAAGTAAGCATTTAACAATATCACAGTGTCCTTTCAGTGATGCTATCAACAATGGCGATTGTCTAAGGTTGTTACACATATTGATATCTGCACTAGAACTAAGTAAACATCTAACAATATCCATGTGTCCATGGTATGATCCTATAAACAATGGTGACTCATTCGAACGATTACATTTATTGATATCGGGATGATTTCTCAGCAAAGCTTTCACGATACACAAACTACCTATTGTACACGCTGTCGTCAGTGGTGTTCCATTTCTATTGAAATAGCTGGCAATCGACAAATATACCCAACGTGAAGAACAATCTATATCGATACACTTTGGATCTATGTAAGTAAGAATCAGTTCCACCATGTCTAAAGTGTTACTATGACATCCTAGTAATAGTAAACGTGTGTTCTCTATGATATCGGAGCCAAATACTAAATTAATGCTAAGGTTGCTACATTCAACATGTTTGATTATTTCTTGTAGAAGATGAGTGTGACCGTAATTAATTATCCAGCTAATTACCTTAACATTATAGTTCGGGTCAGATTTCACATGATATACCATATCAAACAGCAGAAATAAAAGTTCATATTCAATACCGTCAATCCTCTGCTGGGTAGGCCTATTGACAGAAAATGTTGTATACACAAAATGATGAATATTCTGACGTTTTCTTAAAATTAATGATTCAAATTCATCAATGGGTTTTGTTTTCAACATTGTTTCAAAAACATCACGAAATGGACCGTGTTTCAGCGACTTATTCATGAAGACATCAAATAGATTCATAGACTGAATATCTGTATAGAGTCTTTCGGCAAGAGGTAAATACATCTCTTCACTTATGTGAATGCAAAGATTCTCATTTGAAGCTTGGTGGTATACTGTGACTTTATTTGCTATATAACTGCTAGATAAATACTTTAATATCGTATGTTTATTTTGACAACCATAATGGTAGGCGATAACTTCAAATATAAAGTCATGTGTGAATGTATATTCAGTTTCTACCTGGGTGAAGTATGTTTCTGACATGTGGTGAATGGCATCTTTTATTTTTTCATCCGGGGTAGCTAGATTTACCCCACAATTATTAAATACCTCCTTCTTCATGTGTTTAGGGGGTAAATGTTCAACTGATAATTTGCCTTCATTGAGTAGACACAAGACAAGAACAGCATATTGAAGAATGTGTGCGTTCTGAAGTTTGCCCAGTTCGATATTCAAATATTTGAATGGTTTATTGAAGAAGCTTTCTCCCAACGGCTGGTATTTTTCATCTTGTGAAAAAATTTTACAAAGAAATGGAAACATATGATTGGCCTTGGTAAATGAAAGGGATGTATAGAGATCTGGGTTTAAACCTTTGCTTTCACAGTGATGTTGGCAAATAGCCATCTTTTCTGTCTCAGTCAGCTCATTGTCTTTACTCTGTAAATCTATGACGTTTTCTGTCACAAACCCTCCAAGCTTAGAAGCCTCCTTATTCACCGACTTCCTGCAAGTAAACAATAGTTTTGATGTCTGCCCTATTGTTGCGAAAACCATATCTTTATGGGTGAATATATTATTGTAAGTATTCATTTCTACAGCAAAAATACCTAATACATCATCAAGTACAAACACTTGTTTATGATCTCTGTCTCCATATTGTATGATGTCTTCTAGTTTACACACTGGAACAACTTCCCACCCTTGCTTCTCTAGCTGTAATGCAATATGCCGAGCTGTGGCTGTCTTCCCCGATCCTGGTCCACCAATTATTGTCATATAATTTTTAGACTGGACCATTTCCAATGCCGCTGTAAATCCTCCAGTTTCATCATAAAATAGTTTATCGTCTATTTTCCATTTCTTAATCAATTCCACGTGGCCTTCTGAAATACAGTACAACGCAATATGTATTGCAATTTGTTCCAGTAAATGATATGCATGTATTGAAAACATTACCTTTAATTTGTATAAACCTGACCGTATATTGTCATTTACCGTATATGACCAGTCATCGCATATTGGCTCTAACCGTATACTGACCGTCTATTGTCATTGACCTACAATAATAGCATGTCGTATCACTGCATGAAACATTATCTTTTGTTTGCCTTTTCAATTCACCAAAAGCCGATCGGAAGTTCATCTGTAACTGAAGTTCATATTTCATCAGCTTTTGATGATAAAGAGATGATCTTCCATCTTTTAAATATTCAAAAAGATAACAAAATACAACCTTTCCCCTTTTGTCAGAACAAAAAGGTCACCTTCCATCTTTCATGATTAACAAAAGTTTACCGTAAGATAACCTTTCACCTTTTGTCAATGTAAACAGATCATCCTCCATCTTTGTTGAAATACAACAGGTTACCGTAAGATAGCCTTTCACCTTTTGTCAATGTTAACAGACCATCTTCCATCTTTGATGAAATGCAAAAGTTAACAGTATTATAATCATGTACAACCTTTTGTTAATTTGAAGATGGGGTCTTTCACGTTTGATGATATGCAAAAGTTTTCTGTAAGGTTACCTTTCACCAATTAAAAAAGGCAAACTTCCACCTTTCATGAAATTTGAAACTTAATCTTTCACCTCTGGTAAACACAAAAAGCTCATATGTGCAAACTAGATCCCCAGTGAATATTAGCTTCTACCTCTTAGTTAGTTTTTTAAGATGAGGTGTGCCGTTTAGCACTATTGATCATACATAATGACCGAAACATGTATTCTTGGACTTTCAGCTGTTTAACAAGGACATCAAAATAAGTTGATGGACTTAAAATAAAAACAATATCCCCATATATAGCAACGCTTTGATGGCCCAACATTGGCGAATTGTTGGCAAACGGTTGGCGTCGGCGTTACAACAGTGGCCCGAAGATGGCCCAACATATCTCCACCAACTGTAATTATGATACTGTTGGACCAGCGTTGGTCCAATACAACTCAACCAACGGTTATTCTATTACTATCGGTCCACTGTTGGCCCAACGCAACTCAAGCAACAGTTATGTTTACCTAAGTTGAGCCAACGTTGGCCCAACACTGCTAATGTAATATCATTAATTATTTCCTATTTCTAGATTATAATCTCTGTGAAAAAAAATTAAACAAATAAATAATTTTGATATATTTGTTACACTGATCACAAGTTCCATTTCGATTAAACTTTTTTAACTGCATACTGCAATGACTAGAATAAAGGATCATAAAGAAATGGTTGATAAAATATATTTACCCATATATGTATACACCTTATGATGTAGGTTTAATCAATAGATAAAACTTTTGCATCACATTGTTTATAAATATGTATGCAATCAAGTATTTTATTTTCCTTAATTTGACCTAGATGTCATTAGCAAATGTTCTGTGTAGTACGGATGCAGTTATTTATACAAGGAGTGTAAAGAGTATCGAATTACTTATCAATTTCGCGCCTTTCGTTATCATCCTTTGTCGCTGGAACATTCAACGTGGTCGAGATAGTGCATAACCACCTTGACAGAAATAGTTGCGTTATATAATCACAATGTAAGTATAATTTTTATGTTGATCAGTGATATTTTAATTTATTTTCTTTCAATAAAACTTTTATGCAAAAAAGTATAATTTTCAAGTTATTTGAATAGTATTGGAAGTTCATTTTATAAATTCAGTATGACTCTACGATATGTGAAAACGTATTTATACACATGATACATTTATTTGTATTTACTAAAATAAAAATAGGGAAAAATAAAATAAATAAATGAAATAAAATGAAAAGGAAAGTTGAAATGTTTCTTACATAGTCGTTATCATGGTTATATTGATGAAAAAGATAGAATTTATTTAAATTATGTGCCTACAACGTGTATCTCTGTTCCACGTGATATTCCCAGTATAAATTTAGTAATTTGACCACGTGACATTGTAGTCACATGACCACAATATGGCAAATAAATGCAGCTGAACTGGTATTCTGGTTAATAAGGACTGGAAAGTACAAAAATGGTTCACATTCGGGCAGCTTAATTTCTCAGGGGTAAGGCATTATCGAACTCGCAAGATATTAGCCTGAAACTAATACAATCTATTCCGTTTTGAAGAAGGGGAGAGGAACAAGAATCGTAGACTAGCGTTTTGAACCATTTTGTGGATCCTCCCCCCACCCTTTTAGTTATTTTCTTAATTCATCATTTTTGTGGGACATTTTCGTTATAAACAGTGTTGAACAACTTCCAACATTACCAAAAACTCAATCCGAATAGACTAGAGGAGGGTTTTTGTGGTTTTAGAAATGGGCTTATAAATATCGATCTCGGATTGAGTTTTATGTTCTAATAGAACATTACTTCTAAAGATAAAAATGCATGTTTTTATTAATGCGATGAACGACCTGTCGCAATATCCACATTGATAAAAACAATAGAAAGAGTAGTTGATATCTGAATTGATTCATGTCTTTCAAATAGCTTTTTCATGGTTTTGAAGTCTTTTTATGATGTCTATTATTTCTTTTTTTTATTACAGATGAAAACAGAGCTAAAAAAGAAGCAATGTTAGAAAGATGGACAGATTCACTACAAATCTTGGACAAAATCTTTGGACTTGAAAAGGTAACTAGGAAATTAGTAGCCACAATATTAAATTAGATCATACCCTGATTTGGTACCAGCATTCCATCTTATAGAATGGATAATATACAATTAATGACTTTTAATGAGGTGGATACACAGATTTATTATGTCTCATATAGGGTGACATATTGTTTTAGTCTGATTTTTTCTTCTGCTTCCGCTTCTTGTCAGCGAAGCTTGTCCGGACCATGTAACTTTTTTGTCTTTCGAGATAGATCAATGAAATTTGGTATGTGGGTGCATGACCATAAAGCGGTGTGTCACGTATCATAATGACCTTCATTGGACCTGGACCTTTGACCTCAAGGTCAAATGATTGTTTTTAAATAGTATTTTCTTGTCCGGGCCATAACATTTTTGTCTTCTGATAGGTCAATGATATTTTGGTATGTGAGTGCATGACCTGTCAATGACCATAAGGCCGTGTGTCCTGTACCGTAATGACCTTCGTGGGACCTTGACCTTTGAGCTCAAGGTCAAATAATATTTTTTTCAATAGCATTTTCTTGTCCAGGTCATAACATTTTTGTCTTTCGAGATAGGTTGTTGTATAGATGGCCGCATTAAGGGGAGACATAAGTTTTATGTATCTAAAACAGTTATTCCTAGTTAACCCAAGAATATAATATTTACCGAAGCCTAGGGGCCGAGGTAAATATATCATTCTTGGATTGATAGATCGTGGTATCCATCGAATTGAGTCATTAATTGTTTTATTAAATGACACAATTTATATGTTTCTTTCACCCTTAAAATAAGCTTTGATCACGACATTTTCTTTGGTTTAGCTTGGTGGAATGTAATATTTTATCAAAGATCGTTACTAGGGACGTCAGCCAATCAGAAAAAGACATTATCTGAAGTCATGAAATAATTGGATTTATTACGTGTAATACTTGAATTGTTTAGTATTTGGTTTGGAACACATTATTTTATTAGATTAGTTGAATGTTGATGTCTTCTTTACATTTTTTTACAATTTGTGTTGGTACTTTTGCAGGACAGTGATGATGAAGGTAATGATGATAATCTTGAAGTTCTGAAAATATTGAGAAAAGTGGAACAGAAAATCAAGTTTCGAACAAACAAAAATGAAATTGACTTGATTACTGAGGTTGATGTAAGTATTAGAATTTTAACAAATGTTATTGATTACACCATGTTAAGAAGTTCCATGTCCCATGATTGGCATGCACACCTTTTTATTTTCTCAAATTGAGTTCTACACATCCCAATATAAAGGTTCCTATTGAAAATAGAAGGGATGACCCCTTCAGAAAAGAGGTAACAAATATTCACTTGCTCGAATTTCCCTTGTTGATATGTTGCCATTGTTTGATTAGCACTATTTATTGTTTCTCTCTACCCATTACAACAGTCTGTCATTATATAATATACAACATATTAGCTTTAAAACACTTGTATCTTTCTTGCTTGTAAAATTTCATTATGGTAACCTCTCTTTTTAGGTAAAATTTGCCAACCTGGAATCTTAAAAGAAGTCACCCCCAAGACTTGTGGTATTAAAGAATGCGGACAAAACCATCGGTTCAATATACATTGTGAGAGATGGCCTGAAAATAGACTTAGGAGACAGGAAAAGACACAATTAAGAAATGCACCTCTTAGTTTGAGTAGATTTGAGTCAATATGTTGGTGATGCAGGCCCAGACCTGACGATAACTTTGTTATATTCTAAGTTTAGAGTTGGAAGTGGTTCGTAGCTCATTAACCAAGTGCATTCGAGTTGTGAGACATAGCAAAACAAGTGCAAACTCATTTATTATATAGCTGTGGTCCATCAAACTGTTGATAATTAAAGAAAAACATTCGTGTTGCATATTTAAAGTATGTTAAGATAACTACTTTTTTGGCAATTTGTTTCAGAAAGGATTGTGTTCAATAAAATTACTATATATATATATGTAGAGTAGTTGCAGGTATCTAATAGTACCCATTATTGTAGTAAGCATTTATATGAATTAGATTTGATGTGACTTGTGTTGACTTTCAGTTTTAGCTATGGGATGTTTTTGGCAAAAATTTGAAAACAAAGACAATTTATATTTGCCAGTAAATCCCTTGTGCAGTGAACTTTATGCCCTATGCATGCCAACTGTTGATCTCGTTTTCAAATATCAATGATTTTTTTAGCTCTGCATCTAATTTTTATAGTATCAATTTCTAAGATATTGTCTTATCTAGACCCATCATAATTGGTCTGCAGATGAATCATGAAGGGCATATGGTTGCAAATATACTGACTGAAATAATTGTGTGAAACGGTCAGTTTATCAATTTCTGTGAGAGTAGGATGTATACATTGCATTGCTAGATATGATCTGACCTTAACCTCATTTAAAGATCAACTTTTTCACATTGTATTTTCATGACTACTGTAGTTGATAGATTATTTTATTTTGCCTCTTACAATTCAGAGTTATTGCACTTTAATATGAAAACAAGACCATTTTTATTTGCAAATATCTTTGATTATAATTTATTCAATATTTTTTTTTTATTATGAATGTGTATATTTTATATTATTGTAAATATTTGGTGATTAATTGTTGACTTATTATGGTAAAAGTTATATTTTCACCTGCTCTAAACTGGTGTAAAGTGCTAAGAAATGGACTTGTATCAACTGTAGCAGTTAGGCAGGTTAAATAATCTGTAAATCTAGATTTGGATAATTTTTTTAATTCTGTTAAAAAAAATGAAAACTGAAGAGAAGGATTACCCATATATTTTAAGTTTTGATGTCGCACACTGTCTAAAGAGTCCATGTTCAATATGATCAGATGTACGAAGGCATGCACATGAAAGCTTTTGATGAAGATGCCATTTACAGTATACTGATCAATACCTTAAAGTTTTCCTAACAGGATTATCATGTGTAAGAAAGCATGCACATTAACGCTGTTGGTGAAGCTGCCACTTACAGTCTACTGATCAATACCGTAAAGTTTTCTTACAGGCTTAAATCAACATACAATCTCATTTTGATACTTTTTATACTTGCTACACAGGTTTTTTAATGTAAATCCTTAAAATGAATATTGTTGAGCAGAGGAAATAAGAAATATTCTAAAATTGTGTCCCAATTTGTTCTTAATATGAATATTTGGTCAGCAATTGAAATTATAAAATATAGTAAAATTGTGCCATATATTGTCATTTGATTTGTTTCTCAATTACCCGGAGTAATGTAAATGGTGGGTCAACTTGTATGTTGTCTGTCAATACATTGTATGATTTGAATAAATCGTTAAATGTTGGTGTCTTGTATTTTCAGTTCTTTTCTTAAATATATCTGTATTTCCTCAAGTGATATGGTTATTAATGTAGACACGAGACAATATTGCTCTCTATTTGAGTGGTCCACTCTTTTTTTGTAAACAAGAAAAGATGAACTTTCTATTTATTTGTCATAAATGCTAATTTAATATAGTAATGCCCCTTCTACTGGACTATTAGTATCATCTGCCCAGTGTCCAGTGCATCTGTTCTTGCATATTGTTTATTCAGTTTTTAACAAATTTTCCGTTAGATAAACTGAAACAAAGTCTCTGCTATGTCTCCTTGGGCATAGTTTTAGTCATCACGCTCCCCAGAACATTCTTATGAACAAGAAGATAGCAAATAAATATGTGTTTTTCTAAGGTTAAGCTGAAGGCAACTTAAAAAAAATCCATTGTTACAGAAAACAATGAAAACCTCATTTGTCGAGTGGTGTAAACATGTTTTAATTCAAAACACTTTTGAGTGAAACATGTTTACATTCTAAGCACTTTTTGAGCTAATCATGTTTTAATTCTAAACACTTTCTAGTAATACACGTTCAAATTCTAAACACTTCCTAGTAAAACACATTCAGATTCTTAACACTTTGTGAGATAAACATGTTTGCTTTCTAAACACTTTTGAGTAAGATGTGTTTCAAATCTAAACACTTTTCAGATATTAAACATGTTTAGATAGTAAATGCGTCTTAAAATCCGAACAAAATCAGGTTTTGATGACTTTTTGTAATATTTCAATTTGGAAAGGTCACCTTTTTGGTGATCTTTGGTTGATCTTTTGGTTCAATCAGGTGACAGTTAGTTATATTTTGTTGATAAAAGGTTAACTTTGATTGACTTTTTGGTTCAATCAGATGACATTTGATTTATATTTTGGTGAAAAAAGGTGAACTTTGATTGACCTTTTGGTTCAATCAGATGACATTTGGTTTATATTTTGGTGAAAAAAAGGTGAACTTTGATTGATATTTTGTTACTAAAAGTTAATTGAGAAGTCCATCTTTTGATTATATTTTAACCATATGAAAGTTGACATTTCATACACCTTTTGATGTTAGCAAAAGTGGGCCATTTCGACTACCTTTTAAGAAACAAAAGGTGAATAAAAAATTGATCTTTTAGACCTTTTGATTTTTTTCAAAATGTATCCATGACATTTTCAATACTTTTGGTTGCCTCAAAAGGAGATAATTCATGCAGTGTATGTATATATTATCATTTAGAGTACATGATCAGTGATCGTATAGTGTCGCTAGTCGTATGCTGACCGCATATTGTCATTGAGCGAATATTATAGTTGGTCGTATATTGTCATTGAGCGAATATTATAGTTGGTCGTATATTGTCATTTACGATGCATCATCAGCGATCGTAGATTGTCGCTGACTTGATATTTTCATTAATCTGATATCATAGTTGACCGTATATTGTTATTTGCTGTACGTTAAAAGGGGTCGTATATTATCATTCTCCGCTTATTGTCATTTAACTTGCATTAAGGATTATGGTGTCGACCAGTATTAGCGATGGAAGAAGCCGGAGTACACGGAGAACTGAAGAGTTGGTTACCTTAGCACGACCTGTATTATGTATCAGTGGAGTAGGAGCTGGTTAGTAGAGCAGGAGCTGGTTAGTGAAGTAGGAGCTGCTTAGTGGAGTAGGACCTGCTTAGTGGAGTAGGAGCTGGTTAGTGGAGCAGGAGCTGGTTAGTGGAGCAGGAGCTGCTTAGTGGAGTAGGACATGCTTAGTGGAGTAGGACCTGCTTAGAGGAGTAGGTGCTGGTTAGTGGAGTAGGAACTGGTTAGTGGAGTAGGATCTGGTTAGTGGAGTAGGAGTTGGTTGGTGGAGCAGGAGATGGTTAGTGGCGCAGGAGCTGCTTAGTGGAGTATGAGCTGGTTAGAGGAGCAGGAGCTGGTTAGTGGAGTAGGTCCTGCTTAATGAAGTAGGAGCTGGTTAGTGGAGCAGGAGCTGCTTAGTGGAGTAGGAGCTGCTTAGTGGAGGAGGAGCTTGTTAGTGGAGCAGGAGCTGCTTAGTGGAGTAGGAGCTGGTTAGTGGAGCAGAAGCTGTTTAGTGGAGTAGGAGCTGCTTAGTGGAGGAGGATCTGCTTAGTAAAGCAGGAGCTGGTTAGTGGAGTAGGACCTGCTTAGTGGAGTAGGAGCTGCTTAGTGGAGCAGGAGCTGGTTAGTGGAGCAGGAGCTGTTTAGTGGAGTAGGAGCTGCTTAGTGGAGGAGGAGCTGGTTAGTGGTGCAGGAGTTGGTTAGTGGAGTAGGAGCTGGCTAGTGGAGTAGGAGCTGGTTAGTGAAGCAGGAGCTGGTTAGTGGAGCAGGAGCTGGTTAGTGGAGTAGGACCTGCTTAGTGGAGTAGGAGCTGGTAAGTGGAGCAGGATCTGGTTAGTGGTGCTGGAGCTGGTAAGTGGAGCAGGAGCTGTTTAGTGGAGTAGGATCTGCTTAGTGGAGTAGGAGCTGGTTAGTGGAACAGGAGGTGTTTAGAGGAACAGGAGCTGCTTAGTGTAGTAGGAACTGGTTAGTGGAGTACGAGCTGGTTAGTGGAACAGGAGCTGGTTAGTGGAGCAGGAGCTGCTTAGTGTAGTAGGAACTGGTTAGTGGAGTAGGAGGTGGTTAGTGGAATAGGAGCTGGTTAGTGGAGCAGGAGTTGCTTAGTAGAGTAGGAGCTGGTTAGTCGAGCAGGAGCTGCTTAGTGGGGTAGGAGCTGGCTAGTGGAGTAGGAGGTGGTTAGCGGATGAGGAGCTGGTTAGTGGTGCAAGAGCTGGTTAGTGGAGCAGGAGATGCTTAGTAGAGCGGCAGCTGCTTAGTGGAACAGGAGCTGATTAGTGGAGCAGGAGCTGGTTAGTGGAGCAGGAGGTGGTTAGTGGAGTAGGAGATGGTTAGTGGAGTAGGACCTGCTCAGTGGAGCAGGAGCTGCTTAGTGGAGTAGGAGCTGGTTAGTGGAGCAGGGGCTCGTTAGTGGAGTAAGACCTGCTTTGTGGAGTAGGAGCTGGTTAGTGGAGGAGGATCTGCTTAGTGAAGTAGGAGCTGGTTAGTGGAGCAGGATCTGCTTAGTGAAGTAGGAGCTGGTTAGTGGAGCAGGAGCTGGTTACTGGAGCAAGAGCTGGTTAGTGGAGCAGGAGATGCTTAGTAGAGCGGCAGCTGCTTAGTGAAACAGGAGCTGATTAGTGGAGCAGGAGCTGGTTAGTGGAGCAGGAGCTGGTTAGTGGAGTATTTGCTGCT
>MJUT01036369.1:39945-71371 GCA_002080005.1 Gigantidas platifrons | reverse complement strand
CAGTTTTAGCTGTTTAAAGTTAACAGGATAAGCTTTTTGTACCTAAAAGAAATATATGTCACTGTGGTTAAGGAACCTATACCTTTATGTTCTCAATACAGGTTCCACTTATTTGTTACTTAAAACATACATGTTTGTGTATCTTCATAAGATTAACCTTTATGTTATTTAATTCATCTGTTTTGAATTTAAAAGTGCCCTTTTCATTAAAAAGTTGAAGGTTTTCTAGTTTGAAATAATATTTTTTGTAAGCTCCTGTGACATAAAGTAGACATTTTAAGATTTCTTCATATATTTGAGCCTGCACTCTGCTTCATAAACATATGTAACTTCTGCTATATAAACAGTGATTGTCCCCTTTCTTTGTTTCAATCCCATCGCCACAAAATCCCCAGGTATGTAATCTGCATGGACTGACTGTTGAGATGTTGTCGCTGTTGTTTCTTCTACTTTCCTTCTCTTAGCTCTCAGCGGTTTCTTTGAGTCTGATTTCCTTTTTGAATGAATTCTTTTCTGGTTTTGATGGTCTTTGTATTAACCCATGATGTCAATGTTTCTTTGCTCCCAGTTGCTAACGATATCAACATTCCCACATTCTGAATTTTGTCCATTTACACAATCAGCACAGTAGCAGCTAAGATTTCATGTGCACAGCTCATAACCTTTGCCTAAAGACTTAACGGAGTGCAGTTTTCATGTTCTTGTTAATGTCTGAACATTAGTTTGTGGTCTGTTTCTATTCACATTTTCAAAGAATACATATTCTCTTCTGGACACTGTTTCATTCATTATCAGCTGCTTCCATTTAAAGATTGTCCTGGCAAAATTTGTGCACATCGTCAGCATTGCCAATAACTTTTCTGTTACTTATAACAGGGTGATAACAAATATTCTTTACTGTGGCACCCAAGCTGTCACACACATTATGGTCATGAGATGTAATTTCATACCACTGTTGCCTGCTTTCTAAGACTGATATCTGCCCCTTTCATTTTTTACTGACTCTAAGGGCCGATTTTCAATGGCAATAGCTAAATCAGCATCATGTTTAATTTCTTCACTTATGCCAATTATGGTATGATTCACTTTGTCTCCAAGGTTTTCTTTGTAGTAACACATCATTGGATGTACAGTAACCTGGTTCCTGTCAAAGAACACAACCATAATTTTCACCGAATTACATCACCACATACCTCCATCTGTTTTTCATTTAAGATACCTCATTAGCAACAAGATATTTAAAATACCTCATTAGCTACCTGAGATTTATGATACCTCATTAGCTACCTGAGATTTAAGATACCTCATTAGCTACCTGATATTTAAGATACCCCAATACCTACCTTAGATTTATAATACCTCATTATCAATCTTAGATATAAGATACCCCATTAGCTACCTTAGATTTAATATACCCCAGTAGCTACCTTAGATTTAAGATACCTCATTAGCTACCTTAGATTTAAGATACCTCATCAGCTACCTTAGATTTATGATACCTCATCAGCTACCTTATATTTAAGATACCTCATTAGCTACCTTATATTTAAGATATCTCATTAGCTACCTTATTTAAGATACCTCATTATCTACCTTAGATTTAAGATACCTGATTAGCTACCTGCGATGTAATATATCTCATTGTCTACCTAAGATTTAAGATACCTCATTAGCTACCTAAGATTTAAGATACCTCATTAGCTACCTAAGATTTAAGATACCTCATTAAATACCTTAGAATTAAGATACCTCATTAGCTACCTGAGATTTAATATACAATGTACCTCATTAGCTACCTAGATTTAAGATGCCTCATTAGCTCCCTGATATTTAAGACACCTCATTAGCTACCCTAGATTTAAGATACCTCATTAACTAACTAGATTTAAGATACCTCGTTAGCTCCCTGAGATTTAAAATACCTCATTAGCTACCTTAGATTTAAGATACCTGATTAGCTACCTTAGATGTAATATATCTCATTGTCTACCTAAGATTTAAGATACCTCATTAGCTACCTAAGATTTAAGATACCTCATTAGCTACCTAAGATTTAAGATACCTCATTAAATACCTTAGATTTAAGATACCTCATTAGCTACCTGAGATTTAATATACAATGTACCCCATAAGCTACCTAGATTTAAGATGCCTCATTAGCTCCCTGATATTCAAGATACCTCATTAGCTACCCTAGATTTAAGATACCTCGTTAGCACCCTGAGATTTAAAATACCTCATTAGCTACCTTAGATTTAAGATACCTCATTATCTGCCTGTGATATAAGATAGCTCATTAGCTACCTGAGATTTAAGATACCTCATTAGCTACCTTAGATTTAAGATACCTCATTAGCTACCTTAGATTTAAGACAACTCATTAGCTACCTTAGATTTAAAATACCTCATTGGTTATCTGAGATTTAAGATACCTCATTAGCTACCTTAGATTTAAGATACCTCATTAGGTACCTTATATTTAAGATGCCTTATTAGCTACCTGAGATTTAAGATACCTCATTAGCTACCCTAGATTTAAGATACCTCATTAGGTACCTTAGATTTAAGATGCCTCATTAGCTACCATAGATTAAGATATTTCATTAGCTACCTGAGATTTAAGATACCTCATTAGCTACCAGAGATTTAAGATACCTCATTAGCTACCATAGATTAAGATATCTCATTATCTACCTGAGATTTAAGATACCTCATTAGCTACCTTATATTTAAGACAACTCATTAGCTACCTTAGATTTAAAATACCTCATTGGTTATCTGAAATTTAAGATGCCTTATTAGCTACCTGAGATTTAAGATACCTCCTTAGCTACCTTAGATTTAAGATACCTCATTAGCTACATTAGATTTAAGATACCTCATCAGCTACCTTAGATTTAAGATACCTCATTAGGTACCTTAGATTTAAGATGCCTCATTAGCTACCATAGATTAAGATATCTCATTACCTACCTGAGATTTAAGATACCTCATTAGCTACCAGAGATTTAAGATACCTCATTAGCTACCATAGATTAAGATATCTCATTAGCTACCTGAGATTTAAGATACCTCATTAGCTACCAGAGATTTAAGATACCTCATTAGCTACCTTAGATATAAGATACCTCATTAGCTACCTGAGATTTAAGATACCTCATTAGTTACCTTAGATTTAAGATACTTCATTAGCTACCTTAGATTTAAGATACCTCATTAGCTACCTTAGATTTAAGATACCTCATTAGCTACCTGAGATTTAAGATACCCCATTAGCTACCTTAAATTTAAAATACCTCATGGTCTACCTTAGATTTAAGATACCTCATTAACTACCTTAGATCTAAGATACCTTATTAGCTACCTTAGATTTAAGACAACTCATTAGCTACCTTAGATTTAAGATACCTCATTCGCTACCTGAGATTTAAGATCCTTCATTAGCTACCTTAGATTTAAGATACATCATTAGGTACCTTAGATTTAAGATACTTCATTAGCTACCTTAGATTTAAAATACCTCGTTGGTTAACTGAGATTTAAGATACCTCATTAGCTACCATAGATTTAAGATACCTCATTAGCTACCTCAGATTAAAGATACCTCATTATCTACCTGTTATTGAAGATACCTGATCTGTTTTTATTGCCAGGACGCTCTAAATGCATGCTCTTGGTATAACTCTTTTTCTGAAGCTTTTCTCTGTCCTTTCGACCACTGCTTTTTACTTCAGATAGATACACATTCTTTCACTGATTCTACCATAGCATCTGCTACTTGAAGTTTTTTTCTTGCAGTCAGGGATCAGAGTTAATCCTTGACCAGAAGGGACTTTTGATGTTGAAGATTCGATAAGTTTCTTCAAAATGACTTTTTTTCTTTGGTGTCTGAGGCAGAATGTTTTTCACTTTTTTTCATGTGTCTATACATGCATGGGGTATGTTATCTTCGTTTGTTCTATTTTCTTCATCTAATGTGTTTAACATAGTACACATTCTCTGTGCTTGTGTTCACAGCTTCTTTCTTTTTCTGAATTGAAGGAGCTGCTTTACTCTTCTTACGTTCTGATACAACACTACTACATGACACTGGTGTCATAGCTGTCAACTTTTTTCTCTGCCATTATCATTTGATCTTCAGCCTTCTTCCTTCTTAGGGGGGCTTTTAATTCAGGATCTGAAGTGGCCATCAGTTTAATTTTCCTTCTTTGTCACTCTTTTTCAAAGTAACATATTTTGGTGAGGTTTTTTTTCTAACATTTTCTCCATGCCTTAATTTTCTGCCTTGTTCACTCCTTTTGCTTCTTGACATTGTCAGCAACTCTTTCAGGTCTTTTATGTCGTAGTGGTGATTTTCTGCTCTCTTCTGCAGAACAATTCATTACTACATATGTATAGCTTGGCTCAATGTAAACAGGTAACTTGTATGTTGTAAGAAGCAAATTGTAAAATGTATATAACATCAACAATGTATATAATTTGTTAGCATCAAAATAAAAGCTTTAAATTAATTTGAATGAGTTTTAGTGTTTATTGTATAATAAAGCCTGTGATACATGAGAAAAGTTGAAGATACCAAAGGGGTAATCAGGAGCCATAAATAGAAGATAACAAAGGGCTAATCAGGAGCCATCAATCAAAGAAGGATAGACAGTATAATGGCAAAAGAAGACAAAAGGACAAACACTATTCTCCAAAGCACTACACAGAAAACTATAGGTTAGATTGAGCATCAAGAATCCCACAAAAAATAAGGATGAACTCAGGGTCTTATGGATGGATAAGTAGTTCCTGCTCTGATAATGACAGCGTCGTGAGTGATTGTTGTTTAACGCTAAATAGCAATTATTTAGCTATATCATGGTGAGAAGTTACATTCGATGAGATGATGATATCTGCTTTATACTTAGACATGTCGCTTAACTAGACTCATAAACCTGATTCTGAAAAAGCAGTCTTTGCTCTTACTCCTGAATACTGCATGCTTAACGGAAACGCAGCAAATACCAATTTTATAGTCTTTAGGTTGACCTGACATGGGCTTGTTTCCACGAACTACTGCAAGTTCTTTTTTTATGAACGAACTAAAGAATTTGACCAATGCTGTTGTAGGAAAATTATGTAAACTCGTTCACAAACCTAACTGTTCTCCCGACATTGTTTTATTTTATTATTTTTTTTTATATAAATTATTACATCATTATTGTACAAGTTAGATACATTACTATTGAAACAAAAGAAGTTGCCAATATTGGATATAACGGGTTCCTTTTTCCGCATTCATACTCAGATGAAGGACTTGGTGCTATGTACCTCGTCATTCACCTGAGTACTCAATCAGAAAAAGAAACCCGTTATATCCAATACGAACAACTTCTTTTGATTCCATATTAATATATCTTGTATTTAATTATTGACGTCTATTCCACATTAAGCTGTCTATAATAATTTGCCTTTTTTTAAAACACTGTTTGAAAATATCAACGGGGTATTCAGAATCCGTAAAAAGAAGAAAGACAGACAACACAATGGCCAAATGAAAAAGGACCAAAGGACAAACAACGATCTACAAAACATTACACATATAAAATACACGAATCCCACAAAAGCTGATACTAGTAGGTGAACTCAGTGGACATCAGAACACATCAATAGGTGAACTCAGTGGACATCAGTACACATCAATAGATGAACTCAGTGGACAGCAGTATACACCAATAGGTGATCTCAGTGGACATCAGTACACATCAATAGATGAACTCAGTGGACATCAGTATACATCAATAGGTGATCTCAGTGGACATCAGTACACATCAATAGATGAACTCAGTGGACTGCAGTACACACCAATAGGTGATCTCAGTGGACATCAGTACACATCAATAGATGAACTCAGTGGATATCAGTATACATCAATAGGTGAACTCAGTGGACATCAGTATACATCAATAGGTGATCTCAGTGGACATCAGTACACATCAATAGATGAACTCAGTGGACAGCAGTACACACCAATAGGTGATCTCAGTGGACATCAGTACACATCAATAGATGAACTCGGTGGACATCAGTATACATCAATAGGTGATCTCAGTGGACATCAGTACACAGCAATAGATGAACTCAGTGGACATCAGTATACATCAATAGGTGAACTCAGTGGACATCAGTATACATCAATAGGTGAAAACTCAGTATACATCAATAGGTGAACTCAGTGGACACCAGTGTACACATCAATAGGTGAACTCAGTGGACACCAGTACACATCAATAGGTCAACTCAGTGGACACCAGTACACATCAATAGGTCAACTCAGTGAACACCAGTACACATCAATAGGTCAACTCAGTGGACACCAGTACACATCAATAGGTCAACTCAGTGGACACCAGTACACATCAATAGGTCAACTCAGTGGACACCAGTACACATCAATAGGTCAACTCAGTGGACACCAGTACACATCATTAGGTCAACTCGGTGGACACCAGTACACATCAATATGTCAACTCAGTGGACACCAGTACACATCAATAGGTCAACTCAGTGGACACCAGTACACATCAATAGGTCAACTCAGTGGACACCAGTACACATCAATAGGTCAACTCAATGGACATCGAGACACAAATACAAATAGCAAACAGGAACCCCACTAAAACCGGGTGTGACCTAATGTGATCTATAGTTCTTATTCAGACATAATATGTCCCATTGCGCCCTTGGTATCTTCAAACTTTTCTCTTCAGCAGTACTTACCTAAATCATATAAAAACAATATGTGGATGTGGATTACTATCAACATCTAAGTCACAGAATACAAATTAAAGAATCCATGTCTCGGGGAGGGAGAATCCATCATTACACCTCATATATTAACTATAGTAATATTATACAAATAGTTCGTGGCACTGAGGGCAGTTTACGGACCGGTCTGTCATCCACAAAATATTATATGGACCGAAGTTGGAATGTTACTATCAAACCATGGTTTTCCTGTTGCTATAGTGATTTGTTGGGCCATATTTTCTGTTGGAGACCTCTCCCGGTTATATTGTTTATAGTTTTCTACATTTAACAGTAAAGTCATTCATTGGTTTTAATCAAATTGTATTTGTGTGCATTAAACGTACGGTCCAGTTTTTGACCTCCATGATATCAGTAACGAACATTACAATCTAAATACTTTATATACATACATTAAGTGCATTCTGCTTTTTGAACTAATAAATCTAACAATAGAATCAAATACACGTAAAAATAGTATACAAGTCCGATAAAGCATTTTGCATGACCATATCATATTAAAACAAACAGGTCAGAATATAGGACTGAAATTTTATCTACTAATATTGGGTGCAGAAAAACTTGCATAATTTTTAAACATTGCACTTATATCGAATCCTCAAGAAAAGTCTAAAGATATCAAAAGGATGATCAGAAGCTGTCCATCAAATTACAGACTGAACATTGACCAAATGCACCCAAAATTTATCAAAGAAACAGCAAAGTGTATATCAATTCCAATTACAACCATATTTAATAAATCTATGGACAGTATGAAAATACCAGAAATGTGGAAATTAGCAAACGTAACACCTTTACATTAAAAGGTCCAAAACACCAAGTCTCTAACTATCGTCCGATAAGCCTCACTTCAATCATTTGTAAAACCATGGAGAAATTTATTAGAGATGCACTAACGGAACATATGGAAAATAATCAACTATTCACACCACATCAGCATGGGTTCAGAAAAGGCAGATCTTGCGTTACTCAGTTAATAGAGGTACTTGATGACTGGACTGAAAAATTAGATCACCACAATGCAATTGATGCCATCTATCTAGATTTCCAGAAGGCTTTTGATACAGTTCCACACAAACGACTAATTCATAAACTTCGTGGCTATGGCGTAACAGGTAATCTGCTAGGATGGATCAAAACTTTCTAAACGAACGAAAACAAAAAGTAGTGTTAAATGGTGCAGAATCCAACTGGTCACATGTAACAAGCGGAATACCACAAGGCAGTGTACTAGGGCCAATACTATTTACAATATATATTAATGACCTACCAGATGTAGTTGACAATATTGCAAAATTATTTGCAGATGATACTAAGGTCTATGCTGTTGTAAATAACATTGAGGAACAAGATATATTGCAAAAAGATCTTGACAACCTTATGGATTGGTCCGATAAATGGCTTCTGAAGTTCAATAAATCCAAGTGCAAACACATCCATTTTGGCCCAGTTGTCAATACACTCTTGGGAGAAAATAATATAACAAAGACAACGGAGGAAAAAGATTTAGGCATTACAATTGATGACAAACTAAAATTCCAACAACATATCCACATCTAAACTAAAAAAGCAAATCAAAGATTAGGTATGATAAACAGAACCTTCACTTATATGGATAAAGATATGTTTTTAACTTTATACAAGAGTTTAGTCAGGCCACACGTAGAATATGGAAGCACCGTATGGGCAGTTATATACATGAAGGAAGGTATTCAAATCGAGAATGTGCAACGCAGAGCTACAAAGATGGTCAAAATTATAAAACATCTCAGCTATAGCAGCAGACTCAAATATTTGGGATTACCATCTCTGCAATATAGAAGATTAAGAAGCGATATGGTGGAAACCTTCAAAATATTAAACAACATAGACAAAGTAGGAAATGAATATCTCTTCCCAATAAAAGAATCAATCACTAGAGGCCACAGCAAGAAAATTTATAAACAACACAGTAGGACTAATATTAGGAAGTATAGTTTTTCTCAGAGAGTAGTAGACGCATGGAACAACTTGCCGACTACAGTAGTGAAAGCTAAAATGGTCAACAGCTTCAAAAGCCAGTTGAATAAACATTGAATTGATTTAGACATTAAGTTTGTGCCCGATTTCTATGGACCGGAAGCGAGCACTGAAACAGAAAAATTAAGAAAGATCGTATAGGCTAGCTAGCCTAAATTGATCTCGACACCAGGTAAACCAGGTAAAAGACAAAATGTAAAGAAGACAAACAGGAGTTTACCAAATATTTCACAGAAAACTAAAGATTGCAATTTCCGTCCCAATAGTGACACTCCCGTAAGGTTCATGTTTCAAATCTAATAATAACTCATATTATATCGTAAGTCATGGCGCGACCGTACAACTTCCGAATGTTGATCTTAACTTTACCAATAGTAACTATTGGTTCAGTAGCTCTTTTGTTATCAGCAAACTTCTATCAGGAAAAACTGATAGAAACCACAAGCTCTGGAATTTCACATCAACTGTGACATATATTTCACATACCTATTACAAGGTGATCCAGTGGTATAAGGCAAACTAAATTAGATATACGTTTTATTGAAATTTATAGTTTCTGAATAACGTGATTATTATTAAGACCGAGGCCAATCTCCATCAAGTTATAGTTCATTGAACATTAGAGAAAACCGAAGAGGCAATCAAGAATGTACAATCCAGAGACACAGGTAACATTGGGCATAAAGCGCAGAACGGAGACGAATAAAACAAAAAAACACAACACTAAAAAGATGTACAACAAAAACCCAAGATGAACCCATGTGTTTTCGAAGGGTAAGGCAATCCTGTTTCTGAACGTTTCCCGATTCTGGCTACCGTTTATGCCTTTTGGTTTTCTCGCTCCCAAAACACTTTGAAATTATTTGGTCGTCCATTCTTTTGACAATGAGCGTACCTGATGAAGATAATTTCAGAACGGCGTCGTGCGCACTAAGTTAACCAACCATTTCTTCAGAAATGCCTGTACCAAGTCAGGGCCATTGCTGTTTTCCCAGTTTGCCGGCTGTTGACTGAATTTGTCTGTTTGTCTGTTTGTTGATTTATGATTTGTGCCTTTCCCTTTGGAAGATTGCTCGGTGTTCGGTAATTTTGTTATTACCCTTATTTAGTAATCAGCGTTTATTGTATTTATTTATTTATTTATTTACAAAAATGTATTTATTTATTCTACTCTTACCTTAATCATCAGCAACTATGAACACTATATGTGGTGGCTTTGATTCCACCATCAGTGAACATAATAAGAAAGTAGAAATAAATAATACAACTCTATAATCCATTGTCTATCAGTATTGTAGTCCACAATTTCCACATTAAAGATGAGGTGATCACTTGAATGTGGTGATATATAGATATTCTATCGTATCATAAGATACATATTATATGTCCATTATCTTCAAATGTTACATAGCTGTATTTAATGTTATTCTTGTGTAAATCTAAGGTTAAAGGCTTAGGAAGAGTTTGATGATAACAAAGGGGTAAACATAATCCTTATATCAAAGAAGGGTTGCTTTTATTTTTTATTTTTGGTGTTTTAACGCCACTTTCAACAATATTTCAGCTATATCATTGCGACCAGTATTAGTAGTGGAGGAAGCCGGAGAGAACCACCGACCATGGGCCAAGCAACTGGTAAACTTTATCACTTGCGGCTGCGAGTCGAGTGTACCCTTTTTGTAATTTACAAAGCCGGGCGTGAGCCCACTCCATATTGGTGATAGGCTTGTATGAGTTGTTAAATCCAACGAACTAACTCATTGAGTCACCATGGCCCCTATATCGAAGAAGGACAGACACCACAATGGCCAAAAGAAAAAAGACTAACAACGATCTACAAAACATTACACATAAAACTAAAGATCGAGCAACACGAACCCCACTAAAATTAGACATTGGAAATAATTTAATAACAACCGACCTTCAGAGTTACCATGACACTAGCTAGTCCAGGGGTGGTGTGAATCAGTTGTGGATTCTGACATATTCTAAAGATATGTAAGAGTACATTTATACAATCAAGGTAACTCTCCTCGTGCAATAGCATTAAAACATGCTTTTTTATCCTTTATGCAACTATTCTTCACTCGAAACTAAAAGACAGATTAAAAGATCGCATCTAACCCAAAAGGAACAAGGGATACTACAGCAGCTTTGTCTGCTTCATACCTTGATCTATGCCTCGGGATTAACACTAGGGGTCCGTGGAGAACGAAATTTTACTACAAAAGAGATTTCAATTTTCCTTTTTTCAACTTTCGATTTAATATGTAGCACTAGTCCAGCGGTATCTACATATAAAGCATATCTCTCATTTGATACGATATCATAGATCTTCTGGTTCCTGATTTCCGTGATAAAGTGCTGCTGCTAACAAGGAAACTACTGAATCAAGGGTTCCTAGTGGTTAAATTGAAATCATTACTTCGAACGCTTTACAATATCATCGTTACTTAGTTCAAAGATGAGTTTGAAGATACCAAAGGGGTAATCAGAATCCGTAACTCTATCGGGTATTCAGAATCTGTAACTCTATCACAAATTACCACCGATGTGTTCCGTTTGTCGTTATCACAATACTGCCTTTTTCTCATTCGTCACTGAATGTCTGAAGAGAGTGACACGATGTGTGGAGTAGGAACTACTTACCCTTCATGGTGACACGACGTGAGTAGGAACTACTTACCCTTCCTGGTGACACGACGTGAGTAGGAACTACTTACCCTTCCTGGTGACACGACGCGAGTAGGAACTACTTACCCTTCCTGGTGACACGACGTGAGTAGGAACTACTTGCCCTTCCTGGTGACACGACGTGAGTAGGAACTACTTACCCTTCCTGGTGACACGACGTGAGTAGGAACTACTTACCCTTCCTGGTGACACGACGTGAGTAGGAACTACTTACCCTTCCTGGTGACACGACGTGAGTAGGAACTACTTACCCTTCCTATTTGTCTTTTTTCTTTTGGTCATTGCATTGTATGTCCTTCGATTTACGGCTTCTGATTTTTCCTTTTATAACTTCAAACCTTTACTATGGGAATTGCAAATTCAATACGGATGCCGCGACAGAGAAAACAATAGTATATTTCCCTATAAATACATATTTCAATAACATTCCAGTCTAAAACCAGTGAAGGAAATATGACAACGAGAGCCAATATGAAAATGCTGAAATATCTTATTCTCAGAAAATTCTAATTTGATTCAACTAAAACTGCAGATAGGGAATACTACTTTATAGCATGTACCCCGAAATAACTTCGGGTATAGAAATAAGACCATATTTCCACGCGTCTGTTTGTGGTAAATAAATGGCAACGAACAAAATAATTTAGGTTAAAATATTTATTTAAACATCTCAATATACTAAATTATGCATCAGATGTTCTGGATTTCATATCCGTCAAACATTATCTCATCACTGACACGATACCTGTAAAAAAAAATATGCATACATACACCATTAATACAAATGTTAAATTAAATGACAAAACAATCTCTATCTATTTGCAAATTAATTAAGTTACATTTTTATTTTAACATCTGTAGAATTTATAATATCATCCTTTGTAAAGAAGCTGTCGTTGCCGCCATCGTATGGTAATCAGATTTACATCTACCAATATTATCACGTCGTCTAATCACCAGTACCTCTAAATCTATAGTTGTGGATTCAATTCTCACCCGTGGAGGTGTGTTATGTGACAGAAGTTTGTCAGTGACTTACGGTACCGTTGGCAGTGATTTTCCCTAGGCACTGTTGTATCCTCCACCATATTACTGAATTATTGAAGAAGGAAGCATTAAACCATTCTCTTGCAGAGAGCTATCGCATTTACACGACCGACAACTCCATGTAAGATATAGGCGTTAAACATCGAAAACCCTAACCATCTCTTATAAAGGGAGATAATAAAGTTACTATTCTGAATGAATAGCTTCCGAACCGAGAAATGACAAATGTTCTGCAAGAAAAAAAAAAGATGGAATAATATGTGTTGTGATGTATATGACCTGATTAGTCGCACTAAATATCATAATAAACGTGTATTTAATATCCCCATGGTCTCTCTTTCTCCACAATTGGTAATCATATTACCTTGTATGTGTTTATTTTGCTAGGGTCCTTATTACCGAAAACTCATGTCATTCAAGTGTTTGTATTAATAGTCCTTTTAAAAATAACAATATGACTTGTTTGGTTTGGTTTATGGTGCCTACCTCCACTTTCATCAATATTTCAGTTATATCATGACGGTCAGTTTTATTGGTGGAGGAATCCAGAGTACCCGGAGAAAACCACAGACCTGTCGCAAATCACTGATGAACTTTATCACATAATGTTGTATCGTCATGACGCGTGGTACAGAAAAAAATACATACAGCATCTTTCTCACAAATGAAGTTGAATTTCCGTGTACACGAATAATCATTCCAGTTGAAGCTTGGTCCTCTCATATGAGCACAATTTTCATTGACGCTGTTTGGTTCTGTTGGAGCCCAGCTTGTAAACGTCAAAGGTGACAAATCCGAAACCCATTCCCATTTTCCGTTCACTTGGCGTGCTCCGATCCATCGGTCGGCTCGTGAGTTTTTGGCTAAAATACAAAACAAAATACATATGATTTATACAACGTTTGTGAAATAAAATATATCGATGCGTACTTTTACTTACTTACTTAGTCTTTGCTATGCTTAATGGCACATAGATGCGTACTTTTGTTTAAGCAAAAGTGTAAACGGACTCTTTTATAATATTGCGCAGAATCATAAGGTATTGAACATCAAACCAATACATGTCAAGATCAAGAATCATTGTAAGTCATGACTAGCGATCGTTGTTGATCTCTCACCACAAGGCAAAGATATCCGACCGTAAATTACCTTCCATTTTACCTTTGGCAATGAAAACATCAATCTACAGGTATATCTAAAACCCAATAATGTACGTTTATAAACTTGTTCTCTAAATGCATATAACTGAAATGTTACTCATTAGACGTTAAACATAAACTACATGACTTGGTTAACCGTTACAGAATACTAATATATGTGTCACAAATGAACATGGACATGTTTCACTTCTTGTAAGCACTTCATGGTCCTTTCCGTATTCATGACTTTTCACCTGGTTTGTAACTGGAGCAACTCAATGGGGCCACTAGTGGAGCAGGAACTGCTTACCCTTCCGGAGCACCTGAGTTCAACCCGGTTTTTAGTGGGGATCGCGTTGCTCGATCTTTAGTTTTCTGTGTAGTGTTTTGTAGATCGTTGTTTGTCCTTTTGGCCATTGTGTTGTCTGTCGTACTTCGAATTACGGATTCTGGTTACCTCCCTTTGGTACCTTCAAGCTCTTCTTACAACTAATCAATCAAGAAATCTAATCTTACCAATTCACCCGATAGATGGCGCTAACAACTTAGTATCCGTAGTCTGTCCTAATTTAATTTGATTTTGTTGAATATTTTTTGTAGTAATTCAACTTTATATAATGGTATCTACGCGATGCAGCATCAATTTCAAATTAAATGAATGTTTTAGATCAATGTACAACATTTGGAATTATGCCACCACGATTAGAAGTAATAAAGTAGTTAGAGTGATAAAAGGAACATATTAAAATGCAATATGTATGTGTTTTATGCATTTTGTTATATGTGCAGTATAAGGCAAGCTATAATATCTACAATCTATATACCTTTTGATGTCGTTTTCAGCCAGTTCCTTTCTGCATAATTGTCAACCTTGACTAGATTACTTGACCTTTTCCTGCATTCTCTCTATAAAAAAATAAATATTAAATGCAATGTATGTTAGATGTGAATATTACAAGTGGTCACGGTCACCAGAAGAATGGACATATAAAGTCCGATCCTATGGTACCGCGGGTTCTATGATACCGTGTTTTCACGTGCTATTTCAACAAATTTTCAGTATAATGTTGTTTTTCTGTTTCACTGCTAAATACTGAGTTCTGATGACGGTTCGCATGACTCAACACACAGAGCTGTCCAACGAGTCTTCAAATGGTGGATAGATAGTTGTCGGGTAATTATAATACAGAAAGTCTGACACACTTCTTATATGGTAAAGATTTTTTGTAGATTCCCAACAGTAGGTGCATTATAGTCTCTACACAATTCTTTTCTGTATAGCTTTTAGCTATTGTATAACTTGTTCTCGTACTGAATATGCATGAAATAGTGGCCACTCAATGTTGAGGAATCAACAATCAATAACCAATTAATCACATGTCTATCAAATACATGGCGTACATGTATGTTGTCATTTAATTGTGGTTGTTCAACAACACATCATTTGTGCATAATATCTAAAATTTATGACACAAAAACGACTAAATTCATCCCGGTTTTTAGTGGGGTTCATGTTACTTGATCTTTAGTTTTCTGTGTAGTGTTTTGTAGATCGTTTTTTGAACCTTTTGTCCTTTTTCTTTAGGTCATTGTGTTGTCTGTCCTTCTTCGACTTACGAATTCCGATTTCTCCTTTTGTATCTTCAAACTCTACTTGTATTTTATATATTTAAATTACCTCCGCCTCAATCCAAGTTTTTGTATTTCCACTGAAAAAATAACAATGTCCTTTATGGCTGTCCCATCCTGTTTCACAAACAGGTGCTGTATTCTCTACAAATAAATTAATAAAAATATCATGTTTAAGAGAAAAAAAATGTTAAAAACACCGAAAGTAGTAGAGTGTGATCAGTTTTATCCCCCTCAAAAACCCGTGGCGTTGTGGCGCTCCCATATATGGGCAGGCCCCGCCCCCTAATTCCTAATATGGGCATGCACCGTCCCCTTTCCCCGCTCGTAGTGACGTCACCGGAAGTCATATAATGAGTCATACCGGATGTGGCCTGCCTATATATAGTCATACAGTGGAATGAGTCACACTGATCTGACCCTATTTGGCTATGTTGTATAACCCCCTTGACCTATGAGTCATACCGGACGTGTTCTCACCCTATTTGGTCGTATAGAGTAACCCCCATGGTCAGATGAGTCACTCCAGAACGTGTTCCGCCCCTATTTGGTCGTGGTGTGTACCCCTGAAATACGATGAGTCATAGCGGACGCCCATACGTGCTCAACCAACCAATGAAAAAAGAGGCGACTATTACAGAGACCAATCAAAAACTTCCATTCAGAGAAATATGAATGAAAGGCTTACGAAAATACTCTCAGTCTTTCACGAACCTTCCCCTTGTGACAAAAAGAAATTGACAAAGAATTTCGTCAGACTAGTGGCCGAAACCCCCGTAGAAGAAGTGATTCCATACTTACAAGAGAAACGTATTCTCTCGATCGAACACGTCGAAGACATCCTGTACCAAAACACGGAGAAAAATAAAGTTCGACAACTCTTGATGACTTTGATCAGAAGGGGACCGAAAGCTTTCCCTACCGTCGTGGAAGCCCTCAGATTGACCGATTCCAATTCTCTTGTAGAACTCCTAGAATGAGACTGACGAACGTGGTGGTACAAGGCGATTTGGGATGTCCCATCGATCTGCGAGACCTAATTCTCAAACTGACCAACGTTCGTTATGATCCTCGAACTTTTTCTGCGTTGATCTGGCAGCACTAGAAGATAAAAGGGAACTGTCTGTTGTTTTCTACCGGAAAAATTAATTGTAACAGAAAGTGTTCATCCTTACTAGAAGGAAGACAACGACTGCGGCGTTACGCCAGAATCGTTCAAAAGCTTGGATATAGGATTGAATTAAGAAACATTAAAATAATCACGGCCTCCGCTGCCCATCAGTTAAACGGAAGGATAGATCCTCAGCAGTTACCACCCCATTTTAGCTACGAACCCGAACTGTTTCCCGCCGTTATGTTTCGACGTGAAGGACTTCATTACATCTGCCATTTATCCGGTAAAATGATGATTACTGGTATAAAACGTGACAAAGATTTAGACGACATATACCCAGTGATTTTAGAAATGGAATGCATAAGAGAGTTGAATTCGGATTAACATTTAAATCATGGACAGAACGTATGCACGTTTACTCTTTGCTGAAAAACGATACGAAGTATTTGCCATTCTGTCGAGCATTAGAGAAGACCGAATCCAAATGGAAAGCTATCTAAACGAGAAAAACCTCGAAATATGGAAATGCGAGATGATAAAACAGTTTTTGAAAAAAAGATAAGAGGAAGTAACTACGGAATAAATCATGAGCTACAAAAAATACCTTGAAAAAGTCTACTACGACCCTCGATTCCCAGGATCGTTCGCAGGAGTGGACAAATTGTATCGTGCCGTTCGCAAAGAAGGAAAGTTCGTCTTGGGAAAAGCCAAGATCAGAAAATGGTTGGAATCACAAGAGACGTTCGGGCTACACAGACAAATCAACAGAAAATACCGAAGACGCAAAGTGATCGCCCCGTTCATCAATTATCAGTGGGACTTAGATACAGCCAACATGAAGTCGTTCACGAAAGACAATGACGGGTACGCATACTTTCTCCTAGCCATCGACGTTTTCTCGCGTTTCGTACGAACGTTCCCACTCAAAACTACCCAAGGCAAAGAAACGGCAGCCGCCTTGAATTCGCTTTTTGGCGAAGGAGCGATACCCAAGAAACTGAGGACCGACAAGGGAGTGGAGTTCCGGAATAAAGTGGTCGATCGTTTACTGAAAGAGGAAGGAGTGGAGCATTTCGTCGCGCAGAACGAACTGAAAAGTTCGTTTAGCGAAAGAGCCATCAAATTGGTGAAATCTAAGATCAGTAGGTACATGACGAGACACCAGACTCATCGTTGGATAGACGTCCTTGATTCCATCACACAGAGTTACAACGGGACCTATCATCGTTCCATCAAAATGACACCTCGAGCAGTAACGAAGAAGGACGAACCCCGACTGTGGAAACTCCAATACGGACACAAAAACGTTCCGAAAACGTCGACTCGATATTCCTTTAAAAAGGGAGACACGTTCGAATATCACACCTACGTCAACCGTTTGATCGCGAATATGATGAACGTTGGACTATGGAATACTTCATGGTGAAGTATAGAGGAATGAGAGAGGGAATCCCCTATTATACGTTAGAAGATACCACAGGAGATGCAGTCCAAGGAACCTTTTACGGTCCCGAATTGAGTAAAGTAACAGTGACAGAGGACAGTGTCTACCGCATAGAAAAGGTCTTACGAAAGACCCGTAACCAGGCATTGGTCAAGTGGATGGGTTGGCCCGCTAAATTTAACAGCTGGATACCCGTGGCATCGTTGAAAGACTATAAGAGAGCATAGACACTGTCGAAAGAGATTCATTCCAGTCATGGAGCAATCCATCGTATACGGACGCGTACATTTTCTGAGAGAACTCTCTAACGCCGATGCGACGACTAGAAAACTCCTACTGCGCTACATGACAACCGGACAAATGGAAGCTCACGGTGAAGTCGCCAGATACATCGTCAACGGATCGATTCGATTGCTACCACAAGATGTGAGATATTTCAGGGAACGGTCTCTAGTCCTACGACAGATTTTTGACAGAAGAATATCCTTACGTCGGAAAAGGAACACCTTAATTACATACCACGACATCGTCCCCCGACTTCTTCGACCTTCCTACGTCAATCTCGCCGCCATATTTTCCATCCGATCGGAAGAACAATAATGAAGTGGAACACAGAAAATGATGATGATTATAAGAGCCGGATGACATAAACGAAATTCATGTCGTCATGAACGATTTCTACCTTCATCTGTATTGCGGAGACTCGTTGGAAAAACACGTGGATAACCATGCGGGTGACTTCCTGGTTGACTTACCAAGAACGTATGTACTGGAAGGACAATGGGAATGTGCCTTGACGGAACTCACTTTCGTATCTGACTTTGAAAAGTTAACCAACCGCATCTACGTCTTTTCCGATCTCGTGGTTCAATCCTATGCAAGAGGAACGTCCCTTTCAATCTTACGTCCTGTCGACATTACGGAGAACGAGAAAAATGTCTTAGTGTTCAATCCAGCCTATTATTTGAGAATTCACCGTCAAGCTTTCAATCGGATCCGAATATTTATAAGAGAAGAAGAGTTGAACCCTTGCCGTTTGAAGATCGATCGGTTATACTGCACACTTCACTTTCGAAATGGGTTCCATAGAAACATATAATCACAAGACGAAGGAATGGATCCCTTATCTTCCGGACTATAAGAAGTGGACACAACATTTTGCGGACTTGTCGGCAGGAAGAGTTCGTCCGGATTACAAGGGACGCTTTATCGTGGGAAGTGGTTCGCGTTTCACAACAGAAACGCCACAGGTGGAGCTGGTGACTCCGGTAGCCCAAACCCTCGAGATGGCCAAATCGGAGCTCAAGAGAGAAAAACAAAAAGTTATAAGAGGAAAGAAGCGTAGACGTTCTTACAACCAACTCGATCAACAATGAATCAAGTGGAAGAAAACCACGACGAGCTTTCAATATTCACACAGCCGCCTAGCAACACTGCCATACAGAGAAGAGAGTGGTTCGAATATCGACCGATCAATCAAATCACCGATTATGCAGACCTTGATTTTTTCGTTCTCCCGCAAGCAGCCGGATACATGGATTTGAAAAGGAGTACTATCAAAGTGAAAATTCGTCTCACCGATGCCACCGATAAACCCATCGCCAAAGACGAAAACGTGGGATTGGTCAACCTTCCTTTGCACGCCTTATTTACACAAATCGATTGCTCACTCCAACAGACGGGTGTAGGACAGACGGGAAACAATTATCCGTACAAGGCTTACATCGACACCTTAATGTCCACCAGCCCCAACGACAAAGTGGTACTGGATTCGCAACTGTTCGTGAAGGACACGGCGGGTCATGACGATTCGGATGTTCGCAGTGGTTTCAATAACGGATTGTATCAAAGATCGATGTATACGGACGAAGGCCGAATTTTGGAATTGGAAGGACCCATTCATCTAGACATTTTTCAACAGAATCGATTAATCATCAACGGAGTGAGTCTGTCCCTGAAGTTTCACCAGAGTAAGAACGCCTTCCGACTGATGTCGAACGTAGATGGTGCCGGTTATAATGTGAAGATTTTAGACGCCTGTTTCAGGTTATACATACAGAAACCCAATGCTAGAGTATTGATGGCACATAACAAACTACTAAGTGACTCGGCAGCCATTTATCCTTACGTCAGTAGTATGTTCAAGATCGCTTCCGTCTCAAAAGGGGAATATAGCTACAATGATGACAACATCTTTCAAGGAGAAATTCCATCACAGCTGATCGTGGCACTGGTCAGTAGCTCGGCTTACGGGGGCAGTTATAAGAGGTCACCCTTCTATTTTCAAGGGTTTGATTGCAATTTCGTGGCGCTCTATGTAGATGGAACTTCTTACCCGGTCAAACCAATCCAGCCAAATTTTAATGGAAAGAACTGCGTAGAAGCATACAGAACATTGACGGCATTTAGAAAGGACGTCGACATCTCCCTCTGATTTCCTAGGAGGATATGCCCTCTTTGTCCTGAACGTGGACGATAACATCGATTTTAACGTCAAGCGCAGAGCCCAGAGTAGACTGGAACTGAGGTTCGACACCGCCCTACCGGAAAGCGTGACCGTACTCATGTATGGGAAGTTTCCCAGGATCTTGCACGTGGACCAATCAAGGAGTGTCTTGTTACAATGAACGGTTTGGAATTGGAAAACCTGTTGAAAGAGTATCCCGTTAGAGTGTGCTGCGCCGACGAGTTACCCGCAACGATAAGAAAGAGACCCAGAACATTTGTTGCCAACACAGATCCTTGCGATAGAGGAGGACGTCACTGGGTGGTGTTTCATTTCCCGGAGACCGGACACGAAGAATTCTTCGATTCCCTGGGAGAGACCCCAGATAGATACCACGAGCGATTTAGGAACATGCTGATCGCCAACGGACCACGGTATCTCTATACCCCGGACAGAGTTCAACCGGAAGACAGCGACACATGCGGACTTTATTGCATTCATTTCGTCGTGCACGGTATCGAGGCATTAGCTTTGAGGACATCTTGAAAGACTTTAGCACCAGGAAGTTAGAAGAGAACGATCGGAAGGTGATAGAATTTATAAGAACGGAGAAAGCTAAACGCCTGAAAAAATCATGGACCGAGAAGACAGCACGCACAGCGAAAAATGGCTAGTGATGGGAAATAGACTACCTAAATCCGAAATCGTGTATTTCTGTCAGATGTTGGTAGTTTACGTCATCATCATTACGTCTATTGCCAACCTGTCTCTGCAGAAGGAGAAGAACGAACTGTGGATCACTTTACTGAGCAGTGCCATTGGATACGCACTACCAAGTCCCACGCTGAAAACAACGAAGCCATAAGAGATAGAGAGAAGAAACGGACGGAAAGACACCATGGTGTTTCCCTTCCTGCCTTGTTCCAGTACGATGATCAGTGGCCAAACCGGATCGGGTAAGACTCAATTCGTCTACGATCTCTTGAAAAACATCAAAGACATGTACACCGGGGAACCTCCAGATAGAATACTATACTGTTACGGGATCCACCAACCGTTGTTCGATGACATGGCAAAGACGATACCGAACATTACGTTTCACCACGGTCTTCCATCTACGGAAATCGTCAACGAATTTACGGCCCACAGACGTCACCGAATGATCGTGCTGGACGATTTGATGCACCGAGTCGTACAGAACGTGGACATGGAATTGTTATTTACCCAGGGATGTCACCACCGCAGACTGAGCGTCGTGTTCATCACACAAAACATTTTCCCCAGAGGAACGAAATCGAGAACCATCGCATTAAACACGACGTATCTCTTCCTGATGAAAAACGTAAGGGACGTGTCTCAGGTCTCCATGCTGGGGAGACAACTCTTTCCCGGACGCTCCAAGATATTGACGTCCGCATTCGCCGACGCCACTTCGCTTCCGTTCGGATACTTGGTCGTGGACATGTCACCTCCCTCGGAAGACACCTACAGACTGAGAACACGCGTGTTCCCGGAAGAGGACCCGATATTGTACGTTCCCAAACAGTTATAAGAGGAAGAACTAGAGAAGAACGAGAAAAAATGAGTCGACTCCTGGAACAACAAGACCACTTCTTAGAGTTGTTACGCACCACTCGTAAACTACAGAGACGAGCGTTGTTGAGAACCATCGACAAGTCGCAACTGACAGCCCTAAGCGAAATCGCTCACAACGTCATCAAAGGAAGTGTCATCCTGTCTCCGTCCGATAAAAACAGACTGAATAAGTACAAGAATGTGCTGACCGTCTTGGGAGGAAAGTCGACGAAAAGACGAGATAAATTAAAAGCTCTACAAAGCAAGACCACCGCCATCGTTCATCTATTGAACGTCGTAAACTCTCGACCATGGAGAAAATGATATTGATACCTTACGAGAAATACCAACGTCTCATCTCGACATCTCAACAAAACGATGTGGAGGACGTCAAAGAAGGTGGAGGATTCAAGAAGAAGCGCAGATTGGGACCACCGGGAGCTCCGGTCACGCCTTACGACAGACATCCGAAAACGAACACTTCCGTCCGAGCAGAGACGAAACCGTCCTGGATCACTCTGTGACTTTTTACGTGTATTTTCAGAATATTGTGTATTTTTATATTGTATTTGTAAAATGTGTAAATTTAAAAAGAACCATTGTATTTGTGAGTACGGTCTATTGTGTAGCATGATTTAATAAAATGTGTAAAAAGAAATACGAATTTGATTTTTTTTTTTTTGGTGTCGAACAATACATTCAGCAAGAATTCAGATATATCGTGGAGGAAACAACCCGGAGAAAACCACCGACCCTGGGCAAGTCACTGATAAACTTGATCACATTCGAAAAAGAAATACGATGGATTACGTGGTTGAGGAAACAACCCGAAGAAAACCACAGATCCTGGGGAAGTCACTGGTAAACTGCATCACATTCGAAAAAGAAATACGATGGATTACGTGGTGGAGGAAACAACCCGAAGAAAACCACAGATCCTGGGCAAGTCACTGATAAACTATATCACAATCGAAAAAGAAATACGATGGATTACGTGGTGGGGGAAGTCGGAGAATCCGGTGAGAACCATCGACTCTGGGCAAATGACTGGTAAACTTGAGAAAAAGAAATACGATGGAGTATGTTGTTTATTCACACGAGAAATATACAATATATACCGGTATACAGTCAAATAATATATGCACAATCCGATTAAAAACAAATAAAATACACTGTAGAAATGGTGTTAATATTGCTATCTTGTTGTGTATGTTAAATTTATTGATACTTTTGCTCTGTCGATTTAATATTACTGTATGGGACTCATGTTATCAAAAAGGGGATTATCTCGCAAATTTTATAACATTCCGCCACATTATACTGAAAAGGATTTTTGCACATATTTTTTCACAGAAAATTGTCTCTATTTAAGTGTCAGTATTTATATCTTTATTTGTCACAAATCATCTGAGCTGTGTGTTGAGATTATATCAATATACTGTTCACATATATTATCAAGCAATGTTTACTGTTACTATGTGGGGATATAGAGGAGAACCCAGGACCCGTCCTAGGGGAACAAACTCGTTCACTTCAGTCTTCTATTAGTATTCTACATCTCAACGTCAGAAGTTTAAGGAATAAAATCAATGATATTGCTCTATTAGTTGAAGATTTTGATATAGTTTGTTTCACTGAAACGCATTTGGACCATTATGTCATAGATGAGCACATATTTTTGCAAGGTTTTAACTGTAAACCGTACCGATTAGATAGAAATAACCACGGAGGGGGTATTATATTGTTTTTTCGTGACCATATCCAAATTATTCCCCGAACAGATATTCAGTTGAATGGAGTGGAATCCATGTGGGTTGAAATTAAGTCAAAGGTAGGTAATATAATGCTGAACGTGTTATATAGATCTCATCTTGAGGCTGGTCCTCATTTTTGGAATAGGTTTAGTCAACAGGTAAGCATAGCTGCTGATTGTTCTAATAATATCATATCCTTAGGCGATTATAATGTAGACTTTTTTTCCAGACTACCATCGGCGTTGAGTGATATTGTAAACTTATTTGGACTTGACAATAAAATTTGTGATCCAACCAGATTTGGTGCCACGACGTTCTCCTTACTAGATCCTATACTGGTTTCTGATTCTGTCACTGTTATAGAAGCGAATACTATTGCAGTTGACCGCACTATTAGTGATCATGATGCTACATATATTGTTGTCGATTGTGGATATAATAATGAAACTTCGTATAGACGTACAGTTTGGTTGTACAAGGAAGGTAATTATGACTTATTCAGACAAAAGGTAAGGGACACTGACTGGAACTTAATTATAAACCAACAGACGGACGTCAACACTTCATGTACATTATTTACTAATACTTTCCTACAATTAGCTCACGATTGTATCCCTACTAACACTGTCACCATCAGACCTCGAGACAAGATATGGATGACAACTGAACTTAGGAGAGAAATAAGGGTACGCGACAGATTTCGTAAAACCTATCTAAAGAAAAAAAATGAACACAATACAAGTAGGTATAAATTACAAAGGAGAAAGGTCAATACACTGAAAAAAACTGCAAAAGAACATTTTTATGTAAGTATCAACGAGTCTCTATCGACACTTAAACAAGTAAACAGTAAGCAGTACTGGAAGACGACCAAACTGTTGATAAAAGGAGAAGGAAAAGCTTCAGAATTCCCCCCTTTACGTAATCCTAACCAGCAGGATGTATCTGCGTACGAAAATTCAGAAAAATGTAAATTACTGAATGATTATTTTTGTTCAATTTCGGAGTTAAATGATGACAATATACCTTTACCTGACTTTGACGATAGAGGTCCAAATGCTTTAACTAATATTACTGTTGTTGAACAGGATATCATTGATGTTATTTCTTTACTCGACCCTGACAAAGCTGTTGGTCCAGATAAGATCAGCAACAGGATGTTAAGGGAAGTAAAGTCTGAAATAGCTACACCTCTGAGTGACCTCTTTAACAAATCTTTGGAGGAAAGGCGATTTCCAAGCGACTGGAAACTGTCTCATATTATCCCCATATTTAAATCTGGAGATAGGTCGCCAGTGTCTAATTATAGACCTGTGGCACTATTATCTACAGTGAGCAAAGTTTTTGAGAAGGTTGTGTATAAAAATATTTTTAATTTTTTAGTTTGTAATTCTTTATTATACAAGCTCCAATCAGGAATTTTACCTGGGTATTCAACATCTCATCAACTTATAGAGCTGATGCACGAAATCCTGTTGGCCCTTGATAATCATGAATTAATTTGTCTCATTTTTTGTGATGTCAGTAAGGCATTTGATAGGGTTTGGTTAAGAGGGTTGTCATTCAAACTTGAGAGATATGGTATAAAGGGTCCTTTGCTTGATTGGTTGAAAAGTTATATTTCCGATAGAGAACAGCGGGTATTAATAAAAGACGCTATATCGGGAAAGGGCAATCTTAAAGCGGGGTCCCCCAGGGATCGATCCTGGGACCACTCCTCTTTCTTATCTACATAAATGACATTGCTGATGAATTGACAGGATTATGTAGACTGTTTGCTGATGATACATCTGTCAGTGAGAGATGCTATGATATAGATACGTTACGCAGTCTGGTTAATATTGACTTAGAAAACATATCAAATTGGGCCAAGCAGTGGTTAGTCAAACTCAACCCTGATAAAACTGAAATCGTTTATTTTAGTATTAGAGCGACGCCAAATTATTTGTCATTTACAGTGGATGATACAACAATTTACCCCGTGGACTGTCACAAACATCTCGGGGTAACTTTAAGTGCTGACTGTAAGTGGACAAAGCATATTAATCTCATTATAGAAAGGGGGTCAAAACAAGTATGTGTTCTAAGGAAATTGAAATTTAGATTATCTAGATTGTTTCTAGAAAAAATATACCTTACATTTATACGCCCATTGTTAGAATATTCATGTGAAGAAAGGGTACAGATAGAGGCCGCGCGGATAGTAACTGGTTTAACATCTTATGCTAGTAATTCTAGTGTTTACTTAGAAACCGGCTGGGATAAACTTTCTGTTAGACGTGAGAGGAGAAAACTCTGTATTTTTTACAATATAGTAAATGGATTCGCTCCTGAATATTTACAGGACTTATTGCCCAGAACTGTTGGTCAGGGTAACAACTATAATTTACGCAATGCTCGAGATTATAGTCTTCCTCATGGCAGATTATCTGTTTATCAAAAGTCATTTTTTCCTCATACTATTAGACTTTGGAATAATCTTCCTTCTTTACTACAAGATTCACCTACTACCGAATCTTTCAAAAATAACATGAAAACCAGTTACTATCCTGCGGACAAACCACTGCGATACTTTAGTGTGGGGTCNAGGTTGGGTAGTATTTTACATACCAGATTACGTCGAAAAAGCAGCAGCCTCAAATGTGACTTGTTTAGGTGTAACTTGATTGACACATGCTATTGCGAATGTGATAATGTTATGGAATCAGCAGATCATTACTTTCTAGTTTGCCCTATATATGCAGCTCAAAGAAATTTCTTATTATTTGGCATGAGAGAACTGGATATTGAAATTACTATTGAAAACATTTTATTTGGTAATGTAAATCTTGATGATGAGAAAAATTCAAAACTATTTTTGTTAGTCCAAAAATTTATTTTAGATTCTAACAGATTTGTCAGAAATAATATGTAACCTTAACAATATACATGTACTACAAGTGTTTGTTCAAGATCACGACGACGACCAAATCCGTTCTTCTTCTTAACAGTTCTAACTTTTGCTATGTTCATTTTTCTTTAATACTTACATATAGAATATTGCTATAATATGGATATGTAATATATTGTCTATGATTATTTGTATATATATTGGAGAAGACATCTTGAGCTTACGCTTGTGTCTAATCCGTTGTCATGTTTTGTTTTGACAATAAATAAGTTTAAAGTACTGTCGATCGTCCTATAAACACAATATATACTCAGAAAATAGGTTCAGACACATAAAATCATTCATACAATATCAGACACGATCAAAAAAAGATGCGTAAAAATGTCATAACAGAGGAAAAATAGTCGAGTCCTACGTTATTTCCATAGGGTTTTGAATCACTAAAAATCCACGAATACCCTTTTTTCGTCGATAAAATTTCTTAACCCTCGCTTTTTAAGCGAGTAAAAATTTGACCCTCTCAGATATTTATCGATCCATTTTTATCATAGAAAACGTATGGAAACCGACCAAATTTACTTCAAGTGTCATTTTTCGGACATTTTTGTTCACACTCGATCGATTTTAAGTATACAAAAATCAGGCACAATCAAAAAAGACGCGTAAAAATAACATGGCAGAGAAAAAATAGTCGAGTCCTACGTTATTTCCATAGGGTTTCGAATCAATAAAAATCAAAGATCTTCATTTTTGTACTGCTTAAATTTCGAGATCGTATATTTTTTTACACTTAAAATGATTATACGATGCACAATTTTTATAATGGAAAATACATGGAAGCTAATCAATCAATTCAAAACAGAAGATTTTTCACACCTCATATTACATTCACTACACGGGTATTTACATAGACAATGAGTAATGTCATAATGCTATTGTTCACTATCTCTTTCAAAGCTTGTTTCTAATAATTGAACCAAGTATCGGTCGTTATCATCCAAGTCGACTTCCATGGGTTCTTCTTCCGTGTCGATATCCATGGGCTCTTCTTCCGACTCTTTTTTTAGCGGGACACAGCTCCAGATCCAGGGGCACGGTGGATATTCCGTCTTCCAACACTCGGCGTTTGCAGTAGAAATAGGAAAAACCATTTCGAGTTTGTTCATAGGTCGAAATGCCGTTGTTCCTGGCTCGGAAACCTTTGAGCGTGCTGTGTCCCACGCGTTGGGTGTATAAGACGTGTCTGAACGTGGTCATGGGTGCTTTAACTCGACGTTTGGTGATGCCTTTGGAGCTGAACTTAACTTCACGGACCAGTCGTGGGTGGTTGTGAAGACGTTTGACCGGGAGCTTCTTGGCACGTTTTAACAGTTTGAAGGCTGCCATCGCTGTGCTGGAAGTGGAAACGGACTCGGTCTTTTGTACGATATATGTCTTTGAACAGAGACCAATCATCACGTCACCTTCGTATTCGACTTTAAAGAGACCCGGTGTACGCTTGTCGTATTTGGCGTGTTTTGAACAACAGGTGCGCGGAAACCATTCTGGATCGTCTCCGTCCCGGCAGCATCCGTCAGTGCGCGTTGGTAAGCATCTTTCATAGCATGTTTGATGACGGAGGCGAGGTCGGGTCCGGACAGGGCAATGTAGGCGGAGTCCGTGTCCATTTCGCAATATTGGAAATCAGATCGGTCGACGTACATGTCCATGTAATCATAATAAAATTGGAGCATGCGTAATTTGGCGTACTGTAATATGAAGTAACCGATCTGTATGGGAAGGTTCAGGTCCAACTTTTCCTTGGATTTCTCGACTTCGAAGTATTCGTCCTCCTCTAGCAGCGTCGATATCTTTTTGAATTGAGGTTTGTTGGCCTCGATCATGACGTGTCCTTCACCCTGGACGTAGTAGACGGACTGAAATTTTTCTTGGTCCATGATGGTCCCGCCGAATGCGCTGTTGCCGTGTAGTTTTTTCGTGTCTGCAATGATGGCTTTGTCCGGATGCGCGTCGCCCAGTCGTCGACCGTCCGATACATCTTTTACGAATTCTCTAAAACATCGGTGCGGCATAAATTCGACGACTTGATAGATCTTGGTGACGATCATCCCGTGTTGCAGATACCATTTCAGGAGCGGCGTGGCTATTAACATTTGACGTGCTCGCATGCCACCGACGAGCAGACGACGAGGCTTTTCGGAGGGTTCGAAGCGTCGCACGTGATCTTGCATGTGGTCGCCGATGAGTTCAAATGGAACGTCGGTAGTACAGAGGAGTGGCGACATTTCCTGAAAATATTCGTAAGGCGTCATCGTCGGATGTCGAAAGTACGACGGCCATTCGTCGGGAACCCGGATGTCACATTCCACCATGCAAAAGAGTTTACCGCTGACTACATCCTCTAAAATTTCTGTTTCGTTGACGCATCGTTGTGGAGTCGGTGGTTTGCGGGCGTCGCAAAAAGCCTCCAACTTGGAATCACGGCGCACGTCGTTACGGAACAGGCATTCCTATTTCTCGACGACTCTGTAACCTTGTGCCCGGATCAAAGTGTTGGTCTTGACGGTCTTGTCGTACTTGGATTGACGAGTTTCACGCCATTTCTTGTCCTTGACGTTCTTGGTGTTCCAGCAATCGTGTCCGTGCCAGTAACATCCGTGGAACTGGTAGACGGTGTTGGTGTTGGCGTCGAAGCCGTCCACGGGATACGGACCGATCTTCTTTTCTTTGCCGGTGTTCAATTTGTGTCGGATGAGGAGGCCTTGGGTATGGTTCAGGTACTCCATCCAGTCGTACATCAACGTGTATCTGTCCCGTTTCTTTGGTTTGAAACCGTCTTCCGATCGACGTCGGACGAAGCTCCCGGTCGGCATCTCCTGATCGATGGACCACAGGTAGAGGGCATTGGCATCGAACCCCAGGATATTTTGGCACGGTTTGGTGAAATCGTTACGGATGTACGTTAGGCCGACTTCTTGATGACGATTGAAAATAATGGACGGTCCTCCCGTGAGCCCTCGTTTGATGGTATCGTAAAGGTCGCTGTTGGCGTTATCGAATAAGGCAAAGGAAGCTCCCGCCTCGCGTCCGCTGTCGAAGAGCATGCGTCGTGCGAGTCCGGGGACGGAGATGCTGGTCTTGAAGAGATCGATGCAAATCAGAGTTTCTGGAGAAGATCGTGGAACAAACGTTGCATTGGAACTCCATCGTGAAAATGACTCGAAATGGCTCGTACAGGGGTTTTTATACACCCTCCTGGCCAATGGTAAGCCATTTTACAAAACATTTTTTTTCAAAATTGTAGTCAGTGCTTTTCATTGGTCGTGACCACCGGAAGTCCTTTCTCCGTATAAGGTCAAGACGCTAGTTGCGGTATGACTGACGTCATGCGCGAAAACCGTGGCTCCAAATATAGCCTTCAGGTAGCGATGGATGCGGTTAATAACTGGTTGACTCATTTGACAAACCTGTGCACGTTGTATGATTCACACGGGGATTATGTGATTTCGACGCAATGCGTCTCGCGATGCGGTACTTGTGAGTCATTGCACAACCATGATACAACACGTGCAATCTGTTGAACATATAATGACGTCATGCGCGAAAACCGTGGCTCCAAATATAGCCTTCAGGTAGCGATGGATGCGGTTAATAACTGGGTGACTCATTTGACAAACCTGTACACGTTGTATGATTCATACGGGGATTATGTGATTTCGACGCAATGCGTCTCGCGATGCGGTACTTGTGAGTCATTGCACAACCATGATACAACACGTGCAATATGTTGAACATATAAGGTCATCTTTCATGCGGGGTATGTGATGAGTCATTTATCGATCGTATGCCGGCGAGAGTTAACTTTATATGGACAATGCTAAGCACATCTAGGTAGAGGGTGAGTCATTGCATAGACATGATACGACATGCACAAATTGCATTAACATACACCAACGAGGGTGACTTTATATTATGGTCAGTCAGTGTGCTGCCGTACTATTTAGTTTTGTGAATAGAAAAACACTCGTCCTCTTATTTGAGAAAACAAATGCATTTACTTTATGTGAAAAAATATACGTTTTTTTATTCATTAACGAATGCAATTTTATATATTCTGAAGATATGTAGGATTCGTATTGTATCGGACGATAACATAGCGTGTGGTCAAATTTACAGGGAGCATATGGCCTAATCAGATAATTGGATACTGGCCTGTGGTCAGTTACTTGGATTACACAGATCTTGATTTTATTGTGTAGCGTCTGTTTATATTGATAAGAATTCTTTGATTATTATTCAGATAAATCTTTCGTGATAGTTAAATATTATTATTTCCTTGGAAATTATTGAAGTCAATGAACGAATTATATAAAATAATGTCTTGTTGAGTGATACACACTGGAATATTTTCAGCCACTGCGTGTGTTGTGAAATTGATGGGTCAGTGTATTGCTGTGTCTGGGTTAACCGAGGTCATGATTTTCATTTGAATGGTAATGTGTTAATCAGAACGTATGAAATCTCGAAAAGTACTTTCCTTTTGCAAAATAATAAAAAATAAAGATAAATAAATAAAACCAAAGCGAATAGGAGAATACTTCTGGGGTTTTCATTAATCGGTCGTTCTGTGTATCAGTTTGGAGGGGGGTAACATGGGCCATGAAATCGCGAAAAGTACTTTCCTTTCGCAAAATATTCTGTCAAAGCGAATAGGGGAATACTTCTTGGGTTTTCATTAATCGATCGTTCTTTGTATCAGTTTCAGGGGAAACATGGACCATGAAATCTCGAAAAGTACTTTTCTTCGCGTAGGCAATATTTAATGAAAACCCGAAAAGTTCTTTTCCGTGTAAATGTTTTTTTTT
>MJUT01036364.1:543289-588470 GCA_002080005.1 Gigantidas platifrons | reverse complement strand
TATCAGACAGTACTTAAAGGTAAGCTATTATCTGGCAGTGAGGCTATTGAGCTTGGAAGAGTGGGGTCTGGAACAGAAGACAATACATCAAGATGTGAGTGTTTATGACAAGAAATCTATAGATACTGATGGCATTACTTCAAGGTTATTATGTGATAAAGTTTGCGAGTCACTTGCGACAGGTCTGTGATTTTCTCAGGATACTCCTGTTTCCTCCACCAATAAAACTGACCGCCACCATATAGCTAAAATATTGTTGAAAGTGGCATTAAACACCATAAATGTAACTGCCATAATGTAATGATATATTGTTGAAAGGGGGATGAACACTCATAATTCTAATTGCTATTTAGCTTGTCCCTTGTGAAGGGGGAACTTCTATTAAATTGGTATGGGTGTGCAATTGAGATTTCCATGATCATCCTTTATTCCTTAAATTCAAATTTCAGAAATATATTACTATTCATATTTTTCCTTGAAATATAGACCTATTGATAAATTTATCTCTCCCCCTTCTGAAGAGACATATTGTTTTCATGTGTTCTTTCATACATCGGTGGTCACATATGTTGCCTCCTACATTTTAAACAGGAATTCTTCAAAACTTTACATGTTTGTTTATTACTATATATACAGAATCACATACCTGTTTATCGGACTATTTAAAAAAAAAGTTTTTGCCTTTTTCTAACATTTGAATATTTCTGTGAAAAGTGCATGCACAACTCAATCTCCTACTTTTTAAAGAAGAATCCCTCTAAACTTCGCATGCTTCCTTATTACATTATGAAAATTTGCATAATGTTACAACAGTTTGATAGAGGACTATTTTTAGGGAGCTATTGCCCTTTAATTAAAAAATTTGTTGGCACAACTCCTCCTACAATGTATATTGGAATTCCTCAAAACTGAATGCTTGTTTATTGCCATATGAAGGTCTACATATCTTTATGGCAGTTTTATTGGACCTTTTTTTTAAGTAGTTATTGCCCTTTTTCACTTAATATTCCAACTAATGAGTTGATCTACAACAAAGTGGACACCATCATCTCATTGAAATGTAACTTGTTATTGCCATGATATAGCTGAAAATTGCTCAACAACAATCACTCTCTCACTCAAAAAGTTTGTATTTTAAATGGGATTCATTAAAACTTTGCATGCTTGCTTATTACCATACATGATAAATCATATACAGTAAATCAATATCAAGTTTTTTTTTAATGTCACTAAACTAGTTCTTAGAGAAAGAAGAATTTTGTAAGAATAAAATCCTGGTAAGGCCGTTTTATTGGTAATTTATACATTTTCTCCTTTAATCTCACAGAGGGATATTTTGCAGTATCAACAGACTGACCATGATGCTGAAAATTATCAGTGTGACGCCAAACACACGACGTTACCATTAATTGTGACGCCAAACACACAACGTTACCATTAATTGTGATGCCAAACACACAACGTTACCATTAATTGTGACGCCAAACACACAACGTTACCATTAATTGTGACGCTAAACACACAACGTTACCATTAATTGTGACGCCAAACACACAACGTTACCATTAATTGTGACGCCAAACACACAATGTTACCATTAATTGTGACGCCAAACACACAACGTTACCATTAATTGTGACGCCAAACACACAACGTTACCATTAATTGTGACGCCAAACACACGACATTACCATTAAGATAATGAGTTTAATTTTGAATATCTCGAGATACTTTATCACTATTAGTATCACAGCTCATTCTGTCAGTACTGCCATGATGTAACTGAGATATTGTTGAAAGTGGCGTTAAGCACCATAAACCAAACCAGACTCTCTGTAATACTAGCAATAATGTCTGTCTCGACCTACATAATTGCCGTTATTCTATTTATATCTGGCAATGCATATATACAAGGATATAGATCTATGATAAAAACAAAAAGATGTGCAGTCTCAAAAAGTAATTTTGACAAATCATTTACTCTATGATAATGTGATCATTGATTTTGTATTAATTTCAGACACCTGCAATATGTGTGTATAATGACGCCATGTTCACAGAAAAAGATTGGGAAGGCGTCATTACTATTTATAACAGTGTTAAGGAGAAAGAGCCTCTAAAAGTAGGAAGATTTGGACTTGGATTTAAATCGGTTTTTCACATGACAGGTAAACATACTACAGTACAGTAAAACCTCATTGTGTCAAAGTTGAAAGGATCAATGATTTTTACTTTAAAATATCAGAATGTGTGAATTCATTAACCTTAACTGACCTTTTTTTTGCTTCCTCAGAATAAATCTTCATTTCCATGTGAAGGATTAGGGTTGATGTCGGGCTCTAGTTTTATAAGAAAAAGTGACCATAATGTATTTAATACAACAGCTATGAATTTCCATTTATTTAGGTTTTCTTTATTATCTATATTTATATAATAATATTGTGTTAGCAATGACTATGTCTTCAACCCTGACCACTATATGGCATAGTCATTGCTAACACAATATTATTATTATTATTATGCTGACTGTTATATGTAGACAAAATATATTGAGAACTATTACAATAAAGGAGATCCTGATATTTGTGACTAATATATTGGATCAGATAGTCTTGAAAGTGTGAGAATATTCTTTGTTTCATTTAAGGCTTTAAAAATATAAAGATTTTTGAAGTTTTAAATTTAATTAACAACAATAACAAGAATTAAAAAACGTTCAGACGACTATGATAGATTGACAGATTGGATCCGCTCCCTTGCACGTGGACTAGCTATATATAGCTTAACAGACAGCTGAAAACCCAACCTTCCCCACATGAAACTGGCATAGTTAGATGTACTATTTTCGCATAGTACATCAACGCTATATAATTCTTTGTAATATATGCCAAAATATCGTATGAACTTATATTACAGAAGAAATTTACAGAAAGCATAATAATAAATTTTAAAATATGGGAGATAACTCCATTTGAAAACCCATTAAAATATTTTTTATGTAAAATATTGTTTTTTCTTCCAATGAATTATTTCCTCTAATCCCAAATTTATAGAATTTTCTACATTGCATTAGGATATATGTTTTTAGGTCACATAACCATAGTTCATGTGATATTTTGTTATCTGTTGATGTCCGTCATCCATTAAATTTTCACATTTTAATCTTCTCCTCTGATACCACCTTTCTAAATTATTTCAAACTTGACAAGGAAGTTCAATTGGTAATCCCAATTTTGAACTGTATCAGATAGGTCAGAACCACATCCAAGATGGCTACCAATACAAAAAATAGAAAATTCTTTAATAGTCTAAAACAGCTTTATTTGAAGCCAGAATTAGTTCAATTGTAACTATAAGGCCATTATTAGAAGCTGTTTAACATATATTATATAGTTAAGCATAAGATCAGTAAAAAAAAAATTTCTGAAACTACTCCATCAATTTAAACCAAATTTGGCAGGAAAAGTATTTGGTGGTCCCAATTAAATATATCCAATTGGTCCAAATTCATATTATATGTAGCCAGAATCTGATCAAATTTCAACCATAAGAGTATGGATAGGGGCTCTACAACATATAATTACACTTAAATTTTTCTTTTATCAATTAAAAATCTTCTCTGAAACTACTCAGCCAATATGAACCAAACTTTGCAGGAGTAGTCCTTTCTAAAATGTATCTGATTGGCCAAAGTCCATCCCAAGATGGCCACCATTACAGAAAAAAAACATATATTTGATCCTGTTATTAGAAATATTGTTGACAACCCTAACCGTCATCAATAAAATGAATGAATTTGGTGCAAATACAAAATCTTCTAAACCGCATCGGTGGCATAATGGCTAGCGTGCTCGCCTCGAGTGTGGTAGATTGTGGGTTAGAGCCCCGGTCGGGTCAAACCAAAGACTATAAAACTGGTATTTGTTGCTTCTCTGCTAAGCACGCAGCTTTAAGGAGAAAGAACATAGACTGGTTGGTGTGGAATTAGAATAATGTGTCCTAGTGGAGCGACATGTCTACCTGCGGACTGTTGTTTCAGTGAGCTAGCACTATAAAAATCCAACTCAGCCTGTTGGTCTAGAACAAAGCGGACCTCATCATCATCTTGACAATTACCTTGTTCTCGCCATGATATAGCTGAAAAATTGCTGAATTGGAGTTATACAACAATCACTCACTCACTCACTCACTCACTCACTCAAAGTCCTATATGAGCACCACTTACTTTAGGTAAAAACTTGTGAACCGAGCCTAAGTTGTTTTTTAATTGAATTAATATATCTGGAAATTACATTTTTTAACTTTCAGATACTCCTGTGATCATAAGTGGAAACAGACTTCTAGTTATTGATCCGTTGAAATCTGAATCCCATGAAGGAGGAGAATGCCTGGATATACCGCTGAAACGTTTAAAGAAAAATCATTGTCCTGAAGTTACTTTTGCCAGCATTCTAAATAGATTTGAATTTAACAGCGATGTACTAGAAAAAGGACAATACACAGGAACACTTTTTTGGTTTCCTCTTCGACAACAGGAAAGCAGTTTGTCATCTACAGTTTATTCAGAAGAGAAGGTCAAGTTTCTATTTAGTTCCTTCATTAAAGAAGCCTCATATAATTTACTGTTCTTGAGAAATCTGGAAAGAATTGAAGTTTATAACTTGAAAAATGACTTGCCTTATTTTACTCTTGAAATGTGTGGACTGAATCAGGATGAATTCAGAATAGAAAGAAAAGATTTTCGTAAAAAGTTAAAGGAACTGAAGAGTGCATTGCCGTCTGCAAGCATAATGTCAAAATTTGAAGCTGTTGTCAAGACCTATATTATAGAGGATGACAACAAGAAGCTGAATGAGGATCATTTTTCAGTAGTAAGCTGTCTGACTGGCACTGATGTCATGTCTGATGAATTGAAAACTTTGTCAGTTGATAAAAACTTGCATTATAGTCCATATACAGGAGTGGCATACTGTACAAAAACGGACAGAGAAAAAAAACCTCCAGGTCATATATTTTGCTTTCTGCCTTTACCAATTACAGAAACAAGTATGACTGGCCTTCCCATACACATTAATGGATTCTTTGATTTGGAACCTAATAGACGCCATTTAAAAGAGAGCACTGCTACCAGTGAGACAGGACAGACAGACAAGTCACTGCTTTGGAATCACAGAATGATCGTGGAATTGTTACCCAAGTCTTTCAACGTTCTTATAGAATTCCTAAGAGATAGATGTGAGAGAGCTGGAAATTCACCAGATTTGATTGAAGACTTCTACAACTCAATACCTAACCCAGATGTTGTTGAGCCAAGTTGGAAATTACTCTGTAAAACTTTGCACCAAACAGTTATAGAAGAGAATATTTTTTATACAAAACAGAATGGCGGAAAATGGATTACAAGGTCTGAAGCATTATTTGCTGTATTTGATCAGGTTGGCACTGGTGACAGCCTTGATAATTCCTCACAAATCCAGGACACAGTGAAAGAACTTCTATTAGAATGTAAAGAGAACTTGGTAGAATTGCCATATCATATGATACAAGTTTTAAAGAACACAGACCACACACCAGATACAATATCTCCAAAAATCATATGCAAGAAATTGAGAAATTCCAAAGCCTGGCATTCTTACTCAAGTAACAAAAAACTAAACTTGTTGGCATTTATAATCGAAGACGATGATTACAGAGATTTAGACAAAATTGAATTACTACCTTTGAACACAAAAGAATTTACCTCCTTTTCTTCACATCTTAACATGGACAGTATCTATGTAGTAACTGATGAAACAGTAAAGATGTTTCCTGGACTAGAAGAAAGATTTATATCAAAAGCTGACATTCCTGATGACTTATGGGATAGCTTATACAAGATGGCAGAGAAAGGTAAGATATTTTTCTTTTTAGTATCCCTAAATATGTGTTAGCTTTTAGTGTTTGGATAACCCTTTGTCAAGATTATGTTAAGATGAAAATAATTCAGACCTTAGATTGGTTTTATGGTGTTTAATGCCACTTTCAACAATATTTTAATTTTATCGTGGTGGTCAGTTTTATTGGTGTGGGAAAGAAGAGTACCCAGAGAATACCACCCACCTGTTGCAAATCACTGATAAGCTTTATCACATAAATGTTGTTTCGAGTAGTACACCTCACAATGAATGTGGTTGGAACTCACAACTTTAGTGGTGTAGGCACTGATTGCACATTGTAAGTCCAACTACATGTACCTCGATCACGACGGCCCCAATCTCACTTTAAGAACTCATTTCATTTGGTATAATTATAGTAACACATTTGAGAAGACAGAAATATGTCATAGAAACAGAACCACACAATAAGTCTCCATTTAGATCAATTACATTTTGTCTTGAAGGATTTTTTTAAGAAATAGCACTGACTATAAAATATAAATACACTATTTTCAAGAATGATTTCTAGTCAATTTGAAATCAATTATTAGTATAACAATTGTAAAATAACAAAAACTTGGCAAAAACTCGGGCATAAAAAAAGTCCTGCACTCTCTTTTCATTATTGCTGATTAAGCATTTCCACCCCCAGTACAAAGTTATGTGTTTTTTTTATATTGATCTATGTTCATGATCTTTGATAATTGAGGGGATGTCGTTGTCATTATCATATGGTAGTTGAATATATATCTACCTTTGCAATCCATGCCTGTCACTACTGAAGTTGCGAGTTTGAACCCCGCTCAGGCGAGGTGTGCTCGATAAAACATTATGTGATAAAGTTTGTCAGTGACTTGCGGCAAGTCTGTTGTTTTCTCCATGTACTCTAGATCTGCTTTCCTCCACCAATAAAAATGACTGCCAAGATATAACTGAAATATTGTTGAAAGTGGCATCAAACACCATAAACCTAACCCCTAACCCTTTGGTAATTCATGGATATTCCATAGTTATAGTTGATTTGATTTGATTTTTGGTGTTTTAATGCCACTTTCACAGACCTAATTTTTTTCCGCTTTAAAGTGGAATTCCACTTTTTTTATTCCGGATTTTACTGTTTTTACCGTTATGATTCCTTTTTTGTAGTATATTCAATACTTCCGCTTGCCGATTTCCACTTTTTTGTTGGCTTCGTAAAATCAGGTCTGCTTTCAACAAATTTCAGCTATATCATGGCTACCAGTTTTAGTGGTGGAGGAGGCCGGAGTACCCGGAGAGAACCACCGACCATGGGCAAGCAACTGGTAAACTTTATCACTTGTAGCTGCGAGTCGAGTGCATCCTTTTTTGTAATTTACAAAGCCGGATGCGAACCCAAGCCTTATTGGTGATAGGCTTGTATGAGTTTTAGATCCAACGACCTAACTCATTGAGCCACCTGGGCCCCTAGTCAAAGAGATTTTATTTTAGTTGAAAATAGCGGCGTATTTCAGTTATCAGGGCTTATTTAGCTGACAATTACCACCATATTTTTACTATGTCAGTTATCAGGGCTTACTTAGCTGACAATTACCACCATATTCTTACTATGTCAGTTATCGGGGCTTATTTAGCTGATAATTACCACCATATTCTTACTATGTCAGTTATCGGGGCTTATTTAGCTGACAATTACCATCATATTCTTACTATGTCAGTTATCGGGGCTTATTTAGCTGACAATTACCACCATATTCTTACTATGTCAGGTTATATGGGATTATTTAACTGAAAATTACCACATATTGTTACTATGTCAGTTATCATGGCTTATTTAGTTGACAATTACCACCATATTCTTTCTTAAATCCAGATTATTTAGCTGAAAATTAGCACCATATTCTTACTATGTCAGTTATCAGGGCTTATTTAGCTGACAATTACCACCATATTCTTACTATGTCATTTATGAGGGCTTATTTAGCTAACAATTACCACCATATTCTTACTACAATGTATGTCAGTTATCAGGGCATTTTTTTAGCTGACAATTACCACCATATTCTTACTATGTCAGTTATTAGGGCTTATTTAACTCACAATTACCACCATATTCTTACTATGTCAGCTATCATGGCTTATTTAGCTGACAATTACCACCATATTCTTACTATGTCAGGTTATCAGGGCTCATTTAGCTGACAATTACCAACATATTCTTACTATGTCATTTATCAGGGCTTATTAGCTGACAATTACCACCATATTCTTACTATGCCAGTTATCGGGGCTTATTTAGCTGACAATTACCACCATATTCTTACCATGTGATTTATCAGGCCTTATTTAGCTGACAATTACCACCATATTCTTACTATGTCAGTTATCAGGCCTTATTTAGCTGACAATTATCACCATATTCTTACTATGTCAGTTATCAGGGCTTATTTAGCTGACAATTACCACCATATTCTTACTATGTCAGTTATTGGGGATTATTTAGCTGCCAATTTTAATTTAATTTAATGCTTTATTTAAAGGATTACAATCAGCCCGAAGGCTACAAAGTTGGTCTCCTCAACATAACAAAACATATATACAAGACAAGACAAACAATACAACAGACTATCTCACACTAATTCACTCATAATAGTTAATACAAATTATATTTTCAATAGCAATTTAAAATATTTACAAAGCATTTAATCTATAGAAATCTATTGCTATTTTCAATGAATTCATATACAAACTGAAATATAACTATGTTATCATCCATAGATAAATCATCACTTCCTTGAAGAAAAAGCTCAACTAAATATGTGTTTAATTCATTTTTGAAACTATTTAAATTCACATTTGGACAGAGCAATGATTTAATCTTGTGAAAAAGTGTTTTTCTTAATTCATCATGTTTATCGCAGTAAAGAAAAAAGTGTTCAGAAGTTTCAGGCTAACTGAGGCTACACCTATTACATAATCGTGAGGGTATAAGATTATAACTATAAAGATGGTCATTTAAGCCACTTAGACCAAGTCTTAGATGTGTGTGATTAATTTTTCCTAGACCAAAGCCTTTTGAGTATATCTTTTTTGTGTTAAATTCATTTAAATGATGATAAACCAGCTCCTTAAAATTATTCAGAGAATTTGAGTCCTTAATAAACGATGGGAGAAAATTCCATTATTATATATAGGTGTGAATTATGGAGATTTATCCGTGAAATAAATTCCGATATTTCACATGTGAAATATCAGTTTTTTCCCGCCAGAACTACTTTTAGACAACTATAAGTGTAGTGGTTGCGTCCCTTGTTGTGTTACGGTGAATACACACATAAATAAAATAAAGTTTTAGTACTTTTATAAATTATTTTAATTGAATCATTTTATTTATACATTAAAATCAAACACTTGCTTATTCTAAATCGAATCATTTCACTAGCAATTAACACAACAGATTTAAATATAAACAAACAACGGCAATGTTAAAAGGGCATTGTAGATTGTCAGTTTCCCAATTCCTTTCACCACCCCTTTTCAATGAAAAATCGTCTGCTTTGAACAATCTTAAAAAAAAAAAACAACAACAAAATGTCTGATCATTTTGATGCATATACGGCAGATGTAGTCTCCAAATTTTTAGAAGAAAATTATTATGACTTGGAAAATGTGGAAATGCCAGAATTTAATATTCTAGATTTCCAAACAAATGTTCCAAATTCCAATGGCAATACAAATGAAAATGTATATCAAACTAAAGCCCAGCCGGGTAGATTTCAGAACGTTTCATTTGAGGACCTTTATTCATTCCTTAGTTTGAATTCTGTTACACATAAAAAAAAACAGGACTCGGACAATAATAACACATCGTGTCTGGTTCCTCAGATAAATCGGACTGACATGAGTCACAATTGCAATGAATTTTTTCACAACAACTTTACAAATCCACCCATATTCAAATAAAATTCAGAAACTCGTCCTTCATTTAAATTTCCAATTTTTTTCATCGAAGCGACAACACTTGACTTGTTTAAATGTGCGGCCATATTGATTACACACTATCACTGCTCGTAGATTCATACGCGTGGAATGAAATATACAAATTAAGTAAAATAATATAAAAGAAATTTTGGAAGTCTATATAATAAACAGTATAACTAATCGTAGATTTTGAATATCAAAATAAGACCACTCGTGACCGAATATGCATTAAGGATTAAACTCGTATTTCGGTCGCTCGTGGTCTTATTTTGATATTCAAAATCTACGATTAGTTATACTATATGTCTCTAATTGTAGCTGGAAAGTAGGAGGATTGATATTTAACTGTACGTGTATATAAAGGTAGACAAGAATCACTAAGGTAATTAGGACACTGTTTGTTTTTTATTTTGTAGAATAAAGTAAGCCTATGGATTTTCCGCCAAATATGTAGTGGAGATAGTCCTAGCTCATTTAATAAGTCTTTATGTTTTGTTATTTTAAAAGCACCCGTTGAGAGAATCGCTGCCCTTCTTTGAACCTTCTCCAAAAATTCAGATTCGTAATTTAAACAATTATCATATAACACGTCACCATAATCTAGAATAGGTCTGACTATAGTCTTGTACAGTTTTTCAAGACATATTCTAGGTAGAAGTCTTTTCATTCTGAACATAACATCTAAACGCTCGTTTGCCTTTTTACATATTTCTGTGATCAATATGTTTTCGTCACGACAGATTTTTGGAAAGTATTAAACCTAAATGTTTATGTTCATCTACTTCTTTTAGACTAACTCTATTTAAATAAAGGGCATGATATACATTTTGATGAGATACTTTATTAGAAAATATCATGAATTCAGTTTTATTTGGATTGAAAGTAATTCTCCACTGGACTGACCATTTATTTAATCTCTCTAAATCATTATTTAAAATATCAAATGGATCATTATTGTCAAGGGTTTTTATCAGTGTCGTGTAATCAGCAAAGAGCTTTATGTTACTTTCAATATTAATATTAATGTCATTAATATAAACTAAAAACAGCAAAGGGCCTAAAATAGATCCCTGAGGAACTCCAGCATTTGTGTATTTTATATTTGAACACTTACCATTAATGACAACTTTTTGTGATCTATTCGAGAGATAGTCTTAGATCCAATTTAATACATTACTACATATACCTAATTGTTTCAATTTAAAAAATAAACCTTCATGCCACACTTTATCGAAAGCTTTTGATACATCTAAGAATATAGCACATATGTCCTTACCTTCATCAATAGACTTGTAAATTTTGTGAAGCATGCTTACCAGAAGATTAATAGTGGAGTCATTTCTTTTAAAACCACTGTTATTTTCAATTAGTAAGTTGTTCTCTATTAGAAATTCATATAATCTTTTAAATACAATTTTTTCTAAACATTTTGATATCGATGATAATAATGCTATGGGTCTGTAGTTTGATTTATTTTGTTTATCACCATTTTGAAAAACAGGACAGACATTTGATACTTTCCATTTTGATGGAAATACTCCATGTAACAAACAATAATTGAATATGTTTGTAAAAGGTTTACATAGAGTATGAGTACATTTCCTTAAAATTATGTTATTCAGACCATCAGAACCAGATGACTTATAAATATTTATTTTAGATAGTAATTTTAAAACTTCATTTTCACTGGTTTCAAGAACTTCTAACTTATTATTAAAAAGTAGTTCAAAATGGGGTAGGGGTGGAGGATTTGTGTCATCAAGTCTCATATGCGAAGAAAAGAATTCATTAAATATTTCTGCTTTATGTACATCGTCGGATATTGTACTTGAATTTTCAATAAGAGGTGGTATACAATGTTGAGATTTAGAACCCAAGATGGATTTACTAAGTGACCAAAATTTCTTCACATCTAATTTATCATCTGATAATTTATTTACTGTATTCTCAGAATATCTGTTAATAGCTTCTCTTTTCAATCGATTTGCTTCTCTTCTAGCTATAATGAATCTTAATTTATTTTCGTCAGTGGGAACTTTTTACTGAATGCTCTGTCTCTAAATCTAAAAGCACGCCTTACTTCGTTAGACATCCATGGTTTATCTTTAGGTCTGATTGTTACAACTTTGTTAATAATATGCTCTTTTAAAATTGAAAATAATAAATCATATGTATACTGTATAATATCATCTATGTCATCAAATACTAGGAAAGCAGTGGATAATGAATTATTTAATTCAGTAAAATCTACAGTCTTATAATCCCACACTTCGCGATAATAAGCATGCTGTTTATAAGATTTTATATTAAGCTTACAAAATACTGAACAATGATCTAAATTTGATAGTGGGGAAGTAACTCCTGAGTCTGTTATAAGGTAAGGGGGCATCACAAAATATTAAATCTAATAAGCTTTCAGAGTTGTCATTATATCTTGTTGGTTCTTTAATTATTTGATCAAAGTTCCTTGATTCACTTAATTCCACTAGTTTATTACCTAATTCACTAGCTATATGGTTATCCGACCATTTATTACATTTGTCATTAAAATCCCCAAGAATAAGCACAGCATCAGGTGAATCAAGTTTAACAGTGTCAATACTATCCTGAAGTTTTGTCAAAAATATATATTTTTTCATCAGCTGGTTGATTAGGAGGTCTATAACATGATCCAATTAATATATTTAATTTTTCAATTTGTATTTCTATCCATATGAGTTCAATGCCATCTGATTCATAAGTTAAATTTCTTTTTGATTTTAATGAATTTGAAACATAAATACAAACCCCTCCATATCCACAATCTGAGTCTCGATCACGCCTATACAAAGTATAATTTTCAATTCTAATCTCATCGTCTGGTGTTTTACTACTTAACCAAGTTTCCGACATACAAATAATATCAAACATAATATCAAACTTACCTGTTGTGCATAAAACAGATTCTATTTCTTCAAGTTTCATTGTGTTACTCTTTGTTTCCTTATCAAATGCAAGAAGACTTCTTCAATTTATATGACAAATTGAAAGGTTATCAACTTTAGGGCCTGGATGAGGATGAATATTTCCAGAAATTACCAGTAATAACAATAAGACAGCTGAAAGTTTGAATTTAGACTGGCACTGTTCAATTAATGTAACACAGGTACAAAATAGGTACATGTATTGCATTTTACTTATATATTTATGATTTAACAAGAACACAACATCATGGTCATAACTTAGCTGCGGAACTGTAGCCCTTATGGTCCTTGGCCAGTTTTCTGATATTTGCGGACCATAGGGCTACGGATTTCACCCTATCAAAAACTTTCGAAAATGCGCAGTGAAAATTTTGCGCACCTTTTTTGCAAATTATTGTCATGAAATCGGGTCCGAGAACGATCAAACATATATGTATCGTTTCGTTAGATATTTATCTACATTCTTCTATACTTACTTACCTATTAATATTCATTTCCAGCTCGTAATCATAACAACTGTCTCGATATTACCACAATGACAAGATGGCGGAACGAAGTAGGCAGGATCAGTTAATATCGAGACATTTGTTATGATAACGAGCTGGAAATGATTGTTAATATGTAAGTAAGTATAGAAGAATGTAGATAAATATCTCACGAAGCGAAATATATATGTTTGATCGTTCTCGCACACGATTTCATGACAAAAATTTGCAAAAAATCGGTGCAACTTTTTCACCGAGCATTTTCGAAAGTTTTTGATAGGGTGAAATCCGTAGCCCTATGGTCCGCAAATATAAGAAAACTGGCCAAGGACCATAAGGGCTACGGTTCCGCAGCTAGGTAATAACTCTATCTCAAATTCCAAGATCCAATACTACAACGATGCTGTTGAATACTTATCATGTAAAAAATATTTATGATAGGATGACCCAGGAATGTGTATCACGTGATACGCAAATAGGAAAATGTAGTACAAACAATGGCAGCGTCTGAGAAAATCTACACGATTTAAAAAATATTTTTGAATATTCAGGCAAAATAAAAATACAAGTGTTCTGTCCAGAAATGATATGACCCCTTTCTCTTTCAAAAATATCAAGTGGATAGCATTTTTTTCCCTTTTATATCATTCTTTATTCATATATAGCACTAGTAAAGTTCTGCCTAATTCTGTTTTCGTTTCCTGAAATATTCTCTTTTCAAAGAAGAAACTAAACTTTGTGTCAGTCTTCTGACCATACTTATTGGCAAGCATGTAAGTATATATACATCAAAGGACATATTATTTCATAACCCTTTTGGCAATTTAAGAATATTGCATCATGCTGTTATTGCAAGCTCCCGGGAATTTCATACATCTTGAACATCCGATAATTGATTAAATATTTGAGAGGAATTTCCACACATCATAATTTTTTTTTATTGATGATAATATATAAGAATTCATATTCTCTTACAAAAAAGAATAAATTACAATAATGATTTTTATTTCGTTAAAAAGAAAACAGTATACTTTTTAGAGATGGAAATCAGCACTTTTTCATACAATCGAATCACGACTATATTTTGTCCTACCTGAAACGGTGTATATGTTGCTGGCATTGGGTCAGGGTGGTGATCCGTAGGACCTTGCCTCCTACAAAATGTTTGGAACAAATACTTCCATCGTGTGACTTTTTCCACCGTAAAAAGTTCACGACCACATGCCCGAATTCAACGTTGACATTTTTCCTTTGGTTTCGCTTTGGTTTGGGAAATGGGATCCAAAAGACACCTTTCATGTGATCATATCTGAATATCTACAGTATGTTGCCAAAAGTATCAAAATTGCAACATGTAAGAAAAATCCCTATATAATCAACCAAAACAATATTTTTTCAAAAAATAATATTGTGAAGTCATTTCTGGATAGATTAAATAACAAATTTTACACCAAAACATTCAGAATTGTTTATATTTTTGATTGTTTATTTGTACATTATATAAACAGGATTGTTTATTTTTAGGATTTATTTTTAGTTGAAATATATAGGAAAATCAAAATCAATTTTTATTTGTTATGTTTAAATTATGTACAAATGAAAACTACTCATATAAACATTATGAGCAAATAAACAATCAAAATATAAACAATTATGAATGTTTCGGTATAAAATTTGTTAAAATCTATCCAGAAATGACTTCACAATGATTTTTTTTTAAATATGGTTTTGGTTGATTATATAGGGATTTTTTTTACATGTTGCAATACTTTTGGCAGAATATACTGTACTATCGCATGTTCCGTAGGAACAGTACGTGTAATGTAGCGCCGTGGGATTTCTTTTTTTCTCCAACAGAGTTCTGCTTTTCACTCGATTCTGCATTATCGGCCATTGAAATATGTAGTACAAACTGGCATTGTTTGTACTACATTCTGAAACTGAGTCTGAGAGATAATTAGGGGAATCTATTTTTAGCTCTTGTCAGTAACTGTCAATCTCTGCTATAACAAAATTTACCATAAGTAAACAAATAACTCTCTTACAACTCTCAAACACAAAAATATCAACATACATGTCAGCAAAACAAAAACAAAGCAAAGTTATAACAATGCAAGCAATAACAGACATAACTCAAGGCATAAGTATCCACCCAGAACAAATGGTGTTTTTTTTGGTTTTTTTTTTTTTATTTTACAGACCAAGGGGAATAACTCTAGTAAAATCTAATTTCCAATAGTTTGTCTCCCTTGGTTAATTCAAAAAGGAGTTTTCAATATTTATTAAACTGCCAAATTAGTTTTATCATAAAAGTTTTATATCACTTAGTTACTAACATAATTTACTCATTAAACTGCAGAATGTTTAACTGAGTTTATCTATATGTTTTAAGACTGTAATAATTTAGTTATTTTAATTGAGTTTTTGATATTTGAGAGAGAAGAACTAATTTGAAGTTTAGTGCCAATTTTGCACTGAAGAATCTGTTTAACATGTACAAATGTAATTAACTACAGGGTTTCAGCTGGATTTTAATATACTAAGGTCAAATGTCCTAACTCATATAAATTTCTCAGGCCTTTTGTCCTGAAAGGCACTTATTCAATAGGTCAATTGTGTCCTAATTTGTCTAAAACTTATAGGTCATTTAATGATATATTAAGGTGTGGTTTGATTCATTAAGATGCAGCTGAAGCTTAATTTAATATTCATTTGTTTCAAATATGCATACTTATTATGATATTTGGAATTCACAGCCAGACAGGTTTTCAGAGGTCACCATCTCTTTCCAAAAATATTTTGAATAGGTTATTTCATAAATTGTTTGTGATAGACCACATTTCTTAAACTGACCTCCATACAATTTTAAATAATATGCCTTTTAACCCCCAATACAATTATTTCTGGAATAACCCTATACATATATGAAACTTTATGTTTGAAATATATTCAACTGGCATGGTTTATTAACAATAAACATTAACAACAGTCAACTTGTTGATATGATCGCATAAATTTGCCATAAGATCATCTTTATCCGGTGGAACATAAGGAAACCAAATGTTGATGGATTTGTTTTGTTTATCTGTCACATTGATGCAAACCATTTCTATATTTTTTAATTCAAGATAAATGAACAGCCAGAATGGTTCCACTGGGCACACCATCGGTGACCATTTTATACACACTGTACGTCACATACATGTTTTAGATCATGGTCCTTTTACCGATATCGTAAGTGTAAGGCATAATTTTTTCCGGTTGAAATTGTATCCGGTGGAAAGAATTTAATATTAAATTTTATGTCACGGTAAATATTTTATAATAAAATACTTTCCATTGCTATAAAAAAGTATCCGGATTATAAATTATACTAAGGTCTGTGTGTTATGTCTGACGCTGATTATTAAATCACGAGACGCATCTGTAATATTAATACCTACACTCATAGATATATATATAGATAAATCAGCCGATCCATCAAATGAGCTAATCTGGATAATATTTTATACTAGGGTATGTAATATTATTTCCGACGCTGATTTATAATCACCCGACCCATCCGGAAAATATTTTATAAATACAATTTACAGGTAAATAAATATATACGGAAAATATATTATAGCCAGAACCATGTCAATTTAAATGATAAGATTGAGTAGTATTCAAACCCATTATAGAATCAATAGAGTCATGTAAGTTAAAAAATATTAAAAATTTGATTCATCGGTAACAGTAGATATTAAATAATGAAAGAAGTAGAATACAAAGCGGCTGAGGAAAAGTAACAAGAGAAAATCTTATGAATATTATTAAAACATTGTAATTGTAATGATTTATATATTTACTTAAAAAATATGGCAGTAATAAAGAAGTATTTCACAAGTATTAAGTACATATTTATTTGCAGCAATGTAAATTAATTAATTGAAAAAATTAGTAACATATAAAATCAGATTATTTCCTCTATAATATTTTGTCAGGATGAAATATAATATGCAATGTTATCCACGGATATATTTTAATATTAAATTTCTTCCACCTCATCCGGAAAATATATAATAGCATTGGAAGAAATTTAATATTGAAATATTATCCAAGGATAATATTTTATATTAAAAATATTCCGCCGGAAAGAATATCATGGAGAAAAAAATTAAATGTTACATAAGCACTTTGGCGATCTAGATCAATGACCTTGACAGGTGGAAAAAAAACATAGAAAAAGCATGGCTGCACTTCATTTGAATATGACTGCAATTGTTTACGAGAACAAAAATCTCCATATCACTGAGTTAGAAGACACACGGCCAGTGTTTATTTTATTTTATTTTATTTATCAGTAATAAAATATAACGACCCGGCAGGAAAAATTTGACCCGGTCAGGTTAGGGGAAACTGACAATCATTTTTCTTTGGCCTAATCTAAAGGATTTTCCGATTGGGTATTGGGGAGGGGAATCCGAAATCGACCAATCCAATTAATTGATACAAATAGACAGCTCGTTTCTTAACAATGAGGAGCAGATTCAGCCAAGGTTTGCTGATTGAGACAGCTTGTAAACAAAAATACTTGATCACGTGTCCGATGCATACGTAGCATGTATCGGTCTTTTTGGTCACTTATTTTGGAACAAACGGTCATTTTGACAGCAATGTCAAATTATTTCCAGTCATATATGCAAATTATCGGCCAATGGCCGAAGACCAATGCCAAACGGACACCCTGATTTACATGCAATACCAAAGCACATAATTTTGATCAAGTAATTTAATTAAAATGAAATGGCTATAATTAAGATTATATTACAGCTACATGTATAAAGAAATATGTAATATTTACCAACAGTAATGTAGGATTATACTAAATTTGTAATTTTGTTGCAATTTCAGGGGTACTTACAATGTTAAGTTGACAAATATAAATTACTTACCTCTAATTTATTGCTTGGTATTGTATAAGATAAAAATAACATTAATTTTGCCCCATTAATATTGCAATTTGCATTTTCCTTTTTGCATTCTGATGATATTTGTTAATTAATCCAAGTAATAGATTTAAACCAGCACATGATATGCAAGCATCTGGAATCAATAAATATTCAAGTATACTCATAGATTGATTTGCTCGCCTTTGAATTTATATTCTGGAGAGAAATATCTAGAAACAGAGACATATCTGCATACATTTCATTATATTATAGCTCACAAAAAAATGTAAAGATTCTGATTGGATAACAAGCCGTATACATCAAGCTATGTATACGTCTGTAGCCGTATACATAAGACATATTTCTATCCCGTCGAGGGGTCCCTGTATATTTCAGTCTCCTAAAAACGATAACAACATGGACGACAAAAAATTCCGCTTCACTGAATCAATAGCATAATACGGAAAAATACATGTATTTTTACCAAATTAAATGTTGTTTTTATACTCAAAACGGCTTTATTAACAAAAAAATATTACAACATATGATTCCGTCACAAATACCTGATCGATACAGCAAACTCCTATGTTCCACGGCTGTACCACAACGTGATGAACATCATAATAAACAAAACATTTCAAGAGCAATGACATGATAAATATTTTGATGTCATTGAAGAAAGCATGTCAGAGGTACGGAAAGGGACATCTAGAAATACGAAAAATGAAAATAAAAGACGCAAATATATTCAATACAGTTGGGTTCTGTATTTAAAAAAAAACCAATGGTTAAATACGTAATAAAAATGTATATCTGTTATTAAGCTATCAAACAGGGTATATAATGTGACATTCCCAGCTTATAAAAATATGATGATGATATATAGAAATCTATAACCTCACAAGTTGAAAGAATGTAGTATTTTAGAAATGGTATATCGTTAAGTAAAGGCATTATAATTTTAGGATTATAGAAAACCAAGTTCTGTTTTTAACTGATATTTAATTTGAATTACAAAACATAAAAGTCATGCAAAATTTTTCTCTTTCTCTTCGATAAAAATTTATGTATAGAAAATTCCAAATTAGTTTGGCGTTTCCATACGGCACTGGCATCATTTTTTGTTTTTGTTTTGTTTTTTTGTTTTTTCTTTTCTTCCTTAGATATGAAGATATGAGCTATAATATAATAGTTATTCCGGTCATAGACAGGGTATATAATGTCACATTCACGGCTTATGATTCATATTCCATTCGCCTTCGGCTCATGGAATATAAATCATAATCCGTGAATGTGACATTATATACCCTGTCTATGACCGGAATAACATATAATGTATTTAAATGTCCCTACTAGAACAAGTTACAAATTAATATAATTTTTTATTATTTTTTTTTTAAATGGTCAACTTTGTTTGGCAAGAGAGATAATACACACTTAGTACCAAAATGAGGGGGGGATGGGGTATTTAAGTTCAGACCATGGAAATTTGTTAAGATAATGTAATACCTCGAAAACATTGTTACATGGATAATTTGGGTAGGCCCAAGGTTTAATAAGAAGATTTAATTTAGTTGCAAAATGTTTATTTGTGATAAGATAAGCTTCTGTTTTCTAATTAAAGAAGAATTTTAAAAGTAATTTTGTCTCTATAGTGGAAAGAATTATAGATGTTTGAAAATGAATTGCAGGAATTTGCTTACCAGCAAGAAATTTCTGAAATAACACTAAATTACATAAACATAATTCCAATATAATACTAAGAACAGAAAAAGCAAAACAAAGCAAACGAATATAAAATTAAAGAGCAGCCAGGCAAATAAATTAAAGCAAACAAAATCATTAAAGCAGCATGATACTTACTTCAAATATGTGATACTTATGCAATGATACACCTACAAAATACAAGCAATAAATATATAATAATAATACCTAAGAAAAAAAAAGAAGAAAAAAAGTTAACAATGAACAATATTTACAACATGGCGAATGTATATGTAAATAATTCATGCAGCATAGCCATATTCTTCGCGCGTTTCTAGTATGAGGTGTGTGCCAACAACTCTAATACGTGTTTGAAGTCTCTCGTGTGTTCTAATCCTGTAGGCTATGTTTGCAAGATCATGTCTACACGCTTTCATGCAAACTGGCAGATCGTCTAGCATGCAAATCTTTTTTTTTAGCTAAGTTACTGCCTTTATATAGGAAGAACTGTTTGTCAGGAAAATGGATAAATCGGACTATTACAGTATCAGGGCCATGATGTGAACGATCGCGAGACGGAATGCGGTGAACATTGGCTAAGGGTATGCTATCAGCCCTTTTCTTCTCAATGTTAAGATCATTTACCATGAAGTCATATATTCGTTCATTAATTTTTTCATCTTTTTCCTCTGTGAGACCATAAATCAGTACGTTATACTTTCGATCGTGTTTTTCTAACAAGATTTTTGTTCACGAACTTTGTCTATTTTAAACTGAATATTTTCTTTTTATTAGTTCTAGTTTTTTGCCCTCGGACTCGACGTAATCACTAAACTTTTTGGCCTCAGACTCTATATCATGTTCACTGAACTGCAGGTCCATAGCTTGGACACCTCTTTCTAGCTCTTCGTGACTATCTTTAATGCATTTAAGCTGGTGTTGTGTACTTTTTAAGTCAGTTTTCACACTAGTGACCTCAGCCTTTACTTCGGATATTGGGGGAGATAACAGATGATAACAGGCTTATTTAGCTGAGAATTACCACCATATTCTTACTATGTCAGTTATCAGGGCTTATTTAGCTGACAATTACCACCATATTCTTACCATGTCAGTTATAAAGCCTTATTTAGCTGCCAATTACCACCATATTCTTACTATGGCAGTTATCAGGCCTTATTTAGCTGACAATTACCACAATATTCTTACTATGTCAGTTATCATGGCTTATTTAGCTCAGACAATTACCACCATATTCTTACTATTATCAGGCCTTATTTAGCTGACAATTACCACGATATTCTTACTATGTCAGTTATTGGGGCTTATTTAGCTGCCAATTACCACCATATTCTTACTATGTCAGGTTATCAGGGCTTATGTAGCTGACAATTACCACCATATTCTTACTATGTCAGGTTATCAGGGCTTATGTAGCTGACAATTACCACCATATTCTTACTATGTCAGTTATCAGGGCTTATTTAACTGACAATTACCACATATTCTTACTATGTCAGTTATCATGGCTTATTTAGCTGACAATTACCACCATATTCTTACTATGTCAGGTTATTGGGGCTTATTTAGCTGACAATTACCACCATATTTTTACTGTCATTTATCAAGGCTTATTTAGCTGACAATTACCACCATACTATTACTATGTCATTTATCAGCGCTTATTTAGCTAACAATTACCACCATATTCTTACTATGTCTGTTATCAGGACTTTTTTTTAGCTGACAATTACCACCATATCTTACTATGTCAGTTATCAGGGCTTATTTCGCTGACAGTTACCACCATATTCTTACTATGTCAGTTATCAGGGCTTTTTTTAGCCTACAATTACCACCATATCTTATTATGTCCGTTATCAGGGCTTATTTAGCTGACAATTACCACCATATTCTTGCTGTGTCAGATATAAGTGCTTATTTAGCTGACAATGACTACCATATTCTTACTATATCAGTTATCATGGCTTATTTAGCTGACAATTACCACCATATTCTTACTATGTCATTTATCAGCACTTATTTAGCTAACAATTACCACCATATTCTTACTATGTCAGTTATCAGGACTTTTTTTAGCTGACAATTACCACCATATTCTTACTATGTCATTTATCAGCACTTATTAAGCTGACAGTTACCACAATATTCTTACTATGTCAGTTATCAGGGTTATTTAGCTGACAATTGCAACCATATTCTTACTACGTTAGTTATCGGGGCTTATTTCGCTGACAGTTACCACCCTATTCTTACTATGTCAGTTATCAGGGCTTATTTAGCTGTCAATTACCACCATATTCTTACTATGTCAGTTATCAGGGCTTATTTAGCTGACAATTACCACCATATTCTTGCTGTGTCAGTTATAAGTGCTTATTTAGCTGACAATGACTACCATAATCTTACTATGTCAGTTTTCAGGGTTTATTTAGCTGACAATATTACCACCACATTCTTACTATGTCAGTTATCAGGGCATATTTAACTGACAATTACCACATATTGTTACTATGTCAGTTATCATGGCTTATTTAGCTGACAATTACCACCATATTCTTACTGTCAGGTTATCAGGATTATTTAGCTGAAATTACCATCATATTCTTACTATATCATTTATCAGGGCTTATTTAGCTAACAATTACCACCATATTCTTACTATGTCAGTTATCAGGGCGGTTTTTTTTGCTGACAATTACCACCATATTCTTACTATGTCAGGTTATCACTGCTCATTTAGCTGACAATTACCAACATATTCTTACTATGTCATTTATCAGGGCTTATTTAGCTGACAATTACCGGCATATTCTTATAATGTCACTTATCAGGGCTTATTTAGCTGACAATTACCACCATATTCTTACCATGCGAATTATCGGGCCTTATTTAGCTGACAATTACCACCAAATTCTTACTATGTCAGTTACTGGGGCTTATTTAGCTGCCAATTACCACCATATTCTTACTATGTCATTTATCAGGGCTTATTTAGCTGCCAATTCCCACCATATTCTTACTAAGGCAGTTATCAGGGCTTATTTAGCTGACAATTACCACCATATTCTTACTATGTCAGTTATTGGGGCTTATTTAGCTGCCAATTCCCACCATATTCTTACTAAGGCAGTTATCAGGGCTTATTTAGCTGACAATTACCACCATATTCTTACTATGTCAGTTATTGGGGCTTATTTAGCTGCCAATTACCACCATATTCTTACTATGTCAGGGTATCAGGGCTTATTTAGCTAACAATTACCACCATATTCTTACTATGTCATTTATCAGGGCTTATTTAGCTGACAATTACCACCATATTCTTACTATGTCATTTATCAGGGCTTATTTAGCTAACAATTACTACCATATTCTTGCTATGTCAGTTGTTCGGGGTAATTTAGCTAACAATTAGCACCATATTCTTACTATGTCAGTTATCAGGACTGTTTTTTAGCTGACAATTACCACCATAACTTATTATGTCAGTTATCAGGGCTTATTTAGCTGTCAATTACCACCATATTCTTACTATGTCAGTTATCAGGGCTTATTTAGCTGACAATTACCACTATATTCATATTATGTCACTTATTAGGGCTTACTTAGCAAACAATTACTACCATATTCTTACTATGTCAGTTATCAGGACTTATTGAGCTGACAATTTCCACCATATTCATTCTGTCAACCATCTCATCTATTTTGAGATAGAAAGGTTCGGTGTGAATTGGTTCATTGACGGGTGTTTAACAGCATTAAAGGACAAGTTAACCATATCATAGTTTGTCGAAGATATTGGAAATACCTTTGAACACGATATAACTGAAATATTGTTTAAAGTGGCATTAAACACTATAAGCCTAAATGATAAACCTACTTTTGAACATGCGCTTAAAAGTTTGTATTAAAAAACAAACACAAACATTACAATTAGGGTCACAACAACCAAGGAAAAAGGTTATTTTGTCAAATCACGTGTGTATTTATCAGGTATTTATGCATTGCTGAAATTGATGCATTATTTTTTTACTTCCTAAATATCAATAAAAAAATACATAAGATAAAATTCGAATTTTCTATTTTCACATTATCAAGTACTTTGTCTGAAAATATGATTACATTTTGGATACCTTAAATTTTGTTGTTCATTTCTGTAGAGTAATTTTCTGTTAAGGATATAGTTATAATATATTGCTGTTTTAAGCAATATATACTGAGCAGCATGTACCATGAATTAAAGTATCACATATGCAAATTCATGTCTGTTTTGAATGCAGTTTTTAGCTCACCTGACCCAAAGGGTCATGTGAGCTATTGCCATCACTTGGCGTCCGTCGTCGTCGTCGTCCGTCGTCTGTCGTCCGTCGTCCGTCGTCCGTCGTTAGCTTTTCACATTTCAATCTTCTCCTCAGAAACCACTGAGCCAAATGGAACCAAACTTGGCAGGAATGTGCATCAGGAGGTCCTCTATAAAAATTTGTTTTTTGTTTCGATCGGGAATTCAACATGGCGGCCAGGGCCAATAATGTGTCAGAAACTACACAGCCAATGGAATTGTTTTATGGTGTGAAGGATCCTTGGGTGGTCCTCTACCAAAATTATGTTTTTGGTGCATATCCAAAATGGCCTCCACAGCAGGATGAAGTTTAACATTGGACCCTATGGTAAATACCTTCAAAGATCTTCTTCTCAGAAGCCACAATGTCAGTAAAAATGATCTCTTGCAGAAATGTTCCTTGGATGGTCCTCTACCAAAATTATGTTTTTGGTGCTGATATGAAGTCCAAAATGGCCGTCACTGGGGGACAAAGTTTAACATTTGACCCTATGGGAAATACCTTCAAAGATCTTCTAAATCTGTTTTCTGTGGAAAGAAAGATAACTCCAATTTAATCTGTGGAAAGAGATAACTGTATTTAAATATTGACATAATTTACTTTAGTATAATACAATTAAAATGAATCTGTATTAAAAAAATGTGATCGAGATACCCACCCTAAACCATATATATTTATGATCAGGGTGACTAGGCAAATTAAATGCCTTATAACTCAGGCCCCTGGGGGAGGGGGGTCATACCCCACCCCCTACCTGAAGTGAACTTTTTAATGGTTGAGATCCCCACCCGTAAACCATATATATTTATGATCAGGGTGAGTAGGCAAATTAAATGCCTTATAGATCAGGCCCCAGGGGTCATACCCCACCCCCTAGCTGACGTAAACTTTTTAATGGTCGAGATCCCCACCCCTAAGCCATATATATTTATGATCAGGGTGACTAGGCAAATTAAATGCCTTATAGCTCTGGCCCCCAGGGGTCTTACCCCACCCCCTACCTGAAGTGAACTTTTTAATGGTTGAGATCCCCACCCCTAACCCATATATATTTATGATCAGGGTGACTAGGCAAATTAAATGCCTTATAGCTCAGGCCCCGGGGGTCATACCCCCCTACCTGAAGTAAACGTTTTAATGGTTGAGATCCCCACCCCTAAACCATATATATTTATGATCAGGGTGAGTAGGCAAACTAAATGCCTGATAGATCAGGCCCTGGGGGTCATACCCCACCCCTAGCTGAGGTAAACTCTTTAATGGTTGAGATCCCCACCTCTAAGCCATATATATTTATGATCAGGGTGACTAGGCAAATTAAATGCCTTATAGCTCTGGCCTCCAGGGGTCTTACCCCACCCCCTACCTGAAGTTAACTTTTTAATGGTTGAGATCCCCACCCCTAAACCATATATATTTATGATCAGGATGAGTAGGCAAATTAAATGCGTTATAGATCAGGACCCGGGGGTTATACCCCACCCCCTAGCTGAGGTAAACTTTTTAATGGTTGAGATCCCCACCCCTAAACCATATATATTTATGATCAGGGTGGCTAGGCAAATTGAATGCCTTATAGCTCATGCTCTGGGGGTCATACCCCACCCCCTACCTCAAGTGAACTTTTTAATGGTCGAGATCCCCACCCCTAAGCCATATATATTTATCATCAGGGTGACTAGGCAAATTAAATGCCTTGTAGCTCAGGCCCCCAGGGGGTCTTATCACACCCCCTACCTGAAGTGAACTTTTTAATGGTTGAGATCCCCACCCCTAAGTCATATATATTTATGATCAGGGTGACTAGGCAAATTAAATGCCTTATAGCTCAGGTCCCGGGGATCATACCCCACCCCCTACCTGAGGTGAACTTTTTAATGGTTGAGATCCCCTCCCCCAAATCATATATATTTATGATCGGGGTGAATAGATAAATTAAATTCCCCAAGAGTTGAGGCCCGAGGTCATCCCCATTCCCTACCGGAAGTTTTTTTATAGCCGAGTATAAAACAAGACCAAATGATTTTGACTTGCAACTCGTTTTAGTTAGTAATGTCCGAAGGGACAAGTTAAAATAAGTGTTAATGTAGAGGCCTGTGGGAAGCACCTATAGGCTATGGAATGTTCTGTATTAAGTTTCTTCAAAGCAGAATGCAAGGTGAGTGACACAGGCTGAGCTCAGTGCTGAGCCTGTAGTTTTGTTGACTCACTGCTTTTGGTTATTCAAATAATCAAAGGGAAGCAACTCTATTACATAATGTGAAGTAGCAAAAGCTAAATTTTGAGAATCATTGACATACATGTTTTTTTACAGCAATTTTGATAACTTACATTAAAGGGGGGGGGGACCCCTGCCCAAATTTTTTTGGAGAAGAGGTCTGCAATGACGAGGGCTACATTTGTTATTTTTTTTTACCAAAGTTATTAAGTTTTATTGGCTGATGTCGTTATACCCAGGTGAGCTATACAGGCTCCTGGGAGCCTCTAGTTTTCTCATTGAATTCCTTTTAAATATTCAAATCTGTAGTACCATAAGAGATGTACATGTGTTGTAGATCTTACTGTTTCAGGGATATGTTTGTTTGTTGGTTTGTTTAATGGTGTTTAACACCACTTTCAACAATATTTCAGTTATATCGTATTGGTCAGTTTTATTGGTGGAGAAAACCACTGACCTGTCGCAAGTCACTGACAAACTTTATCACAAAATGTTGTACACCTCGCCATGAACAGGGTTCGAACTCACAGCAACAGTGGTGATAGGCACTGATTGCATTGGTTGTTGTACATCCAACTACCACACAGTTACGGCCACTATGGCCCCTTTCAGAGATATGAGGGGACTAAAAGGGACCCAGGTCCAAAATTTTGAATTTTATTTGTAGTCCTAATTTTAATGGAGTTTCCCCTACTCATTTCCTTATGAACTTTCTTCCTGTACTTTTAAAACAGAATCTACCTAGTGATGACTTTTCACTATTATTCATTGTCTATACCAGTCAAGTGAGCGATACATGCTCTTATATGAAAACTCAGATTGTCATTTATCTTTTTAACTGCATATTTTTTGCAGGCTTATTTCAGCTTAGATGTCTTACAGATGATTGTTTGCCACACCTGTTAATGCAGACATTCAAAGTTAATTGCACTAGAAAGGAGAATGGTCACTTTGTTCCCAAGTTACTGCCAGTTCTTGGAAGTAAATGGATGTGCACAGTTTGGAAACTAATCTCAAGCAGACATGAAAGTCTTGCTTCATTTGAGAGTGTACCACTTATCCCTTTTAGACATGCTGTTGATCAAAATAACCTGAGTGAAGGAGAAGTGATTGAATATTTAGTATTAAAAGGGAATTATATGTTATCCAAGCATCATGATTATGAACCACTACCAAAAGCCATAGAAAAGGTAATGGTGTTCCTGGGTGTAAATGTTCTCTCACCAGAACAAACCATAGAATTTCCACATGTTGAGGTGATAGGAAAATATATCAAATTACCCATAGCTGACAACATTTTAAAATGTTTTCAAGATGTGTTTTCCTCGGTTAGAATGGAAAACGTCGCAAGAAATATTAATGAGAAATGTAGCGATAATGAAAGGTCAGAACTATTACAGTATCTAGTTAACCATCGTTCAAATCTTTCAAAAGAGTCGTATCCTTTACTGCAAATGTTGAAAATATTCAAACAGTTTGACAATGTACATGACCCAGATATGGTATCTTTAGTGGAAAACAGAACGCAACTGGCAAATTTTACATTTCCAAAAGGACTTTTTTTCCCAAGAAAGCTCTTGACGAATAATTCTACCGAATTTGTAAAATATCTTGGTGGAATTGAAATGAGTGAACAAAATTGTGTTGATGAAACACTCGATTTAATGTTGAGAAACCACTCTCCTTACTCTGTAGATGATAAGATTAACCTGATGATATACCTGCAAGATTTGTCAGCAGATATATTGAAACATGTATTACAGAAGGCCGAGGATATTGTCTTTATGCCCTCATCAGACGGAGAGTCATATCGTGTAAAGGATCTTTTTGATTCGTCATCAATATTTCTAAAAGATCTTTTTCATGGTCAAATAGGAATTTTTCCAGAGGAAAAGTTTGTAGCAGAACATAGATTCAAGCAAACATTCTTACAATACTTGAAAATAAGGAATGAAAATGATATCGATCCAGACCATTTGGTCATAATAGCCAGGAATATACACGGACCCGACAATGGTATTAGTGAAGAAAAGCGTTATAGGAAAGCAGAATGCTTCGTTACATTTCTTAAAAACAACCCTCGTTTAACTAGCAACACAATTTTGGAGCAAATACAAGATTTCAACTGGGTTCCAGTGTGTACTTCAAAACCTGAAGGTTACCCTGATGGGTTGACTTGGTACCACAACAATAGTTTAGCTTCTGCTAAAGAGGTAAAATGTGTCGAATTCAAACATTTGGTAGGAACAGTGGCTCCAATGGTATCAGTAGAAAGAGTCGGCAAGCATGTAGCGTCATATTATAAGTGGGACCACCCACCAACACAACATGTTGTCCTGGAACATTTTAAGAACATCATCGACTCGTATCAGCAGAAAGAGAATTCCGAATATATACATATGACCAAATCTATATTCAAATATATCAATGAACTCAGAAAAACTGACTGTTGTAGTTATGATGAAAGTATTGAAAATCTGCGTAGCATGAAATGTATTCCAACTAATAATAAAGGATTCAAATTTGCTGATATGGTGGTAACACAAGTAGATAACTGTCATGGTAACTTTAACTTAGAACCTTACGTCTTTGAACTGGCTAATGATCTGTATGATTATAAGGAAACCTTTCATGAACTTGGAGTTAAACCTTGTATTGACTTTGAAGTGCTCAAATCAGTGCTTGAACATCTTTCTGAAAAGTACCAGCTGATTGAAGATAATTCATCAACTGAACTGGAAGATGTTAAAAAAGACAGAACATTAACTGTAAATATTCTTAAAGCTATTGTTGACATGGGTATTGAAAAGCCAAAGATGTCAGACTTGTTAGTGCCTATTAATTGCCATGGCGATCATTATCTGAAATTTGAAACAGTAGACAAGTGTACATATACACTTGGTAAAGGTTCATTTTTATTGAATTTAGATGATGAAGATGATGATGATGATAATGAAGAAGAAAAGATCATTTATGTCCATACTGATATAAACAATTTGGCTCGCGAACTCGGAGTTGCATCTGTTACCAAGCGATTTATGTCCAATCAAAATACATCTGTATTAGCCTGGGGTCAAAAGGAAAAATTAACGACAAGAATCACGAATCTCCTTGACAGTTATAATGATGGATTTGCCGTACCAAAGGAAATGATTCAGAATGCAGATGATGCAGGAGCGACAAAAGTGTGCTTCCTTTATGACGAAAGAGAAAATATAGACTGTCGAGAAGGCCTGTTTGATACTGGTATGGCAGAATGTCAAGGCCAAGCTTTGTGGGTTTATAATGATAAACCCTTTCAAGAAAAGGATTTTAGAAATATTATTGAACTGGGTGGAAAAACAAAATGTTTGGAGACTGATAAAATTGGAAAGTTTGGATTGGGATTTTGCTCCGTGTATAATATAACAGACGTTCCTAGTTTTATCAGCGGGAATACATTAGTAGTTCTTGATCCACATTTGCATCACCTCGGAGAAGCAGCTATGGACGCAAATCCTGGTTTGTTAGTGCCATTGACAAAGAGTTATAGAAAAAATTTTCCTAATCAGTTTAAACCATATAATGGTATTTTTGGATGTGACTTGTCAGCAACAAACAAAGAGGTATATGATGAAACATTGTTCCGTTTTCCACTTAGAACACAAAAACAAGCATTGGAGAGTGAGATTAAACAGCTCCCATACACAAAGCGGGAAGTTATTGAGCTATTAATGAAATTTAGGGAAGCAGCTGCTAATTTGCTTCTGTTTACACAGAATGTCACAGAAATTTCAGTTTATCACTTGAATTCGAAGAGTATGAACCCTGAAACAGACAAACAGCTCTTATTCAAAACAGTGAAGTCTAATACAAATCAACTCTTTCATCCCGTCAAGGAAAGTGGATATAATGTCTTAAAGGAGGTGACAAATGCAATGGAAGACGAAGTTGAAATCGGAAAGGCACTTCCCATACACATTGTAGATATTTGCATTGAGGTCTCCGAATATGCAGAAAATCTTGACCCCCAATTTCAACGAACAAGCGAAGTATATTCATGGATTATATCATGGGGAACAGGTCATCGCTCATTTGGTATGGCCAGGAAATTAAAAGCTGAAGGTGCCATTCCAGTTGGAAGCGTTGCAGTTCCAATAATGAAAAATGAATATGAATTGACATCCTTTATTAAAATGAATGAACTCCCGACAGGTTTTTATACACAAAGTCGCGTTTTCTGTTTCTTGCCACTTCCTGTTGAAACCATGTTACCCTTACATATAAATGGATGTTTTATGGTAGAAAATGACAGAAAGAGTTTGGTTCGTTTCAATAAAGACAACAAAACGAATGACAACAGCAGCTGGAATGACAGTATGTTGGGTGATGTTATTTTGAGTGCATATATAAATCTTCTTTCGTCCGTCGCAAGTAGGTTAACTGACAAAATACTGGAATCAAATTATTGGACTCTTTGGCCAAATGTGAATGAATCACAAGAAGATCTCAATATACTAGTTGAAACGTTCTACCAACACGTGTTAGAAGAGAACGTTCCTGTCTTTTACCGAAAAGATTTACATGCAGCTACAGCAGTAACAAGTTCACTTAGCAATTCGACATTTCTAGATCCCATCTTTAGGAATCGGGAAGATATTGGTGATTTTGCATTTGAATGCATGTTGCAATTCCACCATGGAGAAACATCTGTGATGAATATGCCACTACACATTTACCAGAACTTCATGAAAACTAAGCACAACAGCCTTAGCAAATTAGAAGAGAGAATTGTTAAGAAAAAATACTTTTTTGAAAGCTATTTTTTCCCCAATCTGAAAAATAAGTATTGGGATACTAATGAGATGTCAGAAAAACGAGACAAGCTTTTGATGGAGGCTCTTGAAGATGAATCCTTGCACTATCTAGTAGAAAGTTTTGAATGTATACCTGTCAAGTCTGCATATACTGGTAGTCTTTGTAAACCGTCCGACTTGGTTTGTCAATCTGCACCAATCAGTGATATGTTTCATGAGAGTGACTTGCGTTTCCCGACATTACTGTTTTGCAAGTATGAAGAACTTTTAAAAAAAATGCATATGATGGTAAATACTATTACATCTAAATTACTGATAGAAAGGGCATGTTCTATTGAACTTCAAACAATGGAAATGGCTATGATGAGATCTAGAGCTGTACTAAAGTATCTGAACACCTCTTGGAGTAATCATTTAGACAAAAAAGAGGAATTACATACAATTAAGTTTCTGCCTGTCGTGAAGAAACCAGAGTATTGGAGTTTGCCATGGAAGGAGAATGAGAATCAATGTTTTCTGTCTCCATCAGAACTGTTCAGTCCATGGGATCTCTATGCAGTAGGATCAGTAGGATATGTAATGGATTCCATGAACGTACCAATAAAAGAAGATGTTCTTCGTGTAATACTTGTGAAGAATGTGACAATTGATGATGCACTTACACAGCTGGAAATTTTGGGAAGAGAAAAGCCAGAGTACACAGAACATATAAAAAAAAATTTTCACAGTGTGTATAGGAAACTAAATAATCATTTAAAAGATTGTGAAATTGAAAAAAATCATTTAAAAGATTGTGAAATTGAAAAATGCGTCTTGGAGCGTTTAACAGCTTTGAAAGATAAAAGAGTTGTATGTCTTGAAGATCATATTGTTACTGTCGACCAGGTAGCAGAAACCTTGATAGGAAATTGTTCTCCATATTTGTACAAGATGTCGACATCTCTGCAAATGTATAAAGCACTTTGGAGACATATGGAAATTCCTATTTATTTTAATGCAGAAAAAATTATCAACATATTGATACAACGAAAAGAGGAAGTTGGGGAAACACAGATTCCTGAAACTGATGCCAAGAATATTGTAAATGTATTGGAGAATTTATGTTTTTTTCTTGAGGACAAGATCTTGTCAGAAGAAGAGAAGAAAAGTGTTCATATACCAGACAGTGAATGTTGCCTCAGACCAATATTAGAGATATGTTTTGATGACAATTATCCAGACATTGTTTGGAGAAACAATGTTGTCCATATCATTCACCCGAAAGTGAGACAGAACCTCATAAAGTCTTTAGGAATAATGTCAAAACGTCAATTTCACCTGTCTCGGTTTTCAAACGGAATTCCATTTGGACAAAAAGAAAAGTTAGTAACACGCCTCAAAAGCATTATTTCTGCATATCCTTGTGACCATTCTGTTCTCAATGAATTGCTTCAAAATGCAGATGATGCTGGAGCCACCGAAATTCATTTTGTACTAGACAGTAGAGAACACGGAACAAATAGAATATTTGATGAAAAATGGATTCGACTCCAAGGACCAGGTTTATGTGTATTTAATGACGCATGTTTTTCTGAAGATGATTTGATTGGCATTCAGAACCTTGGAGAAGGTAGCAAGTCTGACGATCCCACAAAGACTGGACAATTTGGTGTTGGGTTTAATGCTGTTTATCATCTAACTGATGTACCATCGTTTTTGACACGTGGACCGTCAACACCTAATGGTGGCACACTCTGTGTGTTTGACCCTCATTGTTCATATGTACCAACAGCTGAACCTGATACGCCGGGTATGCAAATACAAGACCTAGAAATTTTGAAAAATAGTTACAAAGATGTATATGACACGTATTTACAAAATGAGCTACCAGCTGCAATTGGGACGTGGTTTAGATTGCCACTGCGGAGCGAAGCCATGGCTAAAGAATCCAGTATTAGTAAAGAATGTGTTGATGTTAAATCAGTTGATGGAATGCTCTCAAAAATGAAAAAGACAATGAAGAAGAGTCTTTTATTCCTGGCAAACGTGAGGAAAATAAGCATATCATATATTGACCAGAACAATTTGATATCGGGAACATCAACTGTTCAACTTGACATATCAGACATCAGTGAAAATAGACTACATTTTATGTCGGTCATGAAGAAGGAGACTAATTTATTAAAATCAAAAGATAAAAAGCTGAAACAAATTGAATATCAAGAGGTTAGATATGACGTAAAGATCACAGATGAATTGAGCAACAGGGAGACATGGTTTGTTGTCCAAAGCTTTGGATATCCTGATCCGTCCAAAATACCAGACAGACTAAATTCGGAATATGATGAAGGTAAAATTGGACTTTTACCCAGAGCTGGTATAGCAATACTTGCGTCAGGTATGTTGAAGGAAGGTAACGCATTTTGCTTCTTACCACTACCTATTGAAACGGGTTTACCAGTGCATGTCAATGGACACTTTGCCTTAGACCAAAACAGGAGTCATTTATTTGGTACGTACAAAGAGGAAGTTCGCTACATTTGGAATAAGTGCTTGCTGGAACAAGTTGCAGCCTATTCATATGCCAGCTGTATTGAGTATTACATGAATAGATTTGATAATGATGACTTTAAACTGGATGCGTTGACGAGATTCTTCGCCATTTTTCCTATCTTCGAACAGGCTAACGGAAATTGGTGGAAACAATTGTCCTTTGAAACGTACAAAACCATTTACAGGAGAGAACTTGCTGTTTTCCCAGTTTGTGCATCGTTTATTCCACATGACTGCAATGTACATTCATTGCAGGTGCGACGTGAACACCAGTCAGATAGTAAAGGACTTAGATTGAAATGGGTAGCAATGAAAACAAAGGGGGAGTCATTAATTTCATTATTTGATGATTTGCACCCATTGTTTAAAGTCGAGACTGACGAGATGCGAGGACGAACTCAACCTTATCCCACAAACTATGCAACTAGAAGGAATGAATCATGCACATTTTACGAAGAACTCAAACTCCGACTTACTTTGATTGATTTAGGAATGAAACTGGTTTGTGCACCAAGACATATTTATGAAAATATCAACAAGGCATGTCAAGCCATGACGCCCCATGATGAAGATGTATTAGATAACCAATGTATATGCACCAGTACAGTTAACCCAAAAAGAACATTAGACTTTTTAAAGTCATGGAATACAGATGAAAAGGATAAATGTCTTATTGACATTTTGAATATACCGTTATCGCAAACGATATTTCAGACGATGGAAAGACTCATGTGCGTGCTGCATTATTGCCTCAGAGATAACTGTTTCAAAATGGAAGATTCAGCTAATGCACCATTACTGGTAACCAATAGCAATATACTGACAACTTTAAATGAGGCTGATGACATCATTCTATCACCGTATTGCAACCTTTTCCCGAACTCCAGCGATAAGTTTGTGAATATAGAGGAAGTCTCCCATCTATTGTGTTTTGAGAGGTACTTCAAAGTCTTGTCCATTGCTATATTAATAGATCTTCTTCCAAGATCAATTGATCCATTGATATATAAAGTTGACAGTGAAAAAGATTGGATTAACAAAGTTAACCCTGTGAATGAAAAATGGATGATTACGTTTTGGAAATGTTTGGGCGATTTCAAAAATGTAGCACAATATCTTGGGGAATGGTGTCTCTTTCCATGTACCTGGAAGGATGGCCATGAGAAATTGATTCCTTTCAAGAGAGCTTACACTGTTGTAAGTTTAAAAAGTTTTGAAGAGAATATGTTAGATACTACTTTGTTGAAGATATTTACGAAAATGAATCTCCCATCTCCATCCAGGATCACATTTCACTCAAAACATGTACGAGACCTGGTGGCAACAATGCACACTCCATGCAAAATAGTGAACTGCCTACATTTTCACCAAGAATATCTTGAATGTTGTAATCTAGATATTTCAGAACGCAACACGCTTCTGGCATATTTTAATGATTCTGTACATAAGTTTACAAATGAAGAAAGGGTCAAGTTGCGGGGTCTACGTTTATTCACCACACTGACTAACCAGATTGTTCATTTGGAAGGTGCAATCAGAATTCTTGTAGTGAAGTGCGAACACATGCCTGTTTTTGATGGATTAGATGATCTCTCTATCCAAACAAACACTATCCTGCTGCAACATAATGCTTATCATGAAAAATTATATTCCTATATTGGATGTACTTTATGCTATCCAGTCGGTAGCACATATCACCAGCATCCACTTCTCAAACTTTACATATCGTTCATTTTGCCAAATTTTGCACATCTTAATAGACAATCACAATTGAATCACCTTGTTTTTGTAAGAGATAATCTGATGAGCTATAATGACTTACATGACTTAAAACCAGTGATGAAAGACTTGAGATTCATTCCCTCAAACGAGAACGACATCTTATTGACAGCAAGCAACTTTTTCAGTCCTCACAACTCAGTGTGTGCAAAGTTATGTAATCCAATCGATTTTCCGCCAAATCCGTTTTGCAGATTGGAATGGAACACATTTATGGTATTTGGTGGTATGAGAAGTATCGTCACAAAAGAGTTATTTCTAACTTTTGCAAGACAAATACAACAAAACGGAAAAGGAGGGAATTCTGAAGAACAGTCAAAAGAATTAATACTTCACCTGTTCAAACGTCCAAATATTGAAGTCGAAACTGCGTTTTTGAGTGAAGTCAGTCAAATAAACTTTATTTCAGGATACACCGTTCCACCAAAATACAGTTCCATCTCCGAGCAAAATGATATGTGTCGGCTTATTTCATTTCAAGAAGCAGTGTCATACGAACACTTCAAGTTAGCTTGGACAATATCATGCATACTACCGGATTATGCAGTTCCAACTGAATGTACCATCCGTAACCAATTGTCTATCAAGAAAAAACCAAGTATTGACTGTGTTATATCACATATCCATAAGGTATGCTATTCTTTAAATAGTCCTCCAATAGCTAAGAATGACGTGCAGGATTTGATGACGTATTTTTATGAATATTTGGATAGAAATGTACCAGAGAGTGAAAAAGAACAAGTCAAAGTACGATTTGCACAGACGCCTATTATCAACGTTACAGAGCATAATACATTTGTACCAGCAAATCAGATTGTTGTTGACATTTCCAAGTCTTCAGAAATTGTACCCCATCTACTAAAAGCACCTGTTTGTTATGGAATGTACTTCCCACTTTTTAAGATGTTGGGTGCAACAGAGGATATATCAATAGAGCAATATTGTAGAGTTCTCGAAATTATCAAGAATGAAACCGAAGGTTCAAAAGTTATACCAGAAGAAATGAATAGATCAGAGAAAGCAATTATAGGTGTTTTAGATTGTCTGAAGAATGGACATACCTTGGAAGATCTCGACAAAAGTGGGAGCATTCTTTATCTGTTAAATGAGGGAAAGAAACTGAAACCCTCGCATGAACTTGTTATCAACGATGATTCTAAGTTAAGGCGCCGTATGAAATGTCAAACGGTTATAGAATTTATGTTTGATTTGACCATGTTAAAAAAGGACAGGAAAGACCTAAATCCAGAGGAGTTGTTGATGAAATTACCACAGAGGATGCGTCCACAGAAGCTTTCGTCTATCATTAAAGAGATACCATTAAGCACGTCAGATACTACATCTAGTGAGATGGCCGTTGAATTGGAATCGTTTATATCGGGGGATAAATTTAGATATATAGCGACTCGAATAACAAAATCTTACCAGAAGATAATGGCCGAACAAATAGAAGATGAAGAATTACAACAGTTCTTATCAAAACTGAAATCTCTTCGGGTAATGGCACTTCCTAAATTGGAAACAAAACTTGTATATAACGGAGAGCATGTCATTGAAAGTACTGAATCACAGTCTATATTTTTTGTTGAAGAAACTAACATTATGTATATTCAGGGTGGAATTCCATTAACAGTTGAATGGATGGCAATGAACTCTCATTACATAGCTCATGTTATTAAGACTATTTTCTGTAATAAAGTGATATCTGAAGATCTTCAGGGAAGCCTTGTTTATTTTAGGAGGTCGATGACAGATGTTGAGCAGTTTCTTGATAAGATTGGCTCGGTCAGCATTGATTTTAAAATTTCAGAAATATCTTGGTATCCAGATCCTGGCACTGCTGTTGAAGAAGAGTTCATAGATTATTTGATTGCAGATTTCCTAACATTTGAAGCAGGTGATATTGTTGTTTATGAACAGTTTGACAATGCCGGTGATTTCAATGGACAGGAGGTTTCTGTTTATATATATGCCAAAATTATACAGAAAGTATTGAATGGCACTGAGAGATTTCCTATTTATCTAGTAAATATTGGTGATGGAAAAGAAATCAAAGTAAGGTCATACCGTCTATACAAAATTATTCGACCCTCACATGCCACACCAACTGAATTAGAATTGTATACTGATGGTAATACTGCAAATAGAGACACAAGATTGTCAGAAATTCTACAAATGATTGAAGAAACGCTTGTAGATGCATGGAAACTAGGTATTGAGGAATTCAAGAGAATTGTACGAAGATTGGTCCGACGTTGGCATCCCGACAAAAATGAAAACTCCAGTTTTTGTACTGACGTTTTCAAGCACTTGATGGAGTTTGTGAAGAAACTTCAATCAGGATTGATAGACGTTTCCAAAATCAATCTCTACAGAGGGCATAGTAACTATGATTGGGAAGACTGTAAACGAAGAGCAACATCCTCCAGCAGCAGAGAGAATAATGAATGTTATACATTTGATGTCGATGGATTTGCCGATAATATCATAAGAGGTTATAGAAGACGTAGAACACGATCAAGAGGCAGATGGTCATCGGGGTATTATACAAATATGCCATATATCCCAGATCCACAACCACACATGGCTAGACTTTGGATAAGGCAAGCCAAGTATGACATAGAAGCTGCACGTCGGGCATTGAATTTTGTAACAGACGAGTCCTGTAATTGGGTGTGTGTCCAGAGTCAACAGGTTAGTATTTTAATGTTGGGTTTCATGATAAAGTTTTTACAATTATAGTTTGACAGCTGAAATTGAATATTGTGGCATTAGGAATATACATATTTGGTCACCGATATGAACATTGGCTTGCATAGTACTGACAACATACACCCGTGGGAAACTCTGTGCTATATATAAAGTAGGGCCTCATTTAACCGATTTCATTTACATATACAATCCTGTCGCCATGGGTGTACGCTGGTTGTGTTAGGCGTATCAAATGCACAACGCTTTTTAGGAAATGTGACAGATAGTTCATTATAGAACCAATTTCAAGCCATATCAATCCTCCATTAAATTATTTTTTTTTTATATTTACAAGTGTTGCCTGAGGGCAAGTGTGGACACAGAAATGTGCTGTCCAAAGGCAAGTGTGGATGCATGCATGTCAATATTTCATATTATTTAACTTAAAAAAAAATCATGGACACAGGGGTCCTGGATTTTTTTTTAGCAAAAAACTAATCCTGGATTATTATTTTTGCTTAATGTCCGGTCCTGTATTTTTATTTCAAATTTTCATTTTCATCATAGCCCCCCCCCTCCCCTATTGACCTGAGTGACCTTGCTAAACCATGCGGAGTCAGTGTGTTTTCAATCGGTCATCCAATCAGGACGCTCATTATTGTCCAAGATAAAAATACATCGCTAAAATTACCTGTGGGTAATTCTCTACTTGAACTCGTAAATTTACATAGAAATCTGAGATATTTCCGTCATAATACTTCACACATGGTTTTGTCTATCATATTTCTTGAAGACAAACATAAATTTTATTGCATTTATCAATATTTTATGAGTATCGACAGTTTTTTCAACACCGTATCTGTTCACGTGACTACACATGCTACTCACAGTGACCCGTGACCCACATTAGCGCGTCTGAGCAGTCTTTTGTAAACATGGTATATAATGAAGCTATTAATTTATCCAGACACCTATGCCATTGGCATCAATCATTCAATTAAAACTACCTATCAAAACGCCCATATTGTTGTCATCTTGATCAATCATCTATTATGAGACCAACACCCATAATTTAGAATTTTTATCATTCAGTAAATAATTTGTAGCTGGGTACACGTGCTATTTCAGGTCCACGACATATACTTTTACTATTTAACTGGTGTCGGTTCCCACGATCAAACTACAGAGTTGCCTATCGAATAGGATATGGAAAAGAAATAGGAAAAATAGAAATTTCTTTTATTGTCTATTGCTGCTTTATTGAAGATGAGAACATAGTTTAACTACAGCTATATGACTATGAGTAGTTGAGATATATTCCGTTTTTTATTTATGAAATTTTTCTTTCAGCTGATTTATACTGATTTATAACATCTTTTGCTCAGAAAATTGAACTGAAAGGATCCATGGCTGGTTCACTTTCAATAGTATATTTGACGTCCCCTTCCTCCATCCAAGATGGCTGCCATTACTATTAGCAGAAATTTCAAATGACTTAAAAAAAAGAATCATCTGAAATTGTTCTATGTCATTTGGGAGTTAAATTGAAAGCCAGGCGAGCGATTACATGCTCTTGGATGTCTCTAATTGTCCATTCCATTCCAGTGCAATTTTTGACAAATGCTTATCATTATGAGTTACATTTTGAGTCAATACAGAAAATGATTATTCATTTATGGAAAAAAATCTAAATGGAGCCCATATTCCAAAACTTGGCCATGGTGAGCTTTTGCCATCACTTGTCCGTCGTAAGCCGTAGATTAAAAAACGAAACATTGTCCTCCGTAAGTTATGTAATGGAGAATACACTCCAACTGTAGATTCTTAGAAATAATCAACGAGACCCGTAAGGCATTATACAAGTATTTCAGATCTGGCATAATTTATGTTCAGAACTGACGAGTACGTGAACTTTTAAAATGCATTCTAGCAATACAAAAACAACTAACGAACCGACCGCAATTAATAACAAATCAGAAAAACCATAGATGAACATTAGGGACACTTGAAAGACCTTGAAATATCTAAATATAGACGATTCTTTTCACTTGATGAAAGACATTGACATATCTGAATATAAACGAGAATCGAAAGCACGAATGCCGATAAAATTGTGTTGTTTAATTTTTTTTAATTGTGGGTTATTTAGCTTTATTGAATATTAAAAGGGTAAAAATATATAATGAAAACACTGTTACAGATGGAAATTTATTATGTGATAGTATACACTCCAACTTTGTAGAATCTAAGATATGTTGTTGCTACTTTTTAGCTAAACATTCCCAACAATAGCTTACAATATGTTTCTATAGTATTTGCACTGGCATTTTCATTTGAAGAAATGTGTATCTAGATACTGCAGCTAATTTGTAATATTTTACAGGCTGCTGAAAAAGCTTTGAAGGCAGTGCAAGTTCAACGAGATGCCAAAAATGTCACAAATGACCATCATCTATGTTCATCAGTGGCAAACTCGGAACTGCGAGACCTTGCACAAGAACTGGAAAACATAATTGTAAACTATTCACGATTGCGCTATCCCAGACTTAATGAGTTTCCATATGCGCCATCAGAGCTGTACACAACCGAGAACGCTGTGAAAACAATTGAACTTGCCACAAAGATTATTGACATTGTCGATGACACTTACTTCAGTAACTAAAGTTTATTTTACTTATTACTGATATATTATAAAGCTTTAATTAATTTCTATGCATTGGTGAGATTTAACATTAAACTTTGTCATATATACATTACATGTATATTATATTTTTGTATTATGTTATATGTGTTATTATCAGTGCCGGATTTACCTATAGGCTCGATAGACTGAAGCATTGGGCCTCAAAATTTAGGGGGGCTCCGACCAAAGTGTATAATATTTGTAACACTGTTATTGGACTTTCATACTTATGCTGTCATAGCGTTCTGTTTTTTCTAAACAATCCAGTAAATTACCTTACACAGTTGAACTCCATTTCAGAATATTGCAGAATTTTAAACACCCCTTATCATCTTTGCCTTTATTGAAATTGATTAAACAGACTTCAATCTTCCTCCAGTCGTGAAGGTGGGGAATTGGCAGGGGTCCCACAAGCGGATTAGCCTAGGAACTCTCTTTATCTAAATCCGACACTGGTTACTATAAATATTATTTTATGTATATTACTGTGTATTGTGGGCCATTAATAAACTGGTTTCTTTGTTGAAATATATTCACCTTAAAACTTGTATAGTAATTGAATAAAGGGTTGCCATCTATAACATATCTGAAGCAAGAAGTCAAATGTAGACAACATGAGGTTGAAATGACGAAATAAATATAAAAGTGGGGTGATTTGTGTCCAGTCGAGACACAAAATGTAAAAAAAACATTAAGTCATGTGTTGTATATTTTTTTAATTGGAAATTATAATTTTGATGAAACTTTGAATCACAGAATGTTGATATGAACCTATTAATCATTTGTTTTATAACTGATATATATTATTTATTAAAAGGGATTTTTGTCAGTGTCTTTGTAATAAAATATGCTTAATGTCCCTTTTTTGCTCACTTTTCCCGAAGGATCATGTGAGGCATCGTTATCAGTGCTAATTGGAGTCTGTGTACCTTTCACATGATCTTCTTCAACATTGTTCTTCCAATTGAAGCTGCACTTAGTGGGAATGTTCTTTGAATGGTTCTCTACAAAGTTTATGTTTTTGTTCCATATCAAAGACGAGACCCTAAGGTACTAAATTATTTTTTTATGCTAATCATTTATTATTTTTTATGTGTTTTTCTTAGTTTCTAATAAAGATTTCTTCATGTAGTTTGCCAACTGATATTGCATGACTCTTACCGATTACTAAATTACGATATATTTTGGTGTTAAAGTAGTATCAACACCCATTATTTTTAAATTCCTATTTTGATAGGACTTTTACTAAGATTCCTTATGTAATTTTCTGTTTGTCATGAAAATTAAAAAGAGTAATTGTGAACTATTTGAGGCTATCACAGGGCTTTCTGAGTTTCCAAATGCGCCATCAGAGCTATATACACCCGAGCACCATTTGCAAACAATTGAACTTGCCACAAAAATTATTGACATTGTGGATGACACAAACAATATTGATATATACCTTTAATTAATTTCTAAGCACTAGTGAGATTTTATATACATTTCTATAATTGTTACGTTTTGTCATAGCTGTTGGTGGCTTGGAGATTATAATTTGTTGAAATATTTTTGACCTTATAGCATATATAGTAATTGAATATTTGGTTATGATCTGTAATATTTCTGAAGTAAGAAGTCAAATATAGACGTGACTTAGACTGATCCACATGTTACATTTGATCAGTGAGGTATTTTTTACCTAGCACTATAATTGTCATTTATGCCTTTTACCATACTTTTTATTATGTTATACTGTAATTGTAATTCTATAATTGCTATGTTTTGTCATAGCTGTTACATTTGATCAGTGAGGTATTTTTTATTTGATTTAAGAAGAGATTTCTTTTAAAATTAAAATCTAAGAATGATATAATGAACTTATAAATAACTTTTTATTTATATATTAGTTTTGTCAGTGTGTTCACAATAAAAGTATGCTTATTATATCTTTTGAGTGAGTGATTGTTTTTTAACGCCAGGTGAGCAATTTTACAGATATATTATGGCGAGATCAAATTACATTCAATGATGATGATATCCTTTTTGTACTTTATTAGTTCACCTGGACCAAAGATCCATGTGTCTTTGTGAACTATTGCCATCACATGGCGTCGGTCGTCTGTAAACTTTTCACGTTTCTCAAGCTTCTTCTCCGAAACCACTGGGCCAGTTGGAACCAAACTTAGCAGGAATGTTCCTTGGATGGTCCTCAACCAAGTTTCTGTTTTTTGTTCCAGTTGGATATTCATCATGGCTGCCAGGGCCAATAATATGCTCTGATTGGCTGAAATTTCACAGATCTTCTTCTCTGAAACTAATGAACTGACTGAACCCGAACTGTAAATGAATTTACCAAGTTTCTGTTTTTTATTCCAATCGGAAATTCAAGATGGCCGCCACCGCAGGACATAGATTAACATGGGCGCTATGGGAAAATGTTCAAATGTCTTTTCAGAAACTACAAATATGATTAAAGCCAAACTGTAGATGAATGTTCATTGGATGGTCCTCTACAAACTTTAGGTTTTTTGTTCCGATATGAAATTCAAAATGGCGGCTACGACAGGACTTAGTTTAACATTGGACCCTAAGGGGAACATGTTTCAAAATGCTTCTTCTCTGAAACCACTTGGACAATTCAAACCAAACTTCCCAAGAATGTTCATTGGATGGTCTCTACAAAGTTTCTGGGTTTTTTTATTCCGATCGGAAATCCAAAATGGCCGCCACCACAGGACATATATTAACATTGAACCCTATGGGAAAATGTTCAAATGCCTTCTTCTCAGAAACTACAAATATGATTAAAGCCAAACTGTAAATGAATGTTCATTGGATGATCCTCTACAAACTTTAGGTTTTTTGTTCCGATATGAAATTCATAATAGCGGCTACGGCAGAACTTAGTTTAACATTGGACCCTATGGGAAAATGTTTCAAAACGCTTCTTCTCTGAAACCACTTGGACAATTGAAACCAAGCTGCCCAGAAATGATCATTGAAAGGTCCTCTACAAAGTTTCTGTTTTTTATGACGATTGGAAATCCAAGATGGCCACCACCGCAGGAATTAGATTAACATTGGACCCTATGGGAAAATGTTCAAATGCCTTCTTAGAAACTACAAATATGATTAAAGCCAAACTGTACATGAATGTTCATTGGATGGCCCTCTACAAACTTTAGGTTTTTTGTTCCGATATGAAATTCAAAATGGCGGCTAAGGCAGGACATAGTTTAACATTGGACCCTATGGGAAAATGTTTCAAAACGCTTCCTTCTCTGAAACCACTTAAACAATTGAAACCAAACTGCCCAGAAATGATCATTGAAAGGTCCTCTACAAAGTTTCTGTTTTTTATGCAGATCGGAAATCCAAGATGGCCTCCACTGCAGGTCATAGATTAACATTGGATCCTATGGGAAAATGCTCAAATGCCTTTTTCTCAGAAACTACAAATATGATTAAAGCCAAACTGTACATGAATGTTCATTGGATGCTCCGCTACAAACTGTAGGTTTTTTGTTCTGATATGAAATTCAAAATGGCGGCTACGACAGGACTTAGTTTAACATTGGACCCTATGGGAAAAATATTTCAAAACGCTTCTTCGCTGAAACCACATGGACACTTGAAACCAAACTGCCCAGGAATGATCATTGGAAGGTCCTCTACAAAGTTTCTGTTTTTCATGCCGATCGGAAATTCAAGATGGCCACCAACACATGACATATATTAACATTGGACCCTATGGGAAAATGTTCAAATGCCTTCTTAGAAACTACAAGTATGATTAAAGCCAAACTGTACATGAATGTTCATTGGATGGTCCTCTACAAACTTTAGGTTTTTTGTTCTGATATAAAATGGAAGATGGCGGCTACAGCAGGACTTAGTTTAACATTGGATCCTATTGGAAAAGTGTCTCAAAACGCTTCCTCTCTGAAACCACTTGGACAATTTAAACTAAACTGCCCATGAATGATCATTGAAAGGTCTTCTACAAAATCTAACTTTTGTTTATGCCGATCGGAAATCCAAGATGGCCGCCACTGCAGGACATAGATTAACATTTATTGGACCTTATGGGAAAATGCTCAAATGCCTTCTCAGAAACTACAAATATGATTAAAGCCAAACTGTACATGAATGTTCATTGGATGGTTCTCTACAAACTT
>MJUT01036364.1:471984-482561 GCA_002080005.1 Gigantidas platifrons | reverse complement strand
CAGAGGAGTTGCGCTGACAAGCTGCTTCAGAAGTATATTTCGGGACATTTTTAAGTTCAAAGGGGCATAACTCCTACAAAATTTAGGGGATAAAAAATTTCCTGGTAATATGCACAACTACATATATGGTGTCCTTACTATCTACCAAGTTTCATGAAATTCTGTTTAGTAGTTTCAGAGGAGTTGCGCTGACAAGCTGCTTCAGTAGTAATTTTCGGGAAATTTCTAAGTTCAAAGGGGCATAACTCTCACAACATTCAGGCGATCAAAATTTCCTGATAATATGCACAACTACATATGGTGTCCTTACTACCTAATAAGTTTCATGAAATTCTGTTCAGTAGTTTCAGAGGAGTTGCACTGACAAACTGTGTGCCGGACAGACCGATGGACGGACAGACGGACAGGACAAAAACAATATGTCTCCACACCAAAGTGGGGGGAGACATAATGTACACAATTCTAATTCTGCTCTCTTTAATATTTTACACTGCATATAATTAAGCAAGGATACAGTAATAAGTAACCAGAACAATTCATAAAATTCATATGTTGCAGAGCATGCGCAACTGGTAGAAATATCGTTCCGTTACAAATAGTTAAACCTGCATATAAAGGCCACTCACGGGAACATAAACATATGGCCTTTATGAGCAGGTTAAAATTAAATGCACTATTCATTAACGGGTAAAACGACACTATCCTTTATAGACAGTGATTTGTTATAGAGAGGTGCCCTTTAAGGCAGGTTTGACTGTATGTTGAACACTAACCATCAGTAAATATATTACATGTACTACTAATGTCAGCTGAAATATTGATCATTGACTGTATCAACAATCAGTGTAGCTAGTCTGACAGCTTCCTCAGCATCTTGTTGTGTGTAAAGTTCTGATGGTGTCTTGGGATATAATGTTACATATGGATAACGCATCCTTGTATGGTAGACGGCTATCTTTTCTAACTCCCGCGCGGCATCTTGAATAATTGGATTTCGGTCAGAAATTGAGTTCATTAGAAAGTGATCGTTTCCAACTTTATTAGCATCTTCCACGATTTGGATGGATTTTATTGCTTTCTCTGCAGCCTGGAATGTAAGATTAAATACCGGGTATATACCGTTAGATATTAATACAGTGCCTTTTCTATATCAGCCCGGGTATCATCCTGAGACGCAGTCGAGGGTTGATATTGGTCGAGGGATGATGGAAATACAGAATTTATACAATTAGATATATGTACTTTAGTCGGTTTTACATTCGTGACGTCATCAGCTTGGAATGCGGGAAACCCATGGGACGTCTTCGTTCATAAATACTAAAACCCTTTAAGGAGTACTTCAAACTGACGTTTATACGTTCGTTCCATATTGCAGGGACCTGTACCATGCACAAGTACACTTCATGCCATAAAAGTCGTAAGAGTAATTGTGTATCTGGACAGTGCGCTTAAATGAAGACATGAGGTCTCGTGTTTGAATGAATGTTGTGACATAACGTAACACAATATGCATCGCACAGAACTATTTTGACTATTTTTGTTAAAAATAAATGTCTCGTCTGTTGTGTAAACCGCATCACAACACCATGCTATGTGTCTCGTAGTGATACTATTTACACAACTGACTCGACATGATACAAACAGTTGTTCCAACACAATATGCATATCATGTGTATTTATATTTTTTGTGATATTGTAAATATAATTAACACAACACTCCTAATTCCGTAAATCTAGTAGTTGTATCGACATTACAGAGATAAGTTAAATATAAAAATGCAAGAAGCCGTAAATCGAAGAAGGACAATACAATGGTCAAAAGAAAAAGGTCAAAAAGACAAAAATGGTCAACAAATCACTTGACATAAAATCAAAGATTGAGTACCACGAACTCAACAAAAACAAAAAAACACAAAACAGAGGGTGAATTCGGATGCTCCGGAAGACTTACTAGTTCCTGTTTCACTAGTGGCGACCTTCGTGCTACTGTTAAAAGACACGAACATCATCTTGCATAGAAATAGTCTTGGACACCAATAAATATAAATTAATACAAATAACATATACATACCCCCCTAATCTTGTTAAGATTGTACCTTTTATATTTTTGATTAAGTTTCTGAATCATTGAGAATAACTGACAAATCAAAGTGAAATTTTAGCAGAGGTGTAGGAGTGACCGAAAAGTGTGAGGGCAACTTTGGTAGGACCACAAAGTGGGTGTGTGGGAGGGGAAAGTTTTCAGAGTAGACCGAAAAGTGTGTGTGAGTGGGTGAGGGCAAATTTTCAAAACTGTCAAGCAAAACAAAAGGTTCTTTGGTTTCAAAATATACACTTGTATAATATTTGTCCTTTTATTTTACTCCCGAGTTTAAAATTCAACTGATTGTTAAATTTTTGGTAAAATATTGTAGAACACACCTGATATGTTATGCTACCATGGAGTTACCTTAAGACATATCATAAGCTATATTAAGACAATCTGCTTTTCATGGTCTTGACAATTCATAATCTTTGATATTTCTTAAACTAAAAGATTGAAAAATCAAAAGCAATATGAAGGCAAAGAGTCAAATTATGTGGAACCAAAAGAAATATAAATATTGACAGCCCAAATGAATAAAACATTGCCAAGTATGAGAATAATCTTTTTGGTATAGTCAATGAGAGGGGAGGGAGCATACAAGGTTTCTAAAATATTGGTTGTGCTTTTCTCATTCCTACAACATCTAAGGACAACAAGAAGAGAAGATATCTAAAAAAAAACAAGACGCCTGACCATGTTCTAATTAGGTTGTAAGCGGACTGGAAGTATTGAAGGGTTATGGTTATGGTGGTAACACCACTTTCACCAATATTTCAACTATATCGTGCTGGTCAGTTTTATTGGTGGAGGAATTGGAGAAAACCGGAGCACCTGGAGAAAACCACCGACCTGACAAACTTTATAGCTTTTATAGGTAGAGATAGATGTTGATAAATACATATTTGTTATTCTATATTAACAATAAAATTCTTAATTCGAACCTTAATATGCATCTGCTGTCCGATGACTACGGTTATCACTTTAACTGAGTGAATGATTGTAGAATTACGTAAAATGAGTAATTTCTCAGATACCAAAGGGGTAATAAGAATCCACATATCGAAGAAGAACAGACAACACAATGGCACAAAGAAAAGGTACAAAACGATGGCGAGATCAAATTACATTTCCATCAAAAACAATGATGTCCGGTTTGTACTAGACGTCACCAAAACAATAGTCAGTAGGTATACGTGTCGCTTTACATGGACACATTATTACGATTAAAAGCCAACTAGTCTTTGCTGGTATTCCATAAGACTGCAATGCTGCATGATTGACGGAGAAACAACAAATACCAATTTTACAGTCTTTGGTTTGACTCAACCGGGGCTCGAACCCATGATATACCTCTCAACTCTAGTCGAGCACGTTATTCATTACATCATCGATGTTGTACCCTTAAATTGATACAATAGCAAACATTACATCAATATCAATTGCATATTACAAGTAAAAGTATATTAAAAAAAATCCCCAAAAATCCATAGTATGGATAATATTTACCTGATGACTTTGAACACACACCCAGTTGTATGTTCGATCACTTGCTGTTGTTAACAATGTCTTTGCCGATGCCATGTCGTCTTTAGCTTGACGAATCCAGACTTTTCCCCAGCCGGGCTGTGGATCTGGGGGGAGTGTGTAGTTACATTCATTCTGTTCATTACCATGTTGCATATCATTGCGTTCTCGTACCTTATCGGCAAAATCTCCAACGTCAAATACATATTCTTCATTTTCTCCACAAGTAGCATCTGTCTCTCTTTTCATCTCCTCTTGCCACTGATGACTTCCACGGTCTCTATATGTATTAATCTTGCTTACATCTATTTCACCGGACTGAAGTCTTTTAACAAATGCCGTTATATGCATAAATACATTACCACAGAAGGAAGAGTTTTTATTTTTATCTGGATGCCACTGGAGCATAAGGCGACGCATCACAATTTTGAACTCCTCCTGCCCCAATCTCCATGCATCAACTAATGTTTCTTCGACAGTTTGATATATTTCGGATCTTGCAAGACTACTATCGATTTGCTGTTCGGCATATTTGTCTACTTCTGTTGTAGAGCCACATGATGTGCGTACGACTTTATATAGTCTATGTGATCTTGCTTCAATGTCACCTTTATCTCCTGTGTTTATACGGTAGAAAGGAAATGATTCAGAATCATCAGATATCTTTTTCACTATTTTCACATAAATATACTTCCGGTTTTTAGCATCAAACGATTCTGATATATTATCACATACTTCATAAACGGCGTGATCTCCAGGTTCAAACTCGGAAAATTCTGAGCGCAGACAATCATACAGACTTTCTGGCACAGATTGTCCAGGGACAGAATTCCATCTCCTGTCAACAAATTCGTATTCAATGTCAACTATATTATGGTCATCCATTGCTTCATCTATTTCTGCAACTGATGCTTCAAAGTAAGGAAGCATACTTCGTATATGATGCTTGCTTACCTTTCCCAAACATATGTCTTTTATTGCCAATGAAATCCAAATCGAGTTTTTCGATATCCATGAATCTGTAACAGACTCTTTAAACTGGATATACATTATATTATCATCCCTATCATAGAATATGCTTCTGTGTTGAACTGTTGAATTCACAGGTATACCCGCATTACATAATACAGTCTGTAAGTTTGAAATGGCTATTACTCTTAACGATTTCAATTTATATTGAATCTGATTCAATACATCTTTGCTTATATGCTCTTGTCGAGTCTTCTGCCATGTTTTTATAAGACGGGCTATCACGTGACTAAATATGTCACCTGAGATGAAAGCTTCCAGTGTAACAGCTAGATCAGACGTTAGCTTATTTTGACGGTGTAATACAATTTCCTTAACAGATTCGGAGAGAAGTTTTGGTCTAAATCTTTCTGGTAAGCACTTCAATAGCGATGGGATGTCATGAAAACTACCAATATGATCCGTGTCTACTACTATAAATTCAATACAGTTTTCAGCACCTAATCGATCCCTATGGCTAAAGTCGTCATTGAAGACCAATTGGTTTGAAGCTTTCAATATACCGTTTTCATTCGGTAGATAAAGAACTACATTTTTCGCTGTCGTCAACTCTTCAGAATCACCTTTATGTAGACTGTCAAACACCCCATTAATAACAATCTGAATACATTCCATTTCATATGGAATCAGTGGTAATATCCCAGCTACTTTCTTGATAGACATTGATACTGTAAAGAAGTGAACTATGGTAACGTCATTAGACACTCCAAGTATCTTAAAAAGATCGAAGTAGCTATCATACATTTCTGAACATTTCAGCAAATAGGGTTTAATTTCCATGTTACTTGGAAGTTCTAATATTACGTTTGTTACTGGAAGTAATATATCGTGCTCAAATGAATAAATGATCGGTGTTTGCTCTAGTCGAACTTTGAGTTCGTTCTTCTCTTCTTTTGAAAGTGTACTGAAATATTCATAAAACTGTTGCATGAGATTATGCACAACTTTTTTCTCTTTTCTCTTTTTGTGACTGAGTGATTCACATACATTATGCACATGAGAAATGACACAGTTCAACTTCAAGCCCAGTGGATTGTCTATCACGTGGAGATGTTTAAGTACGTCTGTATTAGTTGTAGTTGGAACATCAAACTCTTGTAATATATCTAACATCGTCCAACATAATCCCATGTTTCTCGACATGACGCCTTCTTTAAAAGATAATAATTTGTTGGAATTATGCGGTTTGCATATTGTGCTATATTCCTCAGGTATTTTCAACGGGGCAATGAAATTTATGCTGCTTATGCTTGATAGAAATAGTTGGTCCTCATACAACTCCTCTGAGGAAAACATGTGCTTAATAAGAAGTTCTGAATGTCTGATATTTTTGTCAGTCAACCCGATTAGTTGTATTTCCTCTGCAAACATAATAAACAACTGTGCATTAACTTCACACTGCATACCAGCTTTTTCCATGAACTCCATCCATTCCGGCTCACAAAACGGTGTTGGTGGTAGTTGTGATGGCAAGCAAAATTCCTGAAATATGTCATTTTGGGGGTTAAAAAAGTCACATGCCTTTCTCAATATTGTGTCTTCGGATTGAATAAATTCCAAGTGACATACAGGTAGTTCCATTTCATCATATTGCAAGAGCTCATCTCTTATAAAGACTATATGTTTTAAACGTGCATCTTGAGTGATGATCCCAAAATTCGGTAAAATGAACATAGTGTACACAGACAACAATGGGTGTCGGTGCTTTTTCCCCATTGGATAGCACAGAGTGTNTTCTGGTTCGAACTGTTGAATTCACAGGTATACCTTCATTACATAATACAGTCTCTAAGTTTGCAATGGTCATTACTCTTAACGATTTCAATTTATATTGAATCTGATCCAATACATCCTTGCCTACGTGCTTTCGTCGAGTCATCTGCCTTGTTTTTATAAGTCGGGCTATCACGTGACTGAATATGTCACCTGAGATGAACGCTTCCAGTGTAACAGCTAGATCAGACGCTAGCGTATTTTGACGGTGTAATACAATTTCCTTAACAGATTCGGAGAGAAATTTTGGTCTAAGCCTTTCTGGTAAGCGCTTCAATAGCGATGGGAGGTCAGGAAAACTACCAATATGATCCGTGTCTACTACTATAAATTCATTACAGTTTTCAGTGCCTAATCGACGCCTATGGTGAAAGTCGTCATTGAAGGTCAACTGGTTTGAAGCTTTCAATATACCCTTTTCGTTCGGTAGATAAAAAACTACATTTTCCGCTGCCGTCAAATCTTCAGAATTACCTCTATGTAGACTGTCAAATACACCTTTAATAACTAATTGAATACATTTCATTTCATCTAGAGTCAGTGGTAATATCCCAGCTATTTTCTTAATAAACATGGATACTGTAAAGAAGTGAATTATGGTAATGTTCTTAGACACTCCAAGAATCCTAAAAAGATCGAAGTAGCTACCATACATTTCTGAACATTTCACCAAATAGGGTTTGATTTCCATGCTGATTGGAAGTTCCAATATCACGTTTGCTGCTGGAAGTAACATATCATGCTCAATGGAATAAATGATTGGTGTTTGCTCTAGTCGAACTTTGAGTTCGTTCTTCTCTTCTTTTGAAAGGGTACTGAAATATTCATAAAACATTGGTATGAGATGTTGCACAACTTTTTTATCTTTTCTCTTTTTGTGACTGAGTGATTCACATACATTATGCACATGGGAAATAACACAGTTCAACTTCAAGTCCAGTGGATTGTCTATCACCTTGAGATGTTTGAGCACGTCTGTATTAGTTGTAGTTGGAACATCAAACTCTGGTAATATATCTAACATTGTCCAACATAATCCTATGTTTCTCGACATGACGCCTTCTTTAAAAGTTAATAATTTGTTGGAATTATGTGGTTTACATATCGTGCTATATTCCTCAGGTATTTTCAACGGGGCAATGAAATTTATACTGCTTATGCTTGAAAGAAATCGTTGGTCCTCATACAACTCCTTTGAGGAAAACATGTGCTTAAAAAGAAGTTCTGAATGTCTGATATTTTTTTCAGTCAACCCAATTAGTTGTATTTCCTTTGCAAACTTAATAAACAACTGTGCATTAACTTCACACTGCATACCAGCTATTTCCATGAACTCCATCCATTCCTGCTCACAAAACGGTGTTGGTGGTAGTTGTGATGGCAAGCAAAATTCCTGAAATATGTTATTTTGGGGGCTAAAAAAGTCACATGCCTTTCTCAATATTGTGTCTTCAGATTGAATAAATTCCAACTGAGATACATGTAGTTTCATTTCCTCGTATTGCAAGAGCTCATCTCTTATAAATACTAGATGTTTTAAACGTGCATCTTGAGTGACAATCCCAAAATTCGGTAAAATGAACATAGTGTACACAGATAATAATGGGTGTCTGTGCCTTTTCCCTACTGGATAGCACAGAGTGCATGATAGTTTGTTATACAACGCTTCATGATCTGGATTGAAAGATATAAGATTTGTTTCTGTTCGTTCACACAGTTCACGTAACCCCTCATATACTGTCATATTCTCACTCTTAACAATAAGAACCATATTTGTTGATGCAAGAGTAACTGGTTCATTCCACACGTTTACAAACAAGGGAATACTTTTCAATTTACGTATCACCCTACTTGAAATATATGAAGCAGAATCGCTGAAATATCTCAAAAGACGACAACATTCGTTTGAATCAAGATGTTCCCATTTTATATTATTCAGATGGTAGTACAAACATTCCAAAAGCTTTTCCGGACATTCATCTGTTGCGGTCAGATCGTGCAGATGTTCATTGCCACAAATATCACTGTTTGGGGTTGGAAGCTGCAGTTTGATCATCAAATCTTGTAATGAATTGTGATGATGCTTTGAACTGTTCTCGTTCGCTTCAACATAATACACTGTAAAGGCTAAACTAAATGGGACAAGTTTGTGTAACCCGTGGATCCAAATAGTGGGGAAAAGACACCATTCATCGAAATAACCCTTAATACTCTCTTCCGAATTTAGATATTTCCAAAAGTCAACCAACCATTGCTCATTAGGAAACTGGTCTGTGGTATTCCAGCATAATGGATTCGTTTGTTTATACAATAGCCTATCAACTGTTGCGGGTAACAGTTCCTTGCATATGGATAAATCCAACTGTTTGAAATGATCTTTAAATTCTTCAAAAACCGTAACTTGGTCATGATGAACGAAGAACTCCGAAGATCCACAAAAAATAGAACAAAACTTGGACAGCCATAAATCATTATCTTGTCCAATGGTCATCAACTTGTTATTGTTAGTGACAAGCAATGGGGTTCCAATTAAGTTTTTTATGGTTAGATTTTTACTTTGCAAGCAAAAGTCAAAGACAGAATTGAGTAGTTGAATTGTTTTGAATGGAGAATCAGTTAAATCCATTTTAGTGGGATTTAATAGACCTTTATCTAAGGCAAGCGTATACCAAGACTTCAAAAACTGTACTGCTGATTCTGGTGATAATTTTGTTGCACATATACACTTTGTAAACATTTGTTGTTCTAAATTATCCACATTTTCTTTTGACTTCTCCTTATTTTTATGACATCCCAACATTTTACAAGAAGCATTGATGCTCCTGAAAATATATAATGGATTGCATATAATCTTCATTCCGAGGTTGATCAACACTGTACGTAAGTTGTGTTGCTCTTCACAAGTACATAGTGTTGAAGTTTCTCTTCTTTCAGGCTTAAAGTAATGACTAAGATTATCAAAAACTGCTGGAAAATTACAACCGGAATCGCAGTGGGTAAGAGCTACCCATGTCAATGGTCTACAAATAGGTTGTTCGGAACATTTTGAGCATTTCACGTACGAGTGGCGAATGGGGAAAATTTTATGTTCATTATCGTGAACTACCATATACGTGGCACACGTTAAACGTTTCCAAATATCGTCCTTTGCATCCTCAAATATTGGAAATGTATTAAAAAAATATGCAAGTTCAACATACATTTTCTCGCTACTAAGCACAAGTACAGTTTTCGCAAATGTAAGCCATGTCGCATATGAAGGACCAACGGTGTGTTCAACTATACATTTATTCCAAATATCTCTTACATCATTTTCATCTTTACCACTAAATATGTGACTTCTATTTTGACTTAATGCAAAATGGCCATGTATATGTACTGGTAACCCTGTTTCAATTGGTAATGGTAAGAAACAAAATGCAATGCCTTTATTGCAATGTGTAGACACCTGATATTTCATCTTTGTATTCATCGACTTAATGCATTTTGCACTTCCTCCCCTTGGCGAGAGATGGATGCGGCCTTCTGAATAAGCTTCAATAAGTTCGTTTGGAATCGTAGAAGGCCGAAGAAACCCAAACGTTTGGACGATCAGCCAGGTATCAAAGTCACCAGACGTATCATTCGTGAGAGCCTCATACTGTATTTCTTTTAATTCCATGGAATTGATGTACTCATGTCCTGATTTCAATAATTTCAGTTGTCGTTGAACGTGATGTGTGAAATTAAGTACATCTGTTTCATACTCAGGAGATACGCTTAGTGTTGTACTTGAGGTGTCGGATAATTCATTTCCATTCTCATGAATATATGAGACACTGATTTTCCTAACCTTGTCAAGAAAAAGAAGACTTTCTTTCATTTTGTGTTTCATTCTATCTAGTATTCTTTTTATTTGTTGCTCACTAATGGCCGAGTTTCTTATTTCAGAGGATTCTGCCATCTCTTTAGTTCTCAATGGAAAACGGAACCATGTACCTGTTTCAGCAGACAATTCTCGTTGTAAATATGTACTGTAAACGTCTGAATAGTCGTTTTCCAAAATAAGGAGGTTATTAATCTGTAGGCCTGGTGCATCTATTTCTGCTTTTGGAACATACTTACAATGAGGATCAAAAACACAAAATGTACCACCATTTGGTGTAGATTCTCCTCTTGTCAGAAA
>MJUT01036364.1:398580-433627 GCA_002080005.1 Gigantidas platifrons | reverse complement strand
GTTAAACTAAGTCCTGCCGTAGCCGCCATTTTGAATTTCATATCGTAACAAAAACTGTACAGTTTGTAGAGGACCATCCAATGAACGTTCATGTACAGTTTGGTTTGAATCATATTTGTAGTTTCTGAGAAGAAGGCATTTGAACATTTTCCCATAGGGTCCAATGTTAATCTATGTCCTGCGATGGTGGCCATCTTGGATTTCCCATCGGCATAAAAAACATAAACTTGGTAGAGGACCTTCCAATGATCATTTCCGGGCAGTTTGGTTTCAATTGACCAAGTGGTTTCAGAGAAGAATCGTTTTGAAACATTCTTCCCATAGGGTCCAATGTTAAATTAAGTCCTGTCGTAGTCGCCATTTTGAATTTCATATCGGAACAAAAAGCCTAAAGTTTGCAGAGCACTATTCAATGAACATTCATGTACAGTTTGGCTTTAATCATATTTGCAGTTTCTGAGAAGAAGGCATTTGAACATTTTCCCATAGGGTCCAATGTTAATCTATGTCCTGCGGTGGCGGCCATCTTGGATTTCCGATCGGCATAAAAAACAGATACTTCGTAAAGGACATTCCAATGATCATTCATTTACAGTTTGGGTTCAGTCAGGTCATTAGTTTCAGAGAAGATCTTTGAAATTTCAGCCAATCAGAGCATATTATTGGCCCTGGAAGCCATGTTGAATATCCGACTGGAACAAAAAACAGAAACTTTGTAGAGGACCATCCAAGGAACATTCCTGCTAAGTTTGGTTCCAATTGGCTCAGTGGTTTCGGAGAAGAAGCTTGAAATGTGAAAAGTTTACAGACGACAGATGCCAGATGACGGACGCCAAGTGATGACAATAGTTCACCTGGACCTTCGGTCCAGGTGAACTAATAAAAATAAAAAATAAGCCTGAAAAATTTTGAACACATAACAAATATTGCATAATATCATTACCAAGCAATTTTTGTAACTAGTACAAAGAAGTTTAATTTAGTCACAATTTTGGGCGGCATCATAAGAATTTTGTTTAGATAAAAAAAATCTAAGTTTGCACATGACACACAAATTTAAACTTTACCACAAGCTTAAGCTCAAAAAGTTTGTGTAACCTTATAAGGAGAGTGAAAACATTTCTGGATAGTCCATTGATTTTACTTATCTAAAGCTTTCTAAAATCCATTCATATCCATCTAATTACCTAGTCTAAATATATACTATTTAAACATTATCCTACCAACTTGGAATCTTATCAATTTTATAAAGGGGTAAGTGGCTGAGTTTATCATTTTTGTGTGTGTAATACACCCACGGACTATAAATAGTTTTCAACGTGATGTTAAAATGTAATGTCTAGATATTCTATCTAAAAGTGTCACAATGTTCTATCTGTTTGGAATTAAAAATACTCCAATTGTTTAAAAGTAAAAATGCATCTATTAATTGACATTCATGTATTTCATTATTTTTGCCATCAAAAAATAAAATTGCAGGATAAACCGAATGAACACACATTGTTGTGGCTTTTTGAGTATCAATTTCACTTAATTAACAATGATCTGGTTGAAACTACATGAAGTCTTCAAAATTAGCAATATTCTAAATTAGAATCTGATTATGCATGGCATGAAATTTCACTTCAAGAGGCCCCATGAAGTTATAACAGCTATTGAATTATTGCTTAAAAAACAAAAACTACATTTAAAACCTGTATTAAGAGGTCACCTTTGAGACAAAGAAGAAGTGGTTTTATAAGACAAATGACCTCTTAAAAGAGGTTCAATTGATATGAATATTTTCAATGACAGGACAAGAAAAAATGGTACCTTTTCATACAGGTGACTGCTTAATAGAGGTGACTGCATGGAAAGGTTTGACTGTACTTTACATTCAATGAGACATAAAATAACTCAGAGACAGGATTTAGATTCTTGTAAAAGGGAAATTATTGTTATTTCAATGTCCATATTAATATATTGTTTACAAATATAACATTTATTCCTAATTTAAACAGCATTGGGAATAAACAATGTCTTTTTGGAGTTAAAATTAAAAAAATAAAATGAAATGTAGAGATTACCGAAAAAAAAAAAAAGATTAAAAAATGTTCTGAAAGTATTATAAAAAAAAGCACTACATTCTACAGTATAAAACCCTACCTACACGCGGATATGTTGTTACATGTTACGGTACCTGTTAGAGCTAATTCAAACTTTATATAAAATAAAAATATCTTATTGTAGGTTATGTATGTTATTTTGGGGGAATATAGTTTTTATTGAAATATATTATATATAAATAATATACAGGCAGTGAAACCCGTCTAAACCTAACCCACTCAGGAATCAACAGGTGTTTGCTTTATACAGGTTAAGTTTTCTTTGGATAAGGTACTGGTATTCAATGTCTTTTTAAACAAACAAATGTACAGATTTCATTTTAAAAAAAAACAAAAAAAACAACAGTTATCCTTTATTTGAGACTTTTTCTGTTTTGCTTAAACAGGGTTTTTGGGTTTTTTGAGGTTTGGTTTAGTCAGGTTTCACTGTATATTATGGATTAGTTGTCATAATATAGCACCTATTCTACCATTTTAATACCATAGCATGTTGTTCAATAAATATATTACATGTGGAATGATTTTAGGATTAGGGTTATGGTGTTCAACAAGGAATGGTTTTAAAATGAAACATTGAGAAATATTTGATTAAAATATGTAGAACAAGTGTAATAGTAAGCATATCAATTTAATGATATGTGTATAAAATTTCCACATTTCTTAAAAATCACTTATAGAATGTACAATGTATATGCGTAATATATATATATAAAAAGAATGTAAAAATTAGTAAATGCTTAAAATATAAAGATAAAAATAATAAATGAAAAAAATAAAGTGAAATAAAGTAAAATTCTATCACAAGTTTAAGAAAATTAAATCACAGTTGTAGCGCCGAAGCCTTTTCTAATCACGTCCACTATATTCATAAAATACTTGCTTCGCTAGAGTTTTTCATGGCAAAAATATTCTTATTTGAAAAAACATCTCAAGTGCTTAAATAAATAATAATAATTTATTAATTTTTGCTCCATATATATCAATCTTCGCATTCAATCACTTTGCTAAAAAATATTAAAAACGTGTAAATTCTAAAACAATGGTTGTCTAAATAGTAAATTTCAAACCTGGTTTCACATTAAAAAAAATGCTTAAAAGCTGCAAAACTTGAAATGGATCATCAAGCCAATGTCATGTGCTAACAGATCACAGACAATATCTATATTTCCTATATACATATAAGTGTATGTGTTGTGAAACAATGATGCTATGTTAAAGTACATATGATTCTGTAAATGCATTTCTTAACATTTCATGATTACAATAGCATTGCTTCAATATGAATTTTTTTTTTGAGAAATAATAATTATGCATTAAATTCCTCATCAACAGTAAAATGATGCACTTAACTGACATGAAACTAATTTGTAACAGACATGAAACTAATTTGTAACAGACATGGAACTAATTTGCACCAAATAGAACATTATTTTTAACTTGTGATTATTTACTAAAATGGGACCTGTATTGAAAAAATCGCAGTGGAATCTTAAACAAATCTTCCTTCATACATGTATAATTGATATATATGACAATGAATAAAACATTTTTACAGTGATTTTCATGATTTTTTAGGAGTTGATTTCCTAGTATTTTTTGGTGATGATTCGTTGTGTACACCAATGGTACTGTTGAAAGACATGTCACTACATATAGAATTATCAGGTGAAGTGTCAAAGGTCACTCTAGGACTAGCTAAACTTTTCAATGAATCATCTAGATAATTTCCTGCTGATAACATGGCTTGTGCTTGAGTCTGAGATCTTGCTATAATTTCATTAATGGCTTCCATTCTGGACTTGTATTTCCTGAAATAAAAATAAACAATGTTGACTATTGGTTGGTTGGTTTATGGTGTTTAATGCCACTTTCAACAATATTTCAGGTATATCTTGGCGGTCAGTTTTATTGGTGGAGGAAGCTGGAGTACCCGGAGAAAACCACCGACCTGTCATAACTCACTGACAAACCTTATCACATATTGGGCGTTTTTATTGCAAAGAATCCCGTTTGAGTTTGGTTTTCCGGTTTACAAACAGGTTCGAAACTGGTTTGAAACTAATTCATTGGTTTGTCTTTTGTAATAAATAGATGGTTTTATACATATAAATAAAAATGGCTGACTTGTATGTGATCAATATTTTAATGCAATATATATATGAACGAGTATACAGTTGTTTTTTTTCAAAATAGCATTACAATCAGTTACATTTTTTAGACTTTTTAAAGTTTCATGCTTGCGTCAGACAAATTTGCAAGACAGTAATCTTTTAACCCTTCGTGTAGACTTTGCAGTCAAAAAGGGCTCATTAAATCAGTTGGACATAAATTACTATCACTGGTACAGCATGGATTGTCATTAAATTGCTCTAAACAATCAAACTGTTCTAGACAAATGCTGCACTCCAAAATCAAAACTTCAGCGGTCGCCATTTTGAACAGATGTCAAATCGTCGAAACCACACCCGGAGGTGGTTTGATGAGTTTTGGAAACTAGTATCAGTTTAACGCCGATAAATAAAAAAACTGGTTCGGGTTTAAAACTGGTTCAAACCCAGTTTGGACAATAAATACAAAGTTTGAAAAACTGAGTTAAAACCAAAACTGGTTTCTCTGCAATAAAAATGTCCATTGTTGTATCGCCTGAGTGGGATTCTAACTCACAATGTCAGTAGTGATAGGCACTGATTGCATAGGTAGTTGTAAATCTAACTACCATACAATCACGACCACGATGGCCCTTGTTTAATATTGAAATTGTATGAATATATTTATAGCAATATGTAAAGTGTTAAAGGCCACCATTGAAAAACGAAAATTTATATACACACAAACAGTGAAAAGGAAACCAGAGGCTATCAAGTATCATTCACCTGTTTTAAATAGGCAAATAATAAATCAAGGACAGGTTCCTTCTGTACCAATTATACTGAATATGATAATTGTCTGTTTATGGTGTTTAATGCCACTTTCACAATATTTCAGGTATATGATGGTGGTCAGTTTTATTGGTGTAGAAAACCGGAATACCTGGAGAAAACCATTGACCTGTCTGTCACAAGTCACTGACAAACTTTATCACACAATGTTGCATCAAGTACACCTCGCCATGAACGGGGTTCTAACTCACAACTTTAGTGGTTGTAGGCACTGATTGCACAGGTAGTTGTAAATCCAACTACCATACGATCACGACCACAACAGATTATTGTCAACACAAAAGTCGTTATTGGGTAGAATCTGTGAGGATCGACTATTAAACTAAAAAACAAAATCTTTAACATTCTTGCTATGCTTGGTCGTTATTTAAATCTTATTTTCTCAAGTCAGGAGTGAGTGAGTGATTGTTGTTTAATGCCAACTCAGCAATTTTTCAGCAATATCATCACAAAAAATAAATTAATTTTCACTGAAATGATGATGAGGTCCGCTTTGTATTAGGCCAACAAGCTTAGTTTGATTTTAATAGTGATAGCTCACTGAAACAACAGTCAACGATACACAAATCTCCCCACTAGGACACATTATCCTGATTCCGAGCAAACCAGTCTTTGCTCTTTCTCCTTAATGCTGCATGCTTAGTGGAGAAGCAACAAATACCAATTTCATAGTCTTTGGTTTGACCCGATCAGGACTTGAATCCACGATCTATTGCACTCCAGGCGAGCACACTAACCATTACACCACCGATGCGGTTCTCTCGAGTCAGGATGTGTCATCATCATAATGTATATCAGGGTCCTATGGTACCGTGGTAGTTAAATTAAAAAGATGGTGGTGAATATTAATTGCTATAGCACATGAACCAGGGTTCCCACTCTTTTCCAGATATGAAATTCCAGGGTTTTTCAAGGATTTTTTTCAGTTTTCAATGATAAGTTTTCTTGTTCGTTATTTGCCGCTTGAACAAGTATGTTGTTATCATCATGGATTTCTTCACGTGTGATTGAATATTGATCGCCATCATCGGAACTAATTCATGTAACATTGACTTGCACTACTTCTACAAACACATTGCAGATTCAGATTCAAGTTATCAATTCGTCCCTATGCCTTTCGTCCCTTTTTTTGGCCTATTGTAGACGCTTTTATTATTATTGGAACAAATAAAGCAAGGGACGAATTGATTATCGGACCAAGGGAAGTAACTCAAAATTGACAAATTGCATCAAAACTTCCGGTGGTTAAAAAATTACGCTTTCAATAAAGATTTCCAGGGTAAATCCTGGATTTTGACAATTTTTTTTATTTTCAAGGACATTTCCCGGGAACGTGTATAACGAAATTCCAGAGTATTTCCCATTTTCCCGGATGTGTGGGAACCCTGATGAACATACAGAACCATAGAACCAGCTGTATCATAGGATCAGACTAAAATAATCATTACCATCATCTCTGACATAAAAAAAAAACTCTTTTTGATGATATATACAAATTCAAAAAGGGTGTTCCTCAATGATATGTAAATCTTGATATGATTATTAGCAAGCATATTAAGTATTGGGGAATTCCCATTTAAAATGTAGCAGGAGTTACATGAAAAAACTTTCGATGTAATATTAAGTGAAAAAGGGCAATAACTCCATCATTGATAGTTGTTTCAAACTCTCATGACAATAGGCAATTTTTCATGTGGCAATATCGCCGCATTCACAATTTCAGGAATTCCCCTTTAAACTGTTGGAGGAGTTGTGCATACAAACCTTTCAATGAAATATTTTAAGTGGAAAAAGAAAACAACTTCTAAAACAACAGTCCAATCAAACTTCTGGGTTATGGGGGGAGGGGTTAACACCACTTTCAACAATATTTCAGTTAATCCGTGGAAGTCAGTTTCATTGAAGGTGGAAACCAGAGTACCCAGAGAAAACTACCAACATGTTGCAAGTCACTGACAAACTTTATCACATATTGTTGTATCGAGTTGTAAATTTGTAAATCCAACTACTATATGATGACTACCACGATGGTACCTCAAACTTCTGTATCAATATACAAACTTTTATATGATAATTAGCAAGCATGTAAAATGTTGAGGAATTCCCATTTAAAATATGGGAGGAATTGTGAGTACTAAAAATTTTGTGACAGACAAGGCCAGACTGACAGGATGAAAACAATATGTCTCCCCCCAGTAAATCTAGTTGTACATACTTGTCTGAAGCAGAATTATTACGTCTCCTCATGGCCTGACATTGTTGCCTCAGTCTGACACAATCTTCTTCCAAGCTCTGTAATGAAGCTGCTGTGATCTTGTGTAAAGCTCTCTCTGTTTGAAGCTCTGTATTCAGGTCATGAATCTGTTTCTTGTAACGTTGTATAACTTTTGTGTCACGATCTTTGCTGTCCTTGTCAGTGACCTTTTGCGATTCGAGATGCATAGACATCTGCTTGCTCATATCCTGGATCATCTTGTTCATCTCGTGCCTAAAATCAATTGGTAATTAAAAGGAGCATATGAAATCAGCATGTGATAAAAGAACTTGCTTTATAATCTGCAAACCTAAAGCTTGCCACCATATGTGTTTAAAGAACGGAACATTTTGTGACATATTATGCAGTTCGTAATTTGCTTTAAGAATAATATAGGTCATCAATGCTGTTTAGTAATTCAAGTTTTAATTGGGATATAAACTTTTTAAACAAGGGGAGTGTGTCTGCCAATCCAATTACATGAGTCATGGGTTCAGTTATAGGGAACAAAGGAAAATCCAGAGAAAATCAAATGGATTACACCATGTTTACCTAAATACTACAGTCAAACAGAGTTGTCCCAAAGGTTAATGGAATGTAGTATAATGAACATATCATTTGAATCATATCGCCATGATATAACTGAAATATTGTTGAAAGTGGTGTTATACACCATAAACTATCCAAACCAACCAAATAATGGCACAAATAAAGATTATAACAATGATTAGAACCTAACCTAACCAAAAACGTTGTCCTGCACACTTACCACACTGACTTTTCAGCATCACCCGATTCCTCTGCTTTTTTGGCAAGGAAATTCTTAACTCGCTTCAATTCATCTTCTTGTTCTTGTAATCTAACAGGAAATTAAATATTAATTATTAAATAGTTTATCAAATTCTTTAAAAAAAAAAAAATAATAATAATAATTTCAAGAAATAATTTAAACAAAAAATATGTAAACGGCCTGTTGTAATAGATTTCAAACACAAATAAATCATGTTAAATAATGATAATGATACCTACAATGAAGAGCTGTCTGCTTTGATCCACCTTCAGCGAAAAAATCTTAGGAGATTAAAAAATATTTATTCTATACTGTCAAACCTGTATTAAGAGGTCACCTTCGGGACAAAGAAAAAGTGGTCTTCTAAGACAGGTGACCAGTTAAAAGAAGTTAAATTTATATGAAATTTCTATGACAGGACAAGAAAAGGTGACAATTTAACACAGGTGACTGCTTAATAGAGGTGACCACATGGGCAGGTTTGACTGTATATAATTTTACAATGCAGATCGTCCCTCAGCTGCCACTACAAATTTCTACCAGTCATAAATGATTCTTTACTTCTTACTCATGTCCATACTGAAGATTGTATATTAATATCAAAATGATGGATGCAGTTGTTATTTCTAAAATATGATGGCCATTTAAATATTTACAGTAAAATGATTTTGACCATTCTGTTTATAGGCTATTTTGCTTTTCCTGTTCCAAAACACTAATAAATTATTTGGTTTACCAATCTTTTGGCTTTGAACATGCCTGATAAAGGTTACTATAGAAACACATCATCCACACTATATTAGATATCTACATTTATGTTATTAGTGATGAAACACCTTTATTAATTAATAATTCAAACAAAATCTGCAGAAATGCACGTTAAAAAAGATAACCAAAGCCCCATCGATTGTTTTTTATCCTTTGTGTCAAATATTAATATTAAATTCTTTTCTATTCATTTCATCAAATTCTCCATCTGTAAAAAGCTTTATTGATTCAAACTTTTTACACCACTTTCACTATTTTTTTAAACTGTACCGCGGAAACATAGCTTAGTAGTGGAGGATGGCAATATATATAGAGAAAACTTACTTGGTTTGCAACTTGGATTGCAGTTCTTCGTCAGTTTTCCGTGACTCATCAGAATGTTTTAATTTGAATGAAAATTCTTTCACTTGATCATGCAGAACTAACATTTCTTCTTGCAACTAGAAATAAAAATGCAATTTCATTATCACCAACAAAAATGTTGAAGAAGACAGGACAAATTTGTTTGCTGTAGAAAGAATTTAATACTATTAGATAAATTTATAAAGTTTACTCAGTATTTTATGAAATGACAAGTCTCATTTCTTACTAAAAACATAATTTGACCCCTAGGTTGATTTCATTTTCTATCCTGGCATATGAAGACAGTTAATAAACTTTTATCCTGCACTTGTACTATTTGACAAGTCAGATTGCATTGACAGGATAATGTTTTGCTATATACAACTGATCACTGACAAAGATATAACTTTTCAGGTACCTGATTCATGTAGAACAACAGTAAGAAACGGTAACAATATAAGTGTGGTTATTATAGATGCAGTCTTTCCCAAAGTGTTTTTACTTTTACAGGACATTCGGGCTGGTAATAGAAACAAATTTACCAGACCAAACCAACTTTTACCAGACCGAAAAAAATTGGCAGTCAAAGATACTTACAAAATGTTAATAATTTTGTGCTTGTGGTATCTGATCAGTTAATTCCAGTGATTCCAAGTGCAGACAAGACGATGAAGAGACAAAGAATGATTCTTTTCCCCAGAGCATGAAGCAAACCCTTTAATCAAATATTTATTTCTGTCTACATGTTTTTTGACTATAGGAGTCTTGCATACCTGTGCTTTTTTTTACAAGTACCCTCCCCCTTTTTTTCCTTTTGAAATATGACTGTGATCTAATGTCACCCAAATGGTAATAACTCATATTTGTGTTATCTTCAGCAGGAGAAAGATGTCTGCAAATTAGCTGAACTTTCTTCAACTATATTTAGCTAGAGCCTAGTAATATTAATATATCACAAACGTATATTTTTATTGTCATGAACACTGGCAGTCAAAAATGTATTTATTATTTGTCAGACCTTAAATCAGATTGCAACAATTGAATAAAGTTACTGTAGTTCAAAGTCTATTTTTTTAATTGCATGTATGTATGTCAATAAACAGTTCCTATAGATCGTAATATTAACCCGGTGTCGAGTATAAAATATCAATGTGAAGCGTCCACATGCATTTTAACGAATTTGGAATGGCCACCACTTGCAAATGTGAACATATTAAACATGAATAATATGTTTCATGTCACAGAAATGAGAAAAAATTTAATCAAAAGTTTGTTTTGCTGAAAGTAGCTTCGGACAAAAAGTTCGGTCAACATTTCCCATAGCACAATGTCGGGTTGCGTCCCCTTTAAAATGGTGCCAATATTGTTTGTTATTGAACGAAATTAAACAAATCTAGGCCTCAATAGTGAACAATACCATCATCATCAATGACTTTCTGATGAACTACATAAAATATTTTCTTACCGACAAAGAGCAGATCGTGGCAGTATTAAAACATGAGAAATACAGTTGTAGATAATTACTGAATCGGTCGTCGGACTTTCGGTCCGGGGTACCGGTAAACATTATCGGACCATGCTGATTTTTACCAGCCATGTCGACGGTCCGACGATCCTTCGGAAAGACTGTAGATGACACCATTGGAAACTAATAGAACGATGCTTGTTTCTGCTCTTTTCAGAAAATTTGCATCTGTTTTTTTTTTTTAATACTTTTTTTACTTCATGCATTTTAAAGTTCCAAATTTAATGTATTGAAGCAAAAATGGAATGTTTCAGGGAGCTTTATAAAACAACAGGAAGTGGCATCACAGAACTTCTTAATAACCTGAGCTTAGCCACTGTGACATGATAAAAAAATCCATCTTTTATAATGAAAATCAAATAAAATGTTTGATTCCTGAAATAAGCCATAAAACGGCTCCACAAAAGAATGTGACAGTGTTTGGGAATTCAAGGATTCGTCTGAAATGTTTATCTTTGGTATTTTCTTACCTTCAGATTTTCTTTGTTTTTACTTTGAACCGTTTCTCTAGATTTCTCTAAATCAGCAAACAGTTGTGTATTCTGTTGAGACAGTTTATTTCTGTCAAGCTCTATCAGTTCCCTACACATAATAATAAAACATGTTGAGATCATTTTGGTGCATTCTTTATGTCCAAGGGAGAAAGTTGAAATTGTCAATAAACAGTATTCAGTATACATCATCTAAGCATATCACTATATTTATATAAATTAATTTTAGAGTCACATGTCATTAAATACGTGTTTTGATTGGTTTAAAAAGTTGAGGTTATTTTCGTATGTACTAAATCTGAAAATAGACATCGTTCCCAAGGCGTCGTGTGCCGTTGTCATCAGGTGATTTACTTTAAATGAGGCACCTTTGGGGTTATTTAAATTTATTTCCGATTATTTGCCTTATTTTGAAAAAATAAATATATTTTTCAATATCATAACAAAAAAAGTTTGAATTAATTTATAAGGATTGATCGAAATTATTTGTTCAGTTCATGAAGAAATAACCCCAATGAAGTTGTACACACCCTTGCGTAACCCGCTACACAGGTTACACGGTGTGTACAACCTGATTGAGGTTATTTCTTCATGAACCGAACAAATGATGGTATGACTTTTTGACGGCGACTTTCCAAATTAGAAATTGCGCCCGAACAAAAATTGTGACCAATCCTTAAGTAGTACTTGAGTCAGTGTTCAGACCTTACGAGCATGAAATTTTTTAGTACAATTTTTGTACTTATACTCCAAAAATGTCCAATCAGAACAAAGTATTTATTTGAAACAGTGCTCTGATTGGCTGTTTTTCGACTGGTACCAGGAAAGCCAACACTGGCTCAGGTTACCTATGCCTCAGGTACATGAATCTTAGTTTTAAAGACAAATACATTTTTTAGAAACTGCTAATTTTTGGTGTTTTTGCTTATTATTTGTAACTTTTCTGTGACTGAAAGAAAATAACAGGAATTAAAAAAAATAAAATATGACCATCGGGAAAGATTATATATTATATCTACAAAGCCACTACATAACTCATACTAACATTTGTTGTGTCATCTCTTGTGCAGATTTCTTCAGCTTAGCATTAAATTGAAGTTTTTGACTCTCAAGTATCTGTTTCAACTTGCTTACTTCATTCTGAAAAAAAAAAAAAATTCTTCAGTATTTTGTACTTTTCTCTGATCAATCTTACTGCATACATTTTATCTATTAACTAATGTACATTCACAGGTCAAAAGTATGTCCAAGTTTGGTTTGGTTTGGTTTTGCTTTTTAACTCCACTTTCAACAATATTTCATTTATACCGTGGCTGTCAGTTTTATTGGTAAAGGAAACTGGAGTACCCAGAGAAAACCACAGACCTGTTACAAAAGTATTTCCACACTAAGATATTTCCCTAAGTATTTCCTATAAAACCATTTATTTTTAAAACATTCTCCTGAAGTCATTCCTTATCCGATATTTAGGAGATAACTGTATTGTATTTGAAAATTTCACAGCATCAATTGGCGATTTGATAGTTGCAAATTCAGTTTACAAATTACTGGTGACACGATAGCATGTGCATAGTAGATGTGTATTGCTGCATTATTGACAAGATGATGTAAGCGGTAATCAGCTAAAATTCTAAAAATAAATCATGCTATTTCAACCGTGGAATTGATACCGTGAAAATTACACCATTAAATTGACAATTAATGCCATGAAATTTTCAAATACAATTCAGTGATCTCAATTCTAATGTAATCATATGCATTGCCACATTTTTTACAAGATGACATAAGCGGTAATCTGCTAAAATTCTAAAAATATATCATGCTATTTCAACTGAAATTGATACCGTGAAGATTACACCATTAAATCGACAATTAATGCAGTGAAATTTTCAAATACAATACAGTTATCTCCATTCTAATGTAATCATATGCATTGCCACATTATTGATAAGATGACATAAGCTGTAATCGGCTAAAATTCTAAAAATATATCATGCTATTTCAACCGTGGAATTGATACCTTGAAAATTACAGCATTGTCCAATCAGAGACCAGTAATATCATCATTTTGATGATCATTAGATTATTGGAAATATTTACCTCAGATTAAACTGGTTGAAACACCTTATATTTTATACATGAATTCTACCAGCATGCAAAAAAAACACCTTTATTTTATCCTGCTTAGGTCTGAAATCCCTAATCAATACTTTACGATTTAATTATTTTTAATTCTTATTGTATTTTTTTTGCCTATACCTGTAGTACTTCCATTTGTTCTTGCTTGTTGTTAGCATTAGTTTCATGGCTGTAAGATGTAGCTTCTAATTCTTGACATTTTTCTACGAAATGCTTCAGTCTGTCTTTCTCTACTTTAAGTTCTCTTTCAAGCGTGATGACAGATGATTCAGCCTGGTTCAATTTTTCTTCAGTAAGGAACTAGTGAATTAAAAATAAATTATCTGATAAGCCAGTGAAAAAAAACTTTGAGGGGACACATGCACTCTTGTACAAAACAGGATACAACAAGATGAACTGTGAGCTAATGCTCACTTATGATACCCCCACATATATGTTCAATGTGTATTAAAACCAACTAAGTCAGCAAATAGGAAGTAGAAATCTGACGGGTCCAAAAACGCTTCCCACAATATGGCATACCTATATGAAGCTACTGACCAAATATCAGATTTCTGCCATCAATAGTCGCTGAGAAAAATGCAACGAAAAATATCTTGGGACGGATGGAAGGACGGACAGAGGTAAAACAGTATATCCTCCCTCCGGTGGAGTGGGGGTATAATTATTTATATTGACCTTTACATCAAAGGTGAACTAAGGTGCTACGGAAGGGTAAGCAGTTCCTGCTCCACATGTGACACCTGTCGTGTTACTATTAAACGACAAAAACATCATATGATATGTAAATCTGTAAATAAACGTTTAGCTGTCGAAGACAATTGAGAGTAATTTAAAGAAAAAAAACAAGCAACATGAAATCAACATATTGCTGGAGAATGATATGGACCTGTTTTTTTTAACTTGCGTCTCAGGAACAAGATGAATCTGATCTGAAAATAAATCTTTTTTTATTGTAATATTACATATTACATTAAAAAAACCCATCTCAAATTCATTAAAAAAGAGCACTACATTTATTTCATTGTCAAATATTTTTCTACATGACTAATATTCCCCTCTTATTTTTTAACACATATATTATGTACATGTATATCATAAAGTTTATTACCCTCTCTTTTCTACTTTCATGCAGCTGATTTTCTAGGGATTGAGCACTTTGTTCAGAAATCTTCCTTGCAGTTGTCTCCTCCTGTAGGTGCTCTTTTGCTTCCTCCAATGATCGTTGAGATATCCTGTATTCAACCTGTAGTCTATCCCTTGATTCGATGGCAGATGCGAGACTAGATTCTAATGACTGAATCTTTGACTGAGTCTGAAATAGCAAATTTATAATTACATGTATATATGCTGTGCTTGCATATTTCTTCCATATCTCATGAATTTCATGCTTTACAATCTAGTGGTTGAAAATGTTATAACAAAAAGAATTTGCCCAATTTTGCTAGTGGAAATTCCCATGTTTTTTTCATAATCTAAATTCCCTATTGATAGAAAAAACGTGTTTGCCATGTCAGTACTGTTTACAGTTCTGACTTCTTGCTGCTGCGAGATTCAAATTACTAGAGGTTCACCTCAGCCTATATTGCTTACGTTGTTATTCATGCACAACTTTTGTGCAAACAAGTCTAGTTCTTGAGAAAAAAATACTTAAATTTCACATGTTAAACTTTAACTCATTGAAATTGGACTTAAAATAAATAATATTAATTTTACAATATGATCACAGTAACGACAACCCTCTATCTAAAAATTTAATTGCGCAATTGTTACATTATTAATTATAGAATGCCATACCACGATTGCATACCCCATTCATGGCGAAGTGTACTATGTGATAAAGTTGGTCAGCTATTTGCGACAGGTCAGTGGTTTTCTCCAGGTACTCCGGTTTCCTCCACCAATAAAACTGACTGCCATTATATAACTGAAATATTGTTAAAAGTGGCATAAAACACCATAAACCAACCAACCATGATTGCATACTTATTTGATTCATGTTGATAGGTTTACAGCTCCATGGGTACCCTGATTTGATCTGTATACAGAATTTCCATCAACCGATATCTTATTTTGTATAGTTTTTTGGAATCATACGGATGACCGCTGGTTTAATAGTCTCCACGTTGACTAACAAGTTACTTTCCAGGCATAACTTACTTGAGACAAATTATCCTTGAGGTAGAACTTTTCACCATCATTAGCACTCTTCAGCTCAGTAATTGTCTTATTAAGGTCCTGTATCTGTGATGTAGAAGACTCAGTCAATCTATGAAGTGCATCCTCTACACCAGCCTTCTCTATTTGTGCTTTAGATACAGATTCCTGTAATATACAAGTCCAAATTTCATTACATTTTTGAGCAAAAATGCTCACAAAATTAATTTAAAAACACAACAACAATGAAAATCTAATGCTAAAGTTGGCTTTTCTAAATCGGACATACAGAAATTAACCATGACATATTCAAGACACAAGGATCACTCGTCTCTTATAATCCTTCAATACAAAAAAATATCTATTGTTTTACCTAATACTATCACTGACTCTACAAGTCAGAGTTGTAGTTACATTGATACATTCAATGTTACTGTCTCAAAAAACTAAATTGCAATTTAATCAAATCTGTAAATAGTTTCATGATTGTTTACTTTTGACATTATTTGTAAGAATTATTTACCCATATTTTGTTTTCTCCTTGATAACCTTGCATCAGGGAAAGACAATTCCATACACCAAATAAAATCAAAAAATGGTGAAGATACCCAGATGTAGCATTTATCAGCAGAAGTACCGAGTACCACATGCACTCAACTGCTGGCTAGGAGATGTTTCACACTCATTATAAGGTATAAGGTATGCTCATTATTGAAGATGCTACAGTGCCTCTGAAATGAAGAACAGCAATAAAAGTGCTGCTCCTTTACTTGATTTTATGTCTAAGTAGAAAGTTGGATAATCTCTGGTGTTCATTTACATCCATATTGTAATATACGTAAAATGTACCTGATGTCTAACTAATGATTCTTGAAGTGATAGAATCTCTTTCTTATGACTGTCTAACAACAATTTCAGATCCTCAACTGATCCTTTAGTCACATGGAGTTCCATTTCCAAGTTTTTCTTTTGTCTAAATAAAAACAACCAAAAAAAATAAATAAAATAAATTGTTTTTATTAACTTTACTTTCCCTTCTTGGATTTTCATTATAAATTAATATTTTAATAAAATAAAACTTATATATCAAAATATATGTTTATATTCGAGTGGCCTGGTATATACATGTAAACAAGTATTCCTTAATAAAATATAAATTCATTTTTTTATTTGTTGAATACTAATTTTCGTGGTTTTCATTGGTTCAATCAAACTACGATATTTAGTAAATACCCTTTTATGTTTTGGCCACAGGTCCCCCATGAATGACATGTAATTTAAACTCCTTTAAACTCCAAACCTTAACAAAATCATATTTACTAGTGTTAACTTGGCAAAAAACTTAAATTAATATATACTGAAGGGAAAAAGAAATGCAGAGTCAACATTTTAGGTGATTTAATATTATTTATTCGAATGTTTTTTTCTATATTAATATATAAGGATAAAAACACAAATTTAATCAACAAGTTTTTAAAATTTCATTAGATTTTGATCAATAATTCATGAGTAATTGAAACCAATTTAACAGTACCCCCCAATATGTTAAAGTGAAATTGATTAACTCGTCAATATCTCGTATGCCCCCCTCGCGCATCTGTTACAGCCCTGATTCTCCTGTGCATGGAGTTCATCAGAGCATTTATCCTTCTCATGGGGATATTATCCCACTCTTCCAAGAAGGCAGCCCTTAATTGGTAGAGAGTAGCGGGGGCATTCCGACGCCCCCTTACTCTCCTGTCCATTTCGGCCCACAGATGTTGGATTGGGGACAAATCTGGACTGTATGGAGGCCAATCGAGTGGGTTAATGCTATGATTGGTGAGAAAATCTTGACAAACTCTGGCTACATGGGGCCGGGCATTATCCTGCTGGAAAATTAGGTGATGCTGTTGCACAAATGGAACTGCAACCGGCCGGAGAATTTCAACCCCATATCTTACGCCTGTTAAATTACCGGCTATCACAATCAACCGCGACTTTAACCCGTGAGATATCCCTCCCCAAACCATAAGCGAGCCACCCCCAAACCTATCCCTTTCAAGAACACAAGCGTCGTCAAAGCGTTCCCCACTATGTCGGTATACATGACATCGACCATCCGGACGAAAAAGAGTGAACCACGACTCATCTGTGAAAAAGACCCGTCTCCATTGCATCATTGGAAATTGTCTGGGACCATGTGCCGCCAACCAAGCCATACGACGCGCGCGATGTGCATGAGTGAGAGGAAAACCAATGTAAGGTCGACAAGCTTGCAGACCAAACTCGCGCAAGCGGTTTCTCACAGTTTTTGGGTGAATGTGGCAATTATGATTGCCTACCATAGTTAAAGCAGTTTCAGTGGCAGTAACGTGGCGATTACGCAGGTGGGTAAGACGAATAGCCCTGTCTTGGCGTGGCGGCGCTATGCGCGGACATCCCCGTCGATGACGGTCGGCAACCCTTCCAGTATCTCTCAGACGACGGACAAGACGTTCTATGGTGGAAACATTCACACCAAATTGCAAAGCAACTTGTTGCCTTTGACCTTGCATTAGCAATACAATAGCCTGACCCCTCTGAACTTCCGTCAGCCATGGCATGATTACAAGAGATTCAAATTAAATAGTGGAAAGCGATGTGTATACCTCAAGAGTATAAAGTGGTATGACATGATGCGTTGGCAAATTGTTATCATTATTCTGCACGTGTTATTTGCTTTTTATCACTTTGTCTATGTCACATGATACCTTTCACGGTTGAGTAACTTTAGACACCGATTTTAGTGCACACTGACCAAGCCACTCGTCTAACCAGTTTTTGTAATTTTATGCCACGCAGTTAAAAAATAGGAGCATATTATGTTACCCTGCATTTCTTTTTCCCTTCAGTATATATACATACGTAGTAATTTCCTCTAATTCCTGAAGAGTTCTGCCAAAGGTAGATAATTCTGACTGTTTTGCCTTCATTTCTGCATTCAAACTGGACACTTGTTCTCTGTAAGAACACATTGGCATTATATATTCTCAATTTGTTTATTAACATACATCATGTGATATTAAAATAAGTTTTTCAATTTCATTTTGAATTGCGAGACTGTCATTGTAGATTGAATAAGATCTTTAAAATAGATGTTACATGTAGAAGGCTCTGTTTTTGTTGTTGATCAAAGCTCCTTTTAAATAACAAAGAAATTGATTCTATGATTTAAAAAGGTTGCAAATAAATTTTTGTGAAATTATCTTCATCTGAAGTCTACATTTGCAGCACATATATTCTTAAGTACAGGTAGCTGCAAAATTCTTAACCTGTATCCCATGGCCAGTTACTTGTATAATGGCAATATATTACTTTGTCATGCATTTTAATTTAATCTTATGAGAAAAAAAACTGTAGGATATCAAACCATATAAACAGCATACTACTGTCTCTGTATTTTGACTTATCAGCAATATATATACTTTTCTTTTGATCTTGCTGAGAGACATTATCAGTCTCAACGGACAGAATCTGACACTGAAAAATATAGACCAGTATGACGTCAAACACCATAATGGCGTTTCTGATAAAAACAACAACGTCAGATTTGAAGATCTCAGATTCGCTGCTATACTAGCGAAAATGTCTGTCTCGACCTTTATAATGGTCGATATTCTATACATGTATATATAAACAAATCAGTTTACTTTTGAATATCTAGTTCTCTCTCTGTTGATGTTTTGTCTAGTGCATGTGAATGCTTCTGTAGATGAAGTTCTCTCTCCATGTCAGCGACTGTGATATCTAACTTTGTCTGTAGTTCTAGAATTCTTTGGTCTTTTTCACTCAATCTTTTAACCATATTCTCATATTCTACAGGATAAAGGATGAATGGAAATTTTACCATTTTATAAATAATTTAATTTGATTTGAATACTGCAATCCGCCTGGAGAACATTTTGTTTAAATACTCGATAACCTGGGTTGGTATTGTGACGTCACCAACGTGTTCATCTGCCAACGACATATTCAAATAGTCACATGAAATAATCATAATTAAAATCGAAGAATCATTAGATTTTGTTGTAAAAATTAAATTATAAGGAACATTTGAAACTGTTGAACAGGTTATACTTATATAACCTGGTTTGGGTCAGTTTACACTTTTCATAAACCGCTTTGTGGTTTATTAAGCATAAACTGACCCAAACAGGTTATATCGTATAACCTGTTCGACAATTTCAAATATTCCTTAAATGCCTTCCTATGCTCAAAATTTGAGAACTACGTATACGTATGGGCTTGATTTTGCATGAACACAAATATCATAATGTACTCAGGTTTATCATTTACAAATTTTGTGAACAGTTCAAGGGCCATAGGGCTTGATTTCACATGAACATGAACTTAGAATTATCATTTATAAGTTGCACAAGTTTTGTGACCAGTTCAAAGGCCATAACTTTTAAACCACAAAATATATAATTTTGAGTCATTTATTGAAGTCCAAAAACTAAATACAAATTTGTATATGTACATAGATATTATCAATTTCTTTCATAAGACATACAGATACATGTTAAATTTAAAAGGATCAAATCAAAGTTATTCAAAATTAACAAAAAATGGTGAGACCGATTCCTCCACTGGCTCTAGTGTGGAAATGGTGACCATAAGATCATTCCGTCAATTCAAACAAAGCAAACGTTTTCTCATTTAAGTTCCAATTTTATAATTCAGTATATACAATTATTACATGGTTTTTGGAAACAGCCATTACCATGGGAACCACATCGGTGGTGTAATGGTCAGCGTGCTTGACTCAAGTAAGGTAGATCGTGGATTCGAGCTGTGATTTGGTAAAACTCCGCTGACTGCTGTTTCAATGAGCTAGCATTATAAAAATCCAACGAAGCATGTTGGTCTAGTATAAAGTTGACATCATCATCTCATTGAAAATTAGAACTTGTTCTCGCCATGATATAGCTGAAAAATTGCTGAGTTGGCATTAAACAACAATCACTCATTCAATCATAACTATTATTCAAACCATTATTTAAATCACCTTCCTCTATACTATAGCAAGTGAAGCTGTTTTTTCAAGCTTGAGCTAGCGTTAGACATATGTAAACATATAATTTAAATTTATAATGAACCTGTTCATAAGAGTGAGTTAGTGATTTAAGAAATAATTCATGCCGGCCATACTTTATTGTTATTCACATATGGGTAGGCATTTTATTCATGAATATTTAACCCTGAGCGATAGCGAGGGGTTAAATCTCATGAATATAATGCCTACCCATATGTGAATAACAATAAAGTATGGCCGGCATGAATTATTTTGATTCTAATAGGACAAATACGGCAATTTTAAAATTCGAGGTGGTCAAAGTGGCCGGCACTGCCTACATATCAATGCATAAACATAAAGTATATAAAGAGTGAAATATGTGTGGATTTTTTCGTTGTAAAGATGTTTTATGTTTGTCTTACCCATGTTTTTATTACAGGTATTTCCATGATAACGTTTCGTCGTTTCTAATTGATATTTAAACCGTTTATTTGTGTTGCCAGTGTTCACATTTTTTCTTTCACCGTTAACCGGAAGTTATGGGTGAAGTATAAGATAGAAATTGGAGTTAATTGGAATAGCCACAACAATGCCGTGTTTATAAGAGTTTAATTATGATAAGACTTGATTACGATTTATTTCATTATAATTTAATTTGATGTGAATACTGCAATCCGATTGGATGATCTGCCTGGAGCAACATTGGTTATACTCGATAACCTGGGTTGGTATTGTGACGTCACCAACGTGTTCATCCGCTAATGACAAATTCAAATAGTCACATGAAATATTCGCAATTAAAATCGAGGAATCATTAAATTTTGTTGTAAAAATTAAATTATAAGGAATATTTGAAATTGTTGAACAGGTTATAGTATAACCTGGTTTGGGTCAGTTTACGCTTTTCATAAACCGCTTCACGGTTTATTAAGCGTAAACAGACCCAAGCCAGGTTATATCGTATAACCTGTTCAACAATTTCAAATATTCCTTAATTAACTTCATTTATTTCAACAATTCTTAGATAAACAATAATAGAAAATCGCTAACCATGAAGGTGCTTTTTTTTTTAGCTCAGCACGCATGTGTGGCCTATATTTGATTGGTATTCAAATATGCCTTTATTTGTATACCGAATATGGGACGTTATATTAGAATGTTGTTTAATGCCAAGAGAGCAATTTTTCAGCCATATCATGGCGAGAACAAGTTACATTTTGATGAGATGATGATGTCCGCTTTGTACTAGACCAATACATGTATGCTGAATTGGATTTTAATAGTGCTAGTTCATTAAAACAACATTCCGTAGATAGACATGTTGCTACACGTGGACACGTTATTCTGATTTCAAGCCAACCAGTCTTTGTTCTTACTCCTTAATGTTGTGTGGTTAGCTTAAAAGCAGCAAATACAAATTTTACAGTTTCTGGTTTGAACTGACTGGGGATCGAATCTATGATCTATCATACTCAAGGGGAGCATGCTAACCATTTCACTACAAATGCTGTTCTGTTCTGAAAGAGCTGGAAATATATTCAGACACACAATAATAATTCATAACTAAACAAATTAAAAACAAAAAAAAACATCAAATACAAATATGTACATGTATGTAGATTTTATAAATCTGTGTTTAGATTTCTTTTATAAGACATACAGATACATGTTAAAACCAAAGAAGTTAAAGTTATTCAAACTCAACAACGCAAAATGACATTAATACCTGCAGAGAGATGGGAAAGGTGACCATAAGACCAATCTGTTAATTCAAACAAAACAAACATTTTTTTCATTCAAGTTTCAATTTTATAATTCAGTATACAATTAATACATGGATGTTTTGAGGAACAGCCATAACTATAGTGCCAAAATATGAAAGCTGACATGTTGCACTGTTGTCATTACACAACTCAAACATAATTTAAATCACCCTCCTCTATACTATATAGCAAGTGAAGCTGTTTTTCTGAGTTTGAGCTAGAGTCAGACATGTGTAAACGTATAATCTATAATGAAACTGTTCTTTAGAGTAAGTGAGTGAGTGTTGTTTAGTGCTAAGTGAAGAATTATTTAGCTATATTATGGCGAGAACAAGTTACATTTTGATGACATGATAATGATGTCTGCTTTGTACTAGACCAACACACTGAATCTGATCTTAATAGTGCTAGCTCACTGAAACAACAGTCCACAGATAAATGTTGCTCCACGTGGACACATTATTCTGATTTCAAGCCAACCAGTCTTTGTTCTTACTCCTTAATACTGCATGCTTAGTGGAGAAACAACAAATACCAATTTCATAGTCTTTGGTTTGACCTGACTGAGGCTCAAATCTATGATTTTTTGCACTCGATGGGAGCATGCTAACCATTGCATCACCATTGTGGGTCTGTTCTTACTAGTTGAACTATGTTCAGACACTAGAATTATAATTCATACCTAAACAAATTACCTGTAATGTCAAAAACAGTTCTTAGATTACTATAACATAATTTTATTAATATGGAAGATTTTTTTTTTAAATAAATGACTTACCATGGTACATAACTCCCTTGTCCTTTTTCACATTATTTACAATCTCTTGACTAGCTACGAGTTGTCTTTGACAGTCTTCTAACTGTATTTGAACATCATGAAGCTCTCGTCGTAAGTTGTGATTTTCTGACGAGTAAATCTGGTAATCATTCTGTTATAAAAGATGACGATATACAGATTTAGTGAATGTAACATTTATTTTTATTCCACTAATAATGCCTTTCGATCAAAGTTCTATTGGTTCTGTAAAATGCAAGTCTAAATTTATGGTAAAATTTGAAAATGCCAAGAAACAAGTATAAAATTTATGTAAAAGATGTAGAATTAAAGTGATAACTGTGAAACTATAAAAAAACCCAAATATAATATTATCTTAAAGTAAAATAAGTAGGCATTGAAATATATGTTCAGGATGTTTTAGCAATCCTTTGTTTGAAATTCAACCTTAATTTCAAAATTCATTTAGATTTTTTGTCTGAACACAGAAAATTACTAAATTAGAAATATCAATTAAAAAACAAAATACACTGCTATTATCTAAAAAAGATGAGATAACACGTTTTGAAGGTCTTGACATACATTATCACAAGAATCACAGCTTCTCCTATGTCTGTCTCGACCTTCATCACTGCCGTTATACTTTATATATCATGTGACTAAATGTACTTTACAGTGTTAGTATTTGTTAGACAGACACACACATATATTATACTATAAGTTTTGTTTGTGCAAATACTACAGTGAAACCTTTCTAAACCAAACTTCCTTGTGACCAGCTTTTGTATTCAGAATACACAGATGTTCGGTTTAAACAAGTTAAATTAACAAAGATTTCCTATATTGCAACTTTAATTAAATCTTCTTTTTAGACAGGATTCCATTTTATTCGGGGTTCAATTTAGTAAAGCTTCACTGCACGTACAAGTTTTCCATATGCAATTTTAAATATTGGATGTCCAAAATTCTACTATTTATTGAAACATTCCTAAAAAAAAAGGTAACTGATTTTGAAATGAACAACTCAAATTTTGAAATGAACAACTCAAAAATTTTCTTGTAAAATAATAATTCATATGGATTATTGAATGACCTTAGGAAAAGACATGTCTAAAAAGTGCCTTCAACGTGTCTGAATGTACACTGTATACTGAAATGAAATTTTGAAACCATATTTGTTTGTTTTAATACAAACGTAATACTCACTTAATATTAGCTTATTTTAGGTCCCACCATTTTAAATCGAGAAATATATATATTTCAACTATCAAAGTTATAAAAAGAAATATTGAAACCATAATTTTTTGTTTTAATACAAAAGTAATACTCACTTAATAATAGTCCATTTTAGGTCCCACCATTTGAAATTGAGAAATATATACATGTATATATTTTAACTATCAAAGTTATAAGTATTCCCTAGACAATTTGATTGTCCCATGCTAATATTGAACTAGAGGCTCACATGAGCCTGTATCGCTCACCTGACATAACTAAGTCCTCTTAAGAATGTCTGCATGCCGAATACATCTAAGTTACTATTCAAATCCCATAGGGTTCTATGTTAAAACTATGTCTGCTCATGGCAGCAATCTTGGATGGAGGTAGTAGTCACCGGACACAATTTTAAAAGTATACTACCCAAGGACCATCCATGCCATATTTGCTTTAAATTGGCTGACTGGTTTCAGAGGGAAGACTTTTAAACAATTTTCCCATAGGGTCCTATGTTAAAACTATGTCCGCTGACTGCGGCAATCTTGGATGGAGGTCGGGCTCACAGGACATAATTTTGAAAGTTGACCACCTAAGGACCATTCATGCCATGTTTGCTTTAAATTGACTTGCTGGTTTCAGAGGAGAAGACTTTTAAACAGTTTTTCAATAGGTCCTATGTTAAAACTAAGTCGAGTCATGGCGGCCATCTTGAATTTCCGATCAGCAAACGATTCACAAGTTTAGTACAGGATCACCCAATGATCATTCCTGTAAAGTCACAATTCAATTGGCTTAGTGGTTTCTAACAAGAAGATTTTAAAAATTTCGACCAATCAGAACACATTATGGGCCCTGGCAGCCATGTTGGACTTCCGATCAGCGTCAAAAACAAAAATCTTGTATATGACCATTTAATGAACATTTCTGCCATGTTTGGTTCAAATCTGTTTCGTGGTTTCAGAAAAAAAAGATGAAAATGTGAAATTCCCATTGGGTCCAATGTTAAACTAAGTCGAGTCATGGCAGCCATCTTGAATTTCCTATCAGCAAACGATTCACAAGTTTAGTACAGGATCACCCAATGATAATTCCTGTAAAGTCACATTTCAATTGGCTTAGTGGTTTCTAACAATAAGATTTTTAAAATTTCGACCAATCAGAACACATTATGAGCCCTGGCAGCCATGTTGGATTTCCGATCAGCGCCAAAAACAAAAATCTTGTATATGACCATCTAATGAACATTTCTGCCAAGATTGGTTCAAATCTGTTGCGTGGTTTCAGAAAAAAAGATGAAAATGTGAAATTCCCATAGGGTCCAATGTTAAACTAAGTCGAGTCATGGCGGCCATCTTGGATATGCGATCAGCACAAAAATAACAAATTTAGTAGAGGACCTCCCAATGAACATTTCTGCCAAATTTGGTCCAAATCAGTTCAGTGGTTTCAAAGAAGAAGAAAGTATGAAAAGTTTACAGACGCGGACGACGACGACGGACGCAAAGTGATGACAAAAGCTCACATGACCCTTTGGGTCAGGTGAGCCAAAAACAAAGACAGACACATGTATCACATCTACATTTTTGTGTATCATGCTAACACCTTATCTACAGTCTAATTACATAAATCATAACATCAACATAAGCTTTATATCTAACAACATCTATGTAAAATATACACACTATCTACTTCTGTGCAAAATAAACAAAGTCATCATCCATGTTAGAGTGAAGTGCAATCTGATGAAATATGCATGTGTTATTAGCTACTAGTATCTTAAGAAAACACCACAAAAGCTACATCAATTTGAAACAAATTACGTTTAATTTTTCCTTGACTTGTTTTTCTGTATTAAGGTTATTTAACACATGGTCGTGCTCCCGTTGGAGCAGATCAAGCTTGTGGTTCACTGACATCACCTCCTGTTGTCTTTCTTCAAACTGCAAATTTGGTACAATAAATCAATAGATATACGTATCATAATATAAAACCCACACAAAAGTACTCTTTGCCAGTAAGTATAATCTACATGCATCAACTTCATTTTAGTTTTTCAATATGAAATTGCAATGCTTTAATAAACATCTCACTGCTACTAAATAACAACAAACAATTTCTATTGTGAATATAGGGATTCCCAAAGCACAGCATGATACGAAACAGCATGTCGACAAGGGAAATTGAATAATTGTATATTAAAAGAAAGTGTGACCACAGTATTTTTCCTGACAGGGTCGACAGCTGGACACAACAAGATGAACTGTGAGCTACTGCTTACTTAATATATGATACCCCCGCATATATGTTCAATGTGCATAAAAACCAACTAAGTCGGCAAACAGGAAGTCGGAATCTGACGGGTCCAAAAACGCTTCCCACAATATTGCATACCTATATGAAGCTTGTCACCAAATATGAGATTTCTGCCATCAATAGTTGCTGAGAAATATGTGACGAAAAAAATATCTTGGGACGGACGGAAGGACGCACAAAGGTAAAATAGTATACCCCCCTCCGGTGGAGCGGGGGTATAATAATGTTTTGGAAATGGTAATATACTAGATAGTAATTTGCTGGACCCATTGAATTTTGGGCATTTGTTAAATTTCACTATTTTATGAGTTGGTCTCTTTTTGCCTCCTTTAACACCTATAATCTTGGAAAGCATAAGAACTATCTAGGTAAAATCTGATTGAAAATTGACTTCAACAAGTTGAAGATTATGTCTATGACTATGGCTGCACATGACAATTGAAAAAGTTTCAAACTATTTACAGGTTTCTTAAATTATTATTTGATAAAGGAGACAACCCCCTCGAAAGTTCCAACAGAGCGACTCATAACTATGGACTGTAGCAGTCAGTTACAGTCGATATCGTTCAAGGGAAAAACGATGTTTGATTAACCTTATTGCGTAAATTCTTTACCAATTTCTTTTCTGTTTCCATTTTAGTTTCTAGAGAAGTGTTCAATGTCATCAGTTTCCTCTGATCCTCATTAAGACCCTCTATTTTGTGTCTTAGTTGTACATTTTCATATTCTGTGTCTTGTAAAGATTTCCTCACTTGCTGTAAGCTGACTTCCAATGAGGAAATCACAGATTCTTTTTTACTATATTCTGATTTTTCAATCTGGAAAATTAGTGAGGATTTAGATTGAAAATACACAAACAAAAATGAAAGGATTGAGCGATATGGTTAAATAAAGCAGTATAAAATCTCTGTAAGGTCTTGGTATTTCTCCGAGATCCCTGTCTACATGATTTAAGTACATATGTTATTTTTTGCTATCATTCATATTACTTTATTCACTGTGATTCTATTTATAAATTCAACTAAATGATAGGTCTAGGATACTTCAAATTTCCACAATTATACCACAGTAAATTACTGACCAATCTTATTTCTTCATTTACTTGTATCTAAATAAACAAGGAGTTGAAGCATGCAGGAATCCACTTATTAAGCAGCCACTTGTGTTAAAAAGCCACCTTTTTCTTTTCTTTTCATAGACTATACCTTGCTCTTTTGTTTAACACATATTTCTTAAATTGCATTAAATGCCGAAGGAGTTGATTAAACAAATTAGGTACCCCCATTTTATTTTCTTACCCTCCTGCAAATCCCCATACCGTAAAATAAATTTACAAACCCTCCAAAAATTCTAATCTTATACAAACCATCACTAATAGGCAATACAGATAACTTAAATTACCTCAGTCTGTTTTGCAGCTCTCTGACTTCTTTCTTGTTCTAAATCATGTTTCAAATGGGAGACTTCTTTCTGCAAATTAACTCTTTCTCCTGATAAATATTCACAAAGCTGTCTAGCTTCAAAACTTTCCTTTGTCTAAAATAAAATACAAAAAAAGGAAATGTGATCCTCTCGATGAAATTACCCATACTTTATGTCCTGTCAAGTAATTTCTTCAAAATGTGTACTTTTTTCATGATTAAAATGCTCAGCAGATTGATATAATTTATTTTTAATAATAAATATTTCATTGCAGCATCAACAAATGCAACTTTGGAAGTAAAAACCCTAATGATGATTTAGGTCAACAATGGTTGTAAAATAGGGCACACGGTTCCTACAGAAATGGCTTCTTAAATGTTTATGACAAGGCATGCCAAGTAAAGGCAAAAAGCTGACAAGGCCTTTCAATTTGACAACAAACTTTAACATGGATGACCTCTGCCGGTTTTTACTGCTCTGTTTAGGCCCTTTGGTTTTCTTGCTCACAAAACCCTTTAAATTATTTGGCTTTCCAATTTTTTTTTACTTTTGAGCATACCTGATGAAGGTTATTCCTAAGGTGTGTCCTCCAAACAATCATTTTTATTTTTATTTTTGAGCATACCCGATGGTTATTCTGGAGGGACGTTGTGCACACTAAATTTAATATCTACATTATTTTTAACCAACAACAACTCATAATGTAGGATGATAGATGACAAAAACCATTGATAAGTCACAACTAATGACATAAAAACCGAAATGTGTTCCTGTCACTAGAGACAAGGGTATTTTCTAGTGGAGTAGTCATACAAGCAATATCCTTTCTATTACTCACCTTAAATATGAGTTGGTTAGTCATACGAGCAATATCCTCTCTATTACTCATCTTAATAAAAGAACCGCCTAGCGCATGAATGCGCGACGTATCCCCCCGCACTTGCATAATATTTAGTTTTATATATTTATAGAAAGCAGCCTTGCAGTCTTAATGTATAACATACTTACAAGCCACATGCATAGATTATTCAAATCTATCCATGTTTACTAAAGTTATCACATAAACAAGACACAATTCTCAAAATTGGTGATTTTTCAACCAAAAACTAACATTTCCCCCCAAAACACTTGCTTCCATGTTATTTCCATGTTAGAACCAATCCAAGATAATGATAATTACAAGCTACTTGCAAAATATTATTCAAATCTAACCATGTTTACTAAAGTTATTGCATAAACAAGACACAATTCTCAAAATTGGTGAGTGTTCAACCAAAACTAAGATTTTCCTCCAAAACCCTTGCTTCAAATATTTCCATGTTAGAACCCATCCAAGATAATGATAATTACAAGCCACATGCAAAAAATAATTGAAATCTATCCATGTTTACTCAAGTTATTGTGTAAACAAGACTCAATTCTCAAAATTGTTGATTTTTCAACCAAAAATTAAGATTTCCCCCCAAAACCCTTGCTTCAAATATTTCCATGTAAGAACCCATCCAAGAAAATGATATTTACAAGCCACACGCAAAAAATTATTCAAATTTATCCATGTTTACTAAAGTTATCGTGTAAACAAGACACAATTCTCAAAATTGGTGATTTTTCAACCAAAAACCAAGATTTTCCCCCAAAATCCTTGCTTCAAATATTTCCATGTTAGAACTCATCCACGATAATGATAATTACAAGCCACATACAAAAAATTATTCAAATCTATCCATGTTTACTCAAGTTATCGCGTAAACAAGAAAGTGTGACGGATGGACAGACAGACAGACAGACAGACGGCCGCTATTACTATATCCCCTCACCACTATTGTGGGGGGATAAATATAAGTAGATTAGTCATACGAGCAATATCCTCTCTATTACTCACCATAAATATGAGTTGATTAGTCATACAAGCATAATTCCACCTTATATAAAAATGCTGTCTTCCGATTGGTTGATTTAAACGGTATTTTTTTACCAATCCTTTAGTTTTTTCCACTTTTTCCCCATCGGAGGTGTATGTGTCCTTGGGAATTCCATATAGAGGCAAATACCACGGTACTAGGCAAATACCACGCTCGTGAGAAAAAATCCTTCTTTAAATCGTTTATGACGTCACAGATGTAATTCTGAATTACTCAGGTTTCTTCTTCTAACCAACGATAAAGTAAAGAAAAATGACAGACGACAATCTCAGACGTTATTTTGAATTTTACAGGGTTAATTTGAATGATGAAAAAAAAAAACACTGAATGGTTCCTTGGTTCCAATCTACAATGCTGCTTGCATGCCACTGTTTTACTGACTGCTAAATATTCTGCGGAATTAAACAAATATATCCCGTTAGTGAGGGTTACCGGTACTTGCGAAAAATACAGCTTTCGAGCACAGGAAAAATTTCCCTCGCCACTTAAGCTGCTCGAGAAATTTGCCTTTCCTCTCAACTGGTATTTTTCGCAAATAACCCTCACTAACAGGATAATATTTGTATAATATCCTCTCTATTACACACCTTAAATATGAGTTGATTAGTCATACAAGCAATATCCTCTCTATTACTCACTTTAAATATGAGTTGATTAGTCATACAAGCAATATCCTCTCTATTACTCACTTTAAATATGAGTTGATTAGTCATACAAGCAATATCCTCTCTATTACTCACTTTAAATATGAGTTGATTAGTCATACAAGCAATATCCTCTCTATTACTCACTTTAAATATGAGTTGATTAGTCATACGAGCAATATCCTCTCTATTACTCTGATTGTCATTGTGTAGTAGTTCAATCCTCCTCTGCAAGAAATCTATGTCCATTTGTTGACGACTGAAAATGTATTAAAGTTGTACTTAAAGAATGATTAGTGTATCTAGATCTGTAAGACTAAAATATATTTGAACAAGAATCTGTATACAGTGGAACTTGTGCAATCTGACACCTGAGTTTTTGACATCCTACAAATATTTAAGGTCCTAAAGTATTTTTGTTAACTAAAAATAATTTAATTTGATTGGAATATTTCAATCTGATTGGCTATTAATCCACCTGGAGAAAATTTTGGTTATACTCGATAACCTGGGTTGGTATTGTGATGTCACCAACATGTTCATCCGCCAACGACATATTCAAATAGTCACATGAAATAATCGTAATTAAAATCGAGGAATCATTAAATTTTGTTGCAAAAATTCAATTATAAGGAATATTTGAAAAGTTATACCTGCATAACCTGGTTTGGGTCAGTTTAAGCTTTTCATAAACCGCTTCGTATAACCTATTCAACAATTTCAAATATTCCTTAATAAAAGCTGAGTATTCTGACATCCTCTACAATCCTTGGTTCCTTGGAGTGTCAGATTAGATAGGTATTACTGTATATGCAAAGATATGTTTTCTAAACTAGGGATTTACAAATACAGTGAAGTCACTTAAATTAAGACTCTAATTTTCGTGGTTATTAGTAAAAAAAAATATTTTCATGGATATGTATATTTGTAGATCCCCTAATGCAGTCAGTACATATAAAGTTGTATAAAGTGAAATTTTTATTTCGTGGTTCGATACTATCCATTAAATCCACGAAAATTGGTATATCACGAATATAATCATGAATTCACAGTATGCAGATTTTAATGATACAATAAACATATTTTTCCTTATTTTTCTACACCACAGGTTGAATTGTTCATGTTTTGTCACCCAATGGTTCAAATAAACTAATCTAAGACCCAAATCCTATTTTTTCTTTATATTTCATGATTTTTTCCCAATAAATTCATTTTTTGGAAAGAATGGTAAACATACCTTTTTGTATGCTATCTTACTGTTAAACATACATGTTGTATATCATTTAAGAAATATAATGACTTGATTGTATCAAAATTATGATGGTTAAGCAAACTGTTAATGACTAAATGAGGTGATTTGATCAAGGTATTACGAATCATTAAATTACAAAAAATGTCATATAGTTATCTCTGATTACGGCATTTATGTTCTCATGCAATGCAATTTTTATTCCATACATTTTTTTAAACTAATTTTCCTTTATACAGCACATACCTTGCCTTTGTCTGGAGCATATCTAATTCTTTATCTTTGGACTCCAATAAAGATCTAATATTTTCCAATTCTTCAGCAATCTACAGTAAAGTATACATAATTATGGCATTTTGTATGTGGTAAAAAATGTTTATCATAACAACGATCATATGGTAGTCGAATTCAATTCTCTACCTATTCAATCAATGCCTATCACCACCTAAGTTATGAATCTATTCCCAACCGTTGCTAGATGCATTCTATACAACTTTCATGTGGTAAGTTTACCAATGACTTATGACAGGTCGGTGGTTTTCTCAAGGTATTCTGGTTTCCTCCTCCAATAAAACTGACAGTTACGGTATGGTTGAATATGACATTAAACACCCTAAGCTGACCTATCATGCAGGCTGTATGACCCAAATATTCTACTATTACAAACATACATACGAGTGTAGATATCAACAAAAATAAAACCAAAATTTGGTGAAGTTTGAACATTTTTTTCCTTTGATCTCTTCGAATAATATTGTCTGATCAAAGAACTGACTCTCAAACTGAAATAATCCATCAGTGTGACATCAAACACATGATGCTATGCAAAAAAATAATTATGTAAATTTCAAAGGTCTTGACATATATGCGAAACTAGCTATAATGTCTGTTTTGACATTGACTGCTGTTATTCTAAATATACCTTTGTTCATTATAGACTTAAAAGTTAATGTAGGGATTCTGTATATTGCCATTGTGACATTAACATAAATAACCTCATGACATTGTGAAATCAATATCAACCTTCTACTGAAACGCGCTCGGGCGAGGTGTATTCGATACAATATTATGTGATAAAGTTTGCCAGTGATTTGCAGCAGGTCAGTGGTTTTCTCATGGTTTCCTCCACCAATAAAACTGACCAACTGAAATATTGTTGAAAGTGGCATGAAAATCCTATTTTCAATGAGACGATGATGAGGTCCGCTTTGTATTAGACAAACACGCTTAGATGGACTTTTCTAGTGCTAGCTCACTGAAACAACAGTTCGCAAATAGACATGTTGCCCCATTCGGATACATTATCCAGATTCTGCACCAACCAGTCTTTGTTCATTCTTCTTAATGCTGCGTGCTTAGCGGAGAAGCAACAAATACCTAAATTTCATAATCTTTGGTTTGACCCGATGACCTACCACACTCAAGGCGAGCATGCAAACCATTACACCACAGATGTGGTTCATTCAATTTGAACTATTTGTATGTCCAATAATAAGAACAAGATGAACTGTGAGCTAATGCTCACTTATGATACCCCCGCATATATGTTCAATGTGTATAAAAACCAACTAAGTCGGCAAACAGGAAGTAGGAATCTGACGGGTCCAAAAACGCTTCCCGCAATATGGCATACCTACATGAAGCTTGTGACCAAATATCAGATTTCTGCCATCAATAGGTGCTGAGAAAAATGTGACAAAAAATATCTTGGACAGACAGACGGAAGGACGGAGAGAGGTAAAACAGTATACACCCCCTCCGGTGGAGTGGGGGTATAATAAGGAAATTTCACTAACAAGCTAAGGCAATATGATATACCTATGGGACCATATTTCATAATAGAATAAAAATAATTCTACGATAAATACCGGTTTATATACTGGTGGGATGTCTCCGTATGTATGCTGAAAGTTGTCATGTTGCTTCTGTGCTTCATTTCCAAGTGTTTCTACCAATTCTTGTAGTTTACTTTCAAGCTTAACAATGTCTTCTTCTGACTGAGCTTTCTCTTGAATCAAAGCATCAAGCTCTTCTGCTATTTCCTGGTCATCAAAAAATGTTTTTCAAAATTAATCACTTCATTTATTAATACAGTGAAACCGGCTTAAATCGAATCCTGAATAAAACGCAGTCCTGTATAAACAGAACGTTTAATAACGTCCCTTGTTAATTTTGCCTGTATAAACTGAACACCTGTCTATTCTGAACTCATAACTGGGTCACAAGGAGGTTCAATTTAAACAGGCTTCACTGTTTTGTCTAATTATTTCATAGTCATTTTCTGGGAAAAATAAAAAATTGCAGAAATAGTAATTCATTAAAACCTCGTGAAAATTTTTGCCAGTGACATGACAGGTCAAATTCTCAGTGGACTCAAAAATCCTCCACCAATAAAAGAAACAGACATGGTAATACACAAATATGTTGTGAATAGTGCTAAACAGCCATAACCTATATCTCAATTCTACGTTCTGTGTCAGACTAAACTGTTACTGTGTCAGACTAAACTGTTACTGTGTCACACTAAACTGTTACCCTGTCAGAATAAACTGTTACTGTGTCACACTAAACTGTTACCCTGTCAGAATAAACTGTTACTGTGTCTGACTAAATGGTTACTGTGTCACACTAAACTGTTACCCTGTCAGAATAAACTGTTACTGTGTCACACTAAACTGTTACCCTGTCAGAATAAACTGTTACTGTGTCTGACTAAATGGTTACTTTTTCAGACTAAATTGTTACTGTGTTAGACCAAACTGTTACTGTGTCAGACTAAACTGATACTGTGTCAGACTTAATGGTTACTGTGTCAGACTAACTGGTTACTGTGTCAGATGAAATGGTTACTGTGTCAGACTAAATGGTTACTGTGTCAGACTAAACAGTTACTGTATAAAATAAACTGTTCCTGTGTCAGACAAACTGTTAATGTGTCAGACTTAACTGTTACTGTGTCAAACTAACTGTTACTGTGTCAAACTAAACTGTTACTGTGTCAAACTAACTGTTACTGTGTCAAACTAAACTGTTACTGTGTCAAACTAACTGTTACTGTGTCAAACTAAACTGTTACTGTGTCAAACTAAACTGTTACTGTGTCAAACTTAACTGTTACTGTGTCAAACTAAACTGTTACTGTGTCAAACTAACTGTTACTGTGTCAAACTAAACTGTTACTGTGTCAAACTAA
>MJUT01036364.1:363108-397610 GCA_002080005.1 Gigantidas platifrons | reverse complement strand
AACTGTTACTGTGTCAAACTAAACTGTTACTGTGTCAAACTAAACTGTTACTGTGTCAAACTAAACTGTTACTGTGTCAAACTAACTGTTACTGTGTCAAACTAAACTGTTACTGTGTCAAACTAACTGTTACTGTGTCAAACTAACTGTTACTGTGTCAAACTAACTGTTACTGTGTCAAACTAACGGTTACTGTGTCAAACTAAACTGTTACTGTGTCAAACTAACTGTTACTGTGTCAAACTAAACTGTTACTGTGTCAAACTAAACTGTTACTGTGTCAAACTAAACTGCTACTGTGTCAAACTAAACTGCTACGTCTTAACTGTTGGCTTTACTGTCAATAACAATAACGGTATGTTAAGCTGGAAGTACCTCCAGGTGTTGTTCTAACTCTCCTTTCTCAGAAGTCAATTGTATGTTTTCTACTTTCTGATCGGTTGTTTCCTGTTGTAGTTGTTGTATTTCTGTAGCCATTTCTTGCATTTCTTCTTCTTTTGTCTTCATATTTGAATATGACTCCTGAAAAGTAAATGATTTAGTTACCAAATATTGTTATCATCTCATTCCTAAAAATTGCTAACAGTTAAATTCCCAATATTTTTATCATCTCATTCCTTAATATTGCTAACAGATAATTTTTCCAATATTGGTTACATCACAAATGGGAGGCCAAGTTTTTTTTTTTACAAAAAAAAAAAAAAAAAATGCTCAACATTTCTAATTTCTCAATATATTATTAATTAGATCAGATTTAGTAGAAACAAAATGATCTTACATTACATGCATAATGAGGAAAAACAAATTCCTTCATTAAAAAATTTCTTGTCAATTCAGGTGAAAGAGACAAACTAGGGATGACAAGCTGGGCAAGGGCAAAAACAGTAGCCAAAGTTAGATGCAAATGGAGGCAATACATCAGGGCCTTAAGGGAATACGATATAGTAGCAAGGGCAGATAATTACTTTGCCGAATACCGCATGTTGTTTTCGTGACGTCGCGGTAACGACATTGTAGGGTAATTTGGCGCCGAAATTGACGATGTCTAGGTTTGTCATGAAAAATGCATAGTTTTTGTTCTGTAGCTAAAAAACAAGCACATGTACACCCTTATTTTTTGTTAAAATTCTAAATAAAATCATTGCGAGAATATCATGACAAAATATTAAGAATGCAAATTTATTCATGAAGAAACCACTAAATAATCCATATTCCACAAATAAGTAGAATTTTCGGACTATTAAATCTATTATTGGCAATGTACATGTTCATCATTTTTGAACGAAATTATTATAGGAAGCTATTGCAAAAAACCGGATGCAATTATCTTTTACCGTTTTGAAATTGTGATATTTTCTCTACCGCTATAAAAATCTGTATTTTAAAAATTTGTTGAAAATGGTCGAAATTCGATCGTAAATATCTCGAAAACTGAGTCACGAAGGTATATTTTTCTCTGCATAATTGGAAAGAGCATGTCGAAATTGACTAAATCATGAATTTTCATGAAAAAATCATTTGGCAATCCCTACTGTATCGTATTCCCTTAAGCCCCGGGCACCTGGCATGGTAGGAAGTTGTGAATTTATAATTCTTAGAATCGTAGTGTTGAAGAAATTACAAAATATATTAAAAAAAAAAAAAGGAACACCAAACTAAATGAATAATTATTTAGATAATTAATGTAGATATAATACTAACCAACAATTCTGCTTTTAATTGATCACGTTCCACTTCAACTTGTATTCTACCATGTAGACTCATTTCTTTTGCATCACGCTGTGAGGTAAGCTGCTGTAGTTTATCTTTATATTGGCTGAGTTCTACTTCCTGAATCTTAATCTAAAGAAATAACAATTTTATACGTTTTATAAAAAAAAAACAAATAAGTTGCCCTGGGTTTAAGCTAAGCTTAAATGAACACTAAATAGAATTTCATAACAAATGAATTGAAATTGTACAATAAATATTCAATATATAGACAATATTGGTACATTATCGGCAAATATAAATTTATTTGTACAAGCTTTAGAAACAGGAAGAAAAGTGAGTCTCTAGCAAGCTTTTATGGCCTGCATCGCAACGAGCGCAGATACATTATATATTAACGGGACAATGTAAATATATTGTGTTTATCCTGCAATGTCAAAAAGTCCAAAACAACTGCCAAATTGTCAGATTGTCTGAAAAAAAGCAGAAACAAGTGTTGTTCTAAGTGTTTTCAATGGTGTTTTTCTACCATGTCTGTGCTGATACTGTTACCATTTCTTACAGTCACTCTTAATGAATCAGGTACCAGAAAAGTTATAGTTCTCACCTTTCTTTCTTTTTCTTTCGACTCAGAATTGACAGAATCCAAGGTAACTTTTAGAACTTTGTACTGTCCCAGCTGCACCTCCTCTGTTTGAGAAATGGCATCAATTATTCTACCTCTTTCTTCAAATTGCTGTTGCAAGCTCTCAATCTGAAATATTTGAAGATCAGACGTGGACTGACATGTAACATAAAATCTATGCGTTTGTTTTATGATAGTACTAAGAAAGAATGATCTATACATATTATAGTGTAGGATTACATGTAGTGTATCTTCAGAGAACAGACACAATATTTATGAAGTACAAAATGTAGTACATAAAGAGTGAAACTTTACACAAACTAATTCAGAGACACTCAAACATGACCTTTGGACCATGATGACCAGGTTTTGGTGAAATTGTTCCAAAAAAATAAAAAGCATAAAATCTCAAACAATCATAATTAAAATAAACTGTGTGTTCATGCTCACAAATGATAAAATGCTGTTTCATGTTCACAAAAGATAAAATATGTGTATGTCATTTCTAAAGTGACTACAAAAGTCATAACTACATGTACCTATTAAAAGGAATGGTGATATGACATAACATACATACCTGACTTTCATAATCATTAGTCAGTATCTGTTCTTGTTGAAGATCTTGTTTGGCTTGTTGTAGTTCTGTGTCTAGTTTGTTTAGTTCTTCTATCATATTCTTAATTTGTCTGTTTTTATCTTCTAGTTCTTCCTTCACTGAGAATGACATCTGGAAATAAAATAAATGAAAAATACACAATCTAATATGATACAAGATTTTTACAGGCAATATTTCTCCTCTGTCAGTTACTCTTACCTTACTGTCAGCTGTTTCTCCAGCCTTTGTCTCCTTTTGCTTAGACCTATATGCCATAAGATATTTACTGACAGTGTTTATCCCCTATTGTCAGTTACTCTTACCTTACTGTCAGCCATTTCTCCAGCCTTTGTCTCCTTTTGCTTAGACCTATATGCCATAAGATATTTACTGACAGTGTTTATCCCCTATTGTCAGTTACTCTTACCTTACTGTCAGCCATTTCTCCAGTCTTTGTCTCCTTTTGCTTAGACCTATATGCCATAAGATATTTACTGACAGTGTTTATCCCCTATTGTCAGTTACTCTTACCTTACTGTCAGCCATTTCTCCAGCCTTTGTCTCCTTTTCCTTAGACCTATATGCCATAAGATATTTACTGACAGTGTTTATCCCCTATTGTCAGTTACTCTTACCATACTGTCAGCCATTTCTCCAGCCTTTGTCTCCTTTTGTTTAGATTTGAAGGACAAAAGATCTTTACTGACAGTGTTTATCCCCTATTGTCAGTTACTCTTACCTTACTGTCAGCCATTTCTCCAGCCTTTGTCTCCTTTTCCTTAGATCTATATGTCATAAGATCATTACTGGCAGTATATATCCCCCTCCATCAGTCACTTACCTTACTGTCAACCATTTCTCCTGCCTTTGTCTCCTTTTGCTTAGATCTATATGCCATAAGATCTTTTCTAGCATCAGCTATCTCCTTCTCCAGAGATTTGTTATCAGACAACAATCTATTGTAATTGTCATTCATCAATCCTATCTCTGCCTGCTGACTATTGACCTGTATTATATAGAAAACAAGAGAGATCAGTATCGATGAGTGATACACGTCTCCTATGCCAAAATGTGTTCAAAATAGCCACCTTGACTTTAAAAAAAAAAGTATTTTGTGTGCATCAGTCTGTCGTTATGCACTACTTCTCTACCAAAAAAAATTAGTTCGTGATCTTACACGATTTTCCTGTTACAGGTGGCAACATAAAATCTGAATGACAGACTGACAGACGGAGGGCAATTGTATAGTCCTTCTAAAGGAACCATGGACAACTAAAAAACATAACTGCCAGGTTTTTAATCTACAAGAATATAATAGTAAACAATCTTTTCATTTTGAAATTATATTGAATATATGGAATATGGAAATATGTTATGCCGTGAACAAAATATTGCATTGCTATACAATAATGTTGTGAGTTCGAATCCCACTCATGCGAGATGTACTAGATACAACATTATGTGATAAAGTTTGTCAGTGATTGGCGGCAGGTTGGTGGTTTTCTCCGGGTACTCTGTTTTCCGCCACCAATAAAACTGACCGCCACGTTATAAATGAAATATTGTTGAAAGTGGCGTTAAACACCATAACCCCCTATACAATAATGTTAGGTTATTATACAGTGCTACCAACAAAATAGCAAAACGGAGGATGTCTCCATGTGATAGGAATGCCCCCACTCCAAGCTATTCAAGGGGCATAACTCCTAAAAAGGAAAAAGTGTTAAAGTCCAACAGTGAAATTTGTCTGTCTTTTTTGGTCCCTGACATTGATTGTCTTATAAATTCTTATAATTTCAAATGACTTGTTTAAGGGGAACTTCAGTTATTGAATGGAAACCAGAAAAAAATGAAGAGATTTCATCTACAGTGAAACCTGTCTAAACTGAACTACCTTAGGAGTAACTTTTGTGTTCAGAATAGACAGGTGTTCAATTCATGTAGGTTAAATTTTAACAAAGATTTCCTACATTGGAACTTTATATAAAGTTTGGTATATACAGGATTCCACTTTATATAAAGTTTGGTATATACAGGATTCCACTTTATTTAAAGTTTGGTATATACAGGATTCCACTTTATTCAGGGTTCAGTTGAGACAGGTTTCACTGTATATAATACTGATGTCTCTCAAATGAAGTAGAAGATTTATTGTTTTTGTTTGTGTTTCTTCTTATCGTCATTCTGTTTGATATTTCAGTCATGTTTTCTGTAGGTATCTACCTGGAGATTAAGCTTATCAATCTTTTGCTGTTTTCTATCATCAGATTTACTCAGCTCTAATTTACTATTGGCTAGTTGTAGTTCACTCTCTGTATCTTTTAATGTATTCTCTCGGCTCTCTATCTGAACTTTCAGTGTAGACATCTCTCCTTCCATCACCTGATTGGATCTCATTAAGAGCTGAACTTTACTTTCCAGATTTTGAATTTGAATCTGCATTGCTTCTTTCTGACCTGAAATGTAAAACAATGAAAACTGTTTTAGGCATCCAATGGCAATAGTTGTAATTTTTAATTGACAGTTGTATAAATCCAATGGCAATAGTCATAATTTTTAATTGACAGTTGTATCATCCCATGGCAATAGTTGTAATTTTTAATTGACAGTTGTATCATCCCATGGCAATAGTTGTAATTTTTAATTGACAGTTGTACCATTTCTTAAAATGAAACTCATCTTGTAGAATGAATTTCTTTTACATTAATAAATATAGCAATACTACGTAATACAAATTTATGATCATCAAAAAATATTTCACGAAGGACTGATTAACACAATAATTCATAAATACAATTGTAATTTTCTTTTATAAATGGATAATATAGCGTTTTCAGTCAAAAGAGAAATATAAATCTAAATTCAGGAATAGTCATACCAATTATCACAATTTTTGGGACTCAACAAATGTTATAAACAAACGAACTAGGTGGTATACATGTATATTGTCTTGAGAAAACATGCAAATGTCTTTGCAATTATGATGATATTGAAAAATATATGTACTTTGATGTCAGGCCAAGATTTTTTTAATTTCACAGGTTTATTTCACTGAAAAATTCTGGTATTTCACATTTATCTATATAATAAAGTCAAGAGAAATTGGCAAATGTAACTCTATTACCTATCATTCCATGATAAAGTGACTTCTGACTCTTAGACGACCTCTATTGTCACAGTAGAACTTTTTGGCTATAAGTATGTATGCTAATGACTTATGAAAGATTGACAAAATTACCAAAGAAGAATTACAATCTCTTCATAGTATGTACTTAATAACTGCACGCGAGGTCAATAGCGAGATCTATTTTCCCAAAGGGTAGACTATTGACCGGGACGAATGAACTAGTGACAAACGCGAAGCGGAGGTCACTAGTTTATCCGTCCCAGTCAATAGTCTACCCCGAGGGAAAATAGAGCACGCTATTGATGAAGCGTGCAGTTATTAAGAACTTTATTACACCGACTTAAACAGGGGAGAGGGTAAACCATTTATTGTAATTCCAGTACTATGTTGTATTTTATATTTGTGATTTTATGTTATTTCTTCTCTTTTGTATGCCGTAAGCATCAGGATGAAGAACAACAATGAAAGCGCTATTTCCTTGCTATTTGTTTCCCTGTATATAGATTGGAATTTTATCTCATATACATTTACTTTTTTTCTTCTCTTTTGTCATCAATTAATTTTGTTCCGAGTTCTGAGAGATATAAGTTACAAAATCGCTTCCATGTTTTTTGGGGTTTTTTTTTGGTGATTATTCGATAAAACCAATCAAACAATGTTTCTATAATGTATTTATAACATTGTGATAATGTATTTTCGTGTATTAAAGTTTATTGTAATCTCATCTATTTTTCAATGTTTTTTATATAAAAAAACCTATATTTTTGGAATGCGGCGTTATATGACGTCATTGATGACGTCCGTGCACTAGTTCCAGGACTAGTGCACTGTAAGGCATGGATTTCATTCAAATGAATGCATTAGTTTAAAATAAAACTAAATCATGTGGTATCAATTCTAATTTTTCATTGGTTCTTAATATAAGAGTGTGTAATAATAATAATTATAATACCTCTACTATGTTAACATCAGGAGAAGTCCTCCTTATCTTTCATAAATTTGAGGTTAAATTGTACACATCAATTGATTCAGGATATCTATTTTTATTTAATCAATAAGATTCATTTTTTTTTCTAACCCCTTGTACACAAAATTGTATACTTAAACCTGACACATACTGTCTTTCCCTTGTAAGGAATGAACAGCACCAGTAGAAAGAGCAGGCAAATTTTTGCGTAATATTTCATTTTCACTTCTTGTTGCCTCTAACAAATCTTCAGCTGTCTTCAACTTGGCAAAGGCTTCATGTCTTTCTTTTACTAAAGTAGCAAGTTGTCTGAAATAAAGGTATTTCTCTCTTATTTCATGTTTCTGATTATCTTCAAAAAGATCATTGTTATCAACCACCCCAAGATCAAAATAGGAAACATTGTAAAAAAACATTATTGTATTTCTTCTGAATTTTTTTGTGATGATTTTTTCAAACATTTACAACTACCTATGCAATCAGTGCCTATCACCACTAATGTTGTGAGTTCGCATCCAGATCAGCACGAGGTGCACAACATTATGTGATAAAGTTTGTCAGTGACTTTCTCCTGGTACTCCTGTTTGCTCCACCGATAAAACTGACTGTCATGATATAACTGAAATATTGTTGAGAGTGGCGTTAAACACCATAAACAAACAATCTGTATTTTTAAGATAACTTACTCTTTATATGTAGATTCAAATGTCAACTTTTCTGATTTAGAATCTTCGGCTTTTTCTTCTGCTTGCTTTAATTTCATCTCATACTGACATTTCAAATCTCTTAAATTCTGAAAATTATATATAAAAAAAATGTAAGAACATTTACTACTGACTTTAAATTATGAAAATATCTTTAGTTTAAACAGAAAGTTTAAATATAACTGACCACCACGATATAAGTGAAATACTAGTGAAAGTGGCATTAAACACCAGAACCCTAATCCTCTAACACAAGACAAAAACAAAAACATTATTCTGAGCTATGCAGCAAAATTAAATTCTGCTATATAGTTTTTGATTTCAGAAAATACAACAAATACAAAATGGATGAAGAACTCAATCAAAGCAGCTTAATTTACTGCACATATTAGCTTTTGCACTTTTTAAAAAATTCATTCAACAATTTGATTTTCATCTATTCATTCACAATCACATCCACAAATTCTGAAGATTTCTTCAGCAATTTTACACACTGTAGTAGATTCAATTATATATCTGTTTATCTAAAGGTTTTGGGGATATTTCAGGCATAATGTGGAATGTTCTTGTTCAAATATTATTTCCTGTTGAATCAACAGAAAGATAACTTTTTCTAAATGTCCAAAAGAAGTATAATTAGACAATATAGGTATGGTGTCTTTTTATATGAGATTTATTTGGATGAGGCTAAGAAACAGGGGTACTGCGAGGCTCGAGCAGTCCCCCTGTTTCGTGCCGAATACAAATAAATCTCATATAAAAAGACATCATACCTATATTGTTTTTATATGGCAATACTATATTTTTTCTCACTGTTTTCTATATAAAAAAAAAATTAAAATTTGTATTCCCCGTCATGGTCCCCATTTAAAAAATGCTTTATACAGGACATTGTCCAGTATAAAGCAAAAGTTCTAAAAAGGGATGTGGCCTAAATGCTTTATACAGGACATTGTCCAGTATAAAGCAAAAGTTTATACGACCCCCTTTATCAATGCTGTAAAGTTACCAATTGCAGTATAATGCTAATTATATATATGGATCATGCTTTCTCAAACTGGATGTTCTTAATAATGAGTAATGATAAAACTGATATCAGGTTAGAAGTTTTCCCCCCATGTTCATTAACATTTCTCTATACAGTATTAATTAAAGATCTAAATTGAAAAGTTTAACTTATTTTAGGTTTGTGAGAATTTCATTGGTCAGGAACACAATTTTTTTTATTTTATTTTGGTTTTCTAGGTGAATTTTTCACACCAATACTAACAGTGATTTTTACAATACAATGTACATAATTCATTTAAAATATTAAAATTGAGGACAATAATTTCTACACATCAATAAATGAATGTCACCTTCAATCCCTCTGTGGCATCATTATCTCTCAGATTTAAATCCTGAAGCATAATTTCCCACTGTCGTAACTGGTTATATGCCTGTTCTCGTGTTGACCATAGATGACACACCATATCTTTCTCAGATCTAATGCCTGCCTGCTGTTCTATTTGTGTAGCTATGTGTTTAAAATCGTGACTCTGTGATGTGAAAATAAAACTCTAGATTAAAACGTGACACTAAAAGCTGTGGGTTTTTTATATCTAAAATATTCATATGGGATCAAAGATATTTTGAACATTTCAAAGAAGGTGGGAGATAAATAAAACGTTGATGTATGACAAGGATAAGAGATGATGGAAAATATATAACAGTGGTTCAGCTAGCGCTCGTCACTTTCGTCATTGACGATTGATATTCGAAAGTGACGAGTATTTCCCGTACCCAATTCGCCACTTGAATTTTCAAAAAATCATAAAAAAATGTTTGTAAAAATCCATTTTTCTTCTTCATTTGCTGATTAAAACTAATTAGTTGTCACTACAATGACAATTTTATGACATGTCACAAGCCAATCAACGGATTATAGAATTTTTGTTTTGATTGCATAATCTTTGATCTCACCTGGCTTGATTTACCTGGTTAAAGATAATGATCCCGACAAAGAATTCAATCAACGATAATTTTTTTTTTTTTATAGTTATGACATATAGTGTACTCAAAATGCCACAGTGTATTGAAAGTGGACATATTTTTGTAATCGTCATTCATTGCACGATTCGTCACAATGTCCGGAATAACGAACTATTGTTGCCACATTTCATTTATGAAAAGGTCAATATCATGTTTATTGAAATCTTTCGTATCCATTAAGTATTTTGAAAGTGATTCTCTCCAAAAGTTATAAATTGTGATTAAAGAAACTTTAAAATAAAAATGGCACCATCAAAAATGCAGTACGCATCCACCGAAGCTACTTTGATTTCTACTTTTAAGCAAACGAACATAATTTATTTATTCCCATTTCTGTGACATGAAATCTTAGTTCTCATATTTAATATGTTCATTTATATGCAACGGTTGGTCATTCAATTCGTTGAAATGCACTGCACGAGGACCCATCAGATTTTTATCGATCTGCATCCGGGTAACAATTGCGTTCTATTTATAGAACTATTTACAAACAGACACGTGTCTGCAATAAAAAAAAATAACTACAGTACAGTACATTTTTATTCCAGTTGTTGCAATTTGATTATGAGGTCTGAGAAATAATAATTTATTTTACAACTTTCTCCAGTTTTTGACGTTTGTTTATATATATTTTATTACAAGTTGGACCATTGGGCAAATTGGCAGAGGCATATTTTTTTCTGCTGAAGACCACAAATATGAGTTATTACACAGTAACATTTCAAAAAGTGTGGGGGAGGGGGTTATTACAATATGTGTGGTAGTATTAGACAAAGCACAGTAAGATTTTAAAAAAAAGGGGGGAGGGTTATTACAAATTGTGTGGTATTAGATCAAAAGTAAATTATTATAAGATTAAGCTCATTATATTCTTGTCTATTCATATTTAGAAAAAAAATTCTGCTCTGCAAAAGTGACTAATGGTCTCAAAATCCTGGCTGAAACCCTGTATAATAAGTATGTAGGACAAGGATAACAGAATACATGTACATGTAGTGCTTTAAAAGCTATAAATCGGTATAGTAATTGTGATGTGATTTGTGAAACTTGTATTTCATGTGAATTAAAAGTCATAAAATCAATTCACATTCTTAAAGAAAGATTGAATTACATTCAAAATATACATATTGACATTTAGCAAAATAAAAATATCACACAAAAACGAAAATGGAAGTTGCCTCCCTTGTCCCTGTATGTACAATGAATGTGTGCAAAAATCTGTCGCATGTATCTTATTTATAAGTAAAATGGAACTACTGTTCAAATTTAAGCTTCTTTTGATGATAAAAAAGTAACTTAATTGGCTCTGTAGGTGTATTTCACCCCCTTTTTTTCTGTGATCTATTTATAGTAACAGCAGTCATGTTGAATGATTGCATGATCATTGAACAAAATTTTGTAAGTAGATATTAGAAGTAACATGATACAAGCCAAATTTGATTGAAATTAGTCCAGTAGTGTCAGAACAGAAGATTTTCAAAACATTTTTACAACCACAGATAACTTATACCTTATAAAGTGATGGCAAACGCTGACATGTCCCTTTCGGTCAGATGAGCTAAAAGATATTCTATTACAAAAGTGTTGTAATACAACTGAAACGCTATCTTATCATAAAAAAAATAATATTACAATGGAACTTGTGCAATCAGACACCGGATGTTTTCCCACATCCTTTGACATCAGACATTTCAGAGGTCCCGTGGTGTGTCGGATTAGACAGTTTCCACTGTATATTCATTATACAAACCTACCTTTACAGATTCATGTCTTTGACTAGAATGAGTACTATATGGTATATCATATTTTTCTGATGATAGAGAGGCTTCATCAAATGGCACTTGTAATCTCAACTTCTCATTCTCATTTCTAACATCCCTGATTTTTTGTTCCAGGTTACGATTTTTATCTTTTTCACGCTGAAGCTGTCTGCTCAATTCCTTTTCTGCTGCCTAAATTATATATACAGATAAAAATGTCTGAATATAGGGAATTCTTGAGTATAGTCTCTAAAGAAGTCTTTTCACATTTTCTTTATATGTTTGGCATAATTTTTGCGATTTCAACTTATGTTTTATCAACATGCATTTAATTATTAGTTTCCTGCATTCTAACACATATGAGCTCAAATGTCTTACTGGGAAGGAAAAATGTGATGTTGTTGGTGGGGTTCGTGTTGTGCAATCTTTAGTTTTTAGTGTGGTGTTTTATAGATCATTGTTCATCCTTTTGTCCTTTTTCTTTTGGCCATAGTGTTGTCGGTCCTTGTTCGATCAACAGATTCTGATATCCCTTTTGTATTCTTCAAACTCTTCTAACAAATCAGTAATAAATGTTTTATATCATATGGGTCAAGAAAATTCTACCGCTATATTGTACCAAAACTCTCCTTCGAATTAAAGATTCTGATTACCCCTTTGGTACCTTCAACTATTCTTACCTGAAGTCTAGCATTCTCCGTCAACAATTTATCTTCTACTTGTGACAAATTATTAGCCCTGTCAGACCTTTCCTGGTGAAGTCGTTCTTCTGTTACTCTCAGCCTTTTTTCTAATGACTTTATCTGTAATTATTTAAAATATTGATACATGAATAATTTGAATATATATCAATGTAAGACTCTTTGTTGCAGTAGCTTCTGCCGTTGTGAATCTCACTTGTTTATCAACAATAACATATTCTCTACTTACTGGGAACAATCTTCTATATGTATTTCACCTGTTTATCAACAACAGTAATGTTTATGTATTTCACCTGTTTATCAGCAACAGTAATGTTTATGTATTTCACCTGTTTATCAACAACAGTAATGTTTATGTATTTCACCTGTTTATCAACAACAGTAATGTTTATGTAGTTCACCTGTTTATCAACAACAGTAACATTTATATATTTCACCTGTTTATCAACAACAGTAATGTTTATGTACTTCACCCATTTATCAACAACAGTAATGTTTATGTATTTCACCTGTTTATCTACAACAGTAATGTTTATGTACTTCACCCATTTATCTACAACAGTAATGTTTATGCACTTCACCCATTTATCTACAACAGTAATGTTTATGTACTTCACCTCTTCATCAACAACAGTAATGTTTATGTACTTCACCCATTTATCTACAACAGTAATGTTTATGTATTTCACCTCTTCATCAACAACAGTAATGTTTATGTACTTCACCCATTTATCAACAACAGTAATGTTTATGTATTTCACCTCTTCATCAACAACAGTTATGTTTATGCACTTCACCCATTTATCAACAACAGTAATGTTTATGTATTTCACCTCTTCATCAACAACAGTAATGTTTTCCATTTTAAATCACGCCTAGCTGTTGTGGCCTCATTATGAATTTTATCTGTTTATCAAAAACAGTTCCTTTTCCGACATAATTTACACCCCCCTTCCCCTCTATATAAACCTCACCTGTTTATCAACCACAGTGTTTCCTCCTCCTCCCAATTCAACTTGTTGCTGTAGTAAATGTTTCATTTCTGTTAGATTGATAACTTGTTGACTGTTTTCCTGACGACGAATCTCTTCTTCTTGTAAATGCTGTTCACTCTGTTCCAGTAAAGACTTTAACCTTGTCACTTCTTCCTGTAAAAGAGTGAGTGTGTGAGTAAGTGATTGTTATTTAATGCTAAATGAGCCATTTTTTTTTTAATACTTTACCAACCCCCTTAATTGGATCTTCATTGAGCTAGCTCCCTGAAACAACAATCCATGGGTAGACATATTGCTCCACACCAACACATTATCCTATTCAGAGCCAATCAGTCTGTGCTCTTATTCCTTAATGCTGCATGTTTATCAGAGTAGCAGAAAATACTAATTGTATAGTCTTTGGTTTTACCAACCCAGATTAGAACCCACGATATACCACAATGGAGGTATGTATCCATTACACCACTGATGCAGTTTCCTGTAAAAGATAATTTCACAAACAAAATATATTGTTAAAAAAATGAAATATTTCTACATTAACTAGATGAATTTTATTACCAAGATATAATTTATATATTTTGGCATAGTAACATTCACAATATATATTACTGTTATTTATGTACCCAATTTACCAAAATTAGAATTAAGAATAATTCTGACATGGGTAAATTGAGTGCTCAGTCTGCCTACTCTAAAATTCTCTTAATTTACAGCAGCTTATTTTTCAAGTCATACATTATGTACATATAGAATAACGGCCAGTTATGAAGGACCAGACAGACATTGTCGCTAGTATTGCAGCAAGTTCTATCAAAAGAGCTGTGATATTAGTGATAATGCATGTCAAAATATTCAAAACTGCCCTTATTGTGTTTTCCGGTAACATCATAATGAGCTTGACATCACACTGACAGATAATTTTCAGTAATAGAGTCAGTTTGTTGTATATCATTATGTGAGATCAAAGGAAAAATGTCCATATTACCTACCGATAAACAAATACATTCTCTTAGGCATGGTTTTTGTATTCACAAATTTTAAAACATTCAACAGGTCAGCCAAAGTGTCATAATAAACAATTCCTTGATAATAACAATACTATTTCAAATTAATCACAAATTAAGACTGGTCATGCTTGATGGCTTGGCTAAATTATCAGAAAAATTAATTTGTTAAAATTTTCAAATACAATATTATGTGAAGCATGACACAAAATAATTTATCGGCAAATTGGACATTTTCCCTTTGATGTGTGCCGCTGATAAAGTCTGGATCACTGAACTGACCTTGATCAACAAAAATATTAGGTCAGTTCGTAACTCGCATGTGCAAAAATTGACTTGGATATTGAAAATTATCGGTCAGTGTGACGTCACTGATAAAAACAATAACGCCAGTTGGACTTGCTGAGATACTAGCGATAATGTCTGTCTTGACCTCCAAAACTGCCGTTGTTCTATATCTGTTGAGGTTAATAAGTTAGTAACAACTATTAAAAGTTTTACTTTTACACAGAGTGTAGTAAGCAGAGAAGTATTAATGCACAAACCTTTAAAGATGTTACTTCTAACTTAAAAGCATCTACGGTTTTATTTTTCTCAGTATTATGTCGAGCCATTTCTACCATATCATTAGCTGCTTGTAGCTGTGTTTCTATGTGAAGAACCTTGATTGGTTAAGAAAAAAAATAAAAATCAACACTTTAAATGTGCAGAACCTCGATTGGTTAGGAAAAAAATAATAAAAATGAACACTTCATATGTGCAGAACCTTGATTGGTTAAGAAAAAAAAATTAGCACTTTATATGTGCAGAACCTTGATTGGTTAAGAAAAGAAAATCAGCACTTTATATAACCTTGATTGGTTAAGAAAAAAAATCAACACTTTATATGTGCAGAACCTTGATTGGTTAAGAAAAAAAAATAAAAATCAACACTTCATATGTACGGAACCTTGACTGGTTAAGAAACAAAAAAATAAAAATCAACACTTCATATGCACAGAACCTTAATTATATAATATTGGTTAACATACAAATAAAAAAAAAAAAAAAAATCAACACTTTACATGTGCAGAACCTTGATTGGTTAACAAAAAATAAAATAAAATAAAAATGAACATTTTATATGGGCAGGACCTTGACTGGCTAACAAAAAAAAATCAAAAAAATCAACACTTCATATGTGCAGAACCTCGATTGATTAAAGGCATATTGTCTACGATATTGTTGAAAAATTTGAACTGTCCATAAATTATTTATTTAAGCTATCATTAAACAGTTATGCTGCAAAAGATACGATTGGTGTTCTGTTTTTGACAAAAAAGACCCAAAACTATCGTTAACGGAATTATTGTCCGGGAAGATATGCTGCAAAAGATACGATTGGTGTTCTGTTTTTGATAAAAAAGACCCAAAACTATCGTTAACGGAATTATTGTCCGGGATGACAAAAATTCAAAGTGAAAGTAACAGCACCACCTATAAAAACGGAAGTTTAAAACTCTCGGGGTTTTAGCTTTGAGGTAAGGAAAATACTGTTAAGATTCAAACACTTCAAATTGTCATGCTCGTTTAATGTTGTTTGAATCTTAACGTTTCTTAGCGTATTCGCCAGTAATTCGGTGTTTAATCTTCATTTTATGAAGGTCAGTACGGAAAAAGACAATAATTTTTTGCATGAAAAATTACGGCTTTAGTAGATTGATTGATTGATTGATTGATTGGTGTTTAACGTCCAGCGAGCAATTTTTCAGCTATATTCAGGATGAGGGTTTTAGTAGACAATATGCCTTTAAGAAACATATTGTCTACTAAAACCCTCGTCCTGAATATAGCTGAAAAAATTGCTCGCTGGACGTTATTAGTAGACAATATGCCTTAAGAAACAACAGCAATAATCAACACTTTATTTAAGATATTCTAATGGTTCTACTGAAGACAGGAGTCACCGATTTCAGCATTATTTTGACACCGTTTGAAGCAATGGCCACAATTCAGGGGTAAATGAATCCATATTACACTCACATATCCACATGGTGATCATTAAAGGGATATTGTCTGAAATTTTCGGTTTATATCTTCGATCATTTTTTAAGTGAAGCAATAGTTTAAACATTGAAGAGATTACAAAATAAAGTTTTATGACATTTATTGGTTGAAAATCCTACTATTATCACTAACTAGGCATTACCATGGTAACTGACCAAGTTAAACACTGATGACATAATTCTTTTGTAAAATATCTTGTTGCATAGATTGTTTTGATGGAATGATGGATACAGAAATGATTGGCCAATATATTTGTCAATCTGAACAAAAATTACAAACAAGACAAGTCAATACAAGACAAAGAAATATCATACGTTCCCAAATTCCATTTGGAATAAAAATCTATTTTTTGAACACTAATTCATGAACATCAGTTACTGTTACCTCTGATTTCAGAGCCTCATTTTCATGAACAAGGGATGTAATTCTGTAATTCAGCTGTTCAATGTCATGTGCCACTTCAGATTTACTCTTCCTCTGTATATCTGACACCTCTTGGTTGACAGAGAGTTGTAATGACTCAAGTTCTTCTTTTGTTTCATTTAACTCTTCTTCTAAATCATTTATCTTTGCTGTTAAGGAACATTAATTTTGACACATGATGAATTTATATCAATAATGAGTAAACAGCTAGATCTTTTTAACTACATTTTTTTTTCATTATAGCATTAAAGGCTTCTTTCCAGGAGTTCATGCATGTGTAAACGTTGCCAATGCACTCACAAACTGAATTAACATCTGAAGGACGTTAATGTAAAGTTTGTATGTGCATTGGCACCGTTTACACCCACATGAACTCCTAAAAAGAACCGTTTAATCCTTATAATTCTTCAATGTGAGTTTTTTCCCTATTTTCTCAACATTACAACGTGACCATTACATTCCAGAGTTGTGTATCGCAGAGTAATATATAAACAACTAAGTAGTTCCTGCACGCAAAAGTTCATCCAGTTATGAACGGATCAAAAACAAGCAGGTGACAGTGCTCTTGTCCAATCAAAAGGCACAAAAATGATATACATTATTTCTATAAGAATTCTTTATGTACCCCGGTATATCTCAACAATGACAAAATCTAATGAAACAGTTTGAGTTGATATAATGACAAATTTGACTGGTTTAAATATTACCTATAAATGTAAAAGCATATATAAAAGTAATAGTCCATCTCTGAACACCAATACCTGTAGCTCTATTGTATTTTTCTTTCAGTAATTTATTTTCTGTTGTCAGTGTAGATATTTCCATCTGTAACTTTCTATTCTGGCTCTCCATCACTTCCTTAAAGGTAAAAAAAAAACAATATAAAAAATAAATAAATATGGAGTGAAGATAAAGTTTTTCTTTAAAATTAAAAATTCTGCATTTTTTTTTCTCACTGATTAAGGTTGGCACCCTAAAAAAATACCAGTACATATATAAAATTACACCATTTTAATTATAAGCAACTATAAATTATAAAAAGGTTGTAATTTTTTGTTTGCATAAAAAGATAGTGTTTTTTTCAAAGCTCATACTGTAATTCTATTCGAAATCAAATTCGTTTTTTTTACCTAACCAAGCAGAAATTGACCACTTACTTTTTCCATGAAAAAGCTCCTAGTTTCTGCTGTTGTACTGGTGGGGCTATGTGGCAGGGTACGTTTCTTCTGTATTCCACTAGTGTATCTACCCTGAAAAGTTCATAAAATCATTAGGGTATGTAACTACTCATTTTCAATTAATTTGGTTATGAACATGTGTTACAAATGTGGCCATGTCAAATCGTAGATCTGATTTCTGGTTGAAGATAACTAGTTACTTAGTAAAATGAAAGAATCAAGTCCTAAATTTAATACCATGCAAATGTCGGTTTCACTGTTTACATTTCTGATTCATATCAAAACCCATATGTCAGAAACAAATTATTTGATTGGCCAATTTAATGTTTACAAAAATGGCAGAAAACATCCAGAACAGAAAATTATAAAGTGATCAGAATTTACCAGGAAGAGTAACTTTGTATTCTATCGGATCATTTCTAGTCACATGACCGTAGATAATTACCATTAAATTCCACCTGCATTGGTAGACAACCCTATTGTCTACCTAAAAGAATCTGTTAGTATATTGTTTTAACACAGGTGTGACAATAGTATTCTAGTATTGTCATTCTCGACAGTCCATAGTTTGTTTCAGTGCATGTGTGACATCATCACTGTCCCTATTGATAATTGTTTTCCTTCAAAAACAATGTAAGTTTATTGTGTTTATCCTGCAATGTCAATACAGTTAAACCTGCTTTAGTGACCACCTCTATTAAGCAATAACCGGCATTATGTGACCTTAATTTTAATTTCCCTTCACAGTGCATTTCATATTAAATAAACCTGTATTTAGTGACCACCTGTCTATATGTTCCCTTGAAGGGTCACTTAAGACAAGCTTAACTGTATGTATAAAAACAACTGCAAAAATTGACTGAAAAAAAAAAGCATAAACAAACATCATTTTAATCCCTTCCAAAGGTGTCCTCCAATTTAACATATGCACTATACTGACTGTTATTGCTTATTACTGTTCGCTCTCCAAATACCAATACCAATATTTTATTTGAAAACAATTGAGGGCCTAATAAATGGCATGCAAATACAATAAATATAACCGCCACAATAATTTCACTAAATAATAAAACAGCAATCATTAAGATAAAAATAATCTACATGAATCAGGTACCAGGAGATTCTAATTTGTATACTATAGATGAAAATAACCAAACACATGTATCATACAGAAAATGAAATGACTGCAGTACAATTTTCTTTCTCTAGCTTAACTGTTTGTTCTGTAAAATAACATGATTGCAGACATCTAAGGAGGTGAATATTGTACAATTATTTCCTTCATACCAGCTGAACATCGAAAGTTGTCAACTCAAGGCTGGTTGTTTTCCATGAGGGCATTAATTAATTTTATATAGTGAAAAAATGTGTTTAACTATCTCAGTGCATTTGAAATCTACCCTCATAAAGAGGGGTGGTATTTATTTTGGTGGGAGTGGCCTTATAAAGAGAGGTAGTATTTTGGTGGGAGTGGTTTGATAAAAAGGGGTAGCCTTTAATTTGGTGGGAGTGGCCTGATACAAAGCGTAGACTTTATTTTGGTGGGAGTGGCCTGATAAAAAGGGTAGACTTTATTTTGGTGGGAGTAGCTTGATAAAAAGGGTAGACTTTATTTTGGTGGGAGTGGCCTGATAAAAAGGAGCAGACTTTATTTTGGTGGGAGTGGCCTGACAAAAAAGGTAGACTTTATTTTGGTGGGAGTGGCCTGATAAAAAGGGTAGACTTTATTTTGATGGGAGTAGCTTAATAAAAAGGGTAGACTTTATTTTGGTGGGAGTAGCTTGATAAAAAGGGTAGACTTTATTTTGGTGGGAGTGGCCTGACAAAAAAGGTAGAATTTATTTTGGTGGGAGTGGCCTGATAAATAAGGGTAGACTTTATTTTGGTGGGAGTAGCTTGATAAAAAGGGTAGACTTTATTTTGGTGGGAGTAGCTTGATAAAAAGGGTAGACTTTATTTTGGTGGGAATGGCCTGACAAAAAAGGTAGAATTTATTTTGGTAGGAGTGGCCTGATAAAAAGGAGTAGCCTTTATCTTGGTGGGAGTAGCCTGATAAAAAGGGTAGACCTTATTTCGGTTGGAGTGGCCTGATAAAAAGGGGTAACCTTTATTTTGGTGGGAGTGGCCTGATAAAAAGGAGTAGCCTTTATTTCAGTGGGAGTGGCCTGATAAATAGGAGTAGCCATTATTTCGGTGGGAGTGGCCTGATAAAAAGGAGTAGCCTTTTTCTTGGTGGGAGTGGTCTTATAAGAAGGGGACTACTGTAATACAAAAAAAATAATAATAACAAATCAAATAACAACAGAAAAAACAACAAAACACAAATAACTCAATTATTTCACAATGAACCAATTTGCACGAATGGAAAAGAAAAAAAAGTTAAAAAAAAACAAAAAACCCACAATTATTTTCATTTCCATTTCAAACAAAAAAATAAACGCAGACTGATGAATCTTTTCCCAGAAACAGATAATGGCTAATTGGCATAAGCTAAGATTTCTGAGGATGTCAAAAATCAAATTGTATCTTTTATAAGCCATGCAAAGCTTTTTGTTAGATTAATGACACTGATCTACCTCTATATCAAATATCAAACAAGAACTGAGACAAATTCATCAGTCTAAAAATAAACAGTTCCCACCTCCTCTGTATCCTCGTTATAATTGGCTAGACAGTCAAGTGCATTTAAGTACACTTCAGACAGCAAATTGACTGCAACTTGAGATGGAGCCCAGGTGTCAACATCCAAGTAACGTTGCATTATATTTGGATTAGAGAAATATAATGTCCAGAAAAACTGATTAATGGAGGTTTTCTCATTGATGATCTTTTCTACATGCACGCTTTCCATTGATATACTTTCAATAGATGGTTCTTCATCAATACTTTCCAAAACTTCTTGAGATGAATATACTTGAAAATTTGGGTTCCATTTTACAGATGCTTCTTGATGTTCGAATGTGCCAGAACTTGATGATGGAGATTCATATGTTACACCTGACTGTTCATACTCGTCACTGTCTTCCTTTGTAGACTGATTATAGCTATTCCTGTCATTGTATGGGGAGTATTCCCAGGTACAATCACATTCCATGGGCATAACAATAGATTTCTGAATTTGTCTCTCTCCTAACTTCTTGTTGGTTGTTTTAAGAGTATTAGGATGTAGCTCTTGGTACAATTTCTTTCCAGAGTCATCAAAGGTATATTTTTCTAAAAACCTTGACTGAGTTGTGTTATTCAATGATTCATATTCAGATGTTTCTGAAACTGGACTTCCAAGGCTTTCCTGGCTAGCGGTGCTAAAATCTTCGCCTCTTCTTTCATTGGTATTAGGAGAGGAGAAAATTTTATGCAACTCGGCAAATTGTCCCTCATCATACCCAGGACCAGGTGACGCTAACGATTTACTGCGCTGTCTACCAGTATTTTGATTTGTACTATTTGATAGCCCATATTCAGATGATCCTGGAAGTTGACTTCCTAAACTTCCTCTTCTAACAGTGTTAGGAAATTCCCCTCTTCTTTCCCTGATTTCAACATTTTGCTCTCCAAACTTCTTGTTCATTGTATTAAGTGTATGATGATCAGGATGTTGCTCTGGTTTCAAACTGTTTTTTGCACCACCAGATGTATTTTTTTCATATGTCCCAGACACTTGACCTGAAAGGCTTCCTTTTCTAATTGTGTTAAAATCTTCCACTCTTCTTTCATTGGTATCAGGAGAGGTGAAAATTTGAAACAACTCTGTGAATTGTCCCTCATCATAACCAGGTAATGCTACGGATTTACTGCGCTGTCTACCAGTATTTTGAATTGTACTATTTGATAGCCCATATTCAGATGATCCTGGAAGTTGACTTCCTAAACTTCCTCTTCTAACAGTGTTAGGAAATTCCCCTCTTCTTTCCCTGATTTCAACATTTTGCTCTCCAAACTTCTTGTTCATTGTATTAAGTGTATGATGATCAGGATGTTGCTCTTGTTTCAAACTGTTTTTTGCACCACCAGATGTATTATTTTCATATTTCCCAGACACTTGACCTGAAAGGCTTCCTTTTCTAACTGTGCTAAAATCTTCGCCTCTTGTTTCATTGGTATCAGGTGAAGAGAAAATTTGATGCAACTCTGCGAATTTTCCCTCATCATACCCAGGTAACGCTACAGATTTACTGCGCTGTCTACCAGTATTTTGAATTGTACTATTTGATAGCCCATATTCAGATGATCCTGGAAGTTGACTTCCTAAACTTCCTCTTCTAACAGTGTTAGGAAATTCCCCTCTTCTTTCCCTTATTTCAACATTTTGCTCTCCAAACTTTTTGTTCATTGTATTAAGTGTATGATGATCAGGATGTTGCTCTTGTTTCAAACTGTGTTTTGCACCACCAAAAGTATTATTTTCAGATGTTCCTGAAACTTGACTTCCAAGGCTCCCTATCTTAGCAGTGCTAACATCTTCCAATCTTCTTTCATTGCTATCAGGAGAAAAGAAAATTTGATGCAACTCAGCGAGTTGTCCCTCATCATAACCAGGACCAGGTAACATTACCGATTTACTGTGCTGTCTACCGGTATTTTGAATTGTGCTAATCGATAGCCCATATTCAGATGATCCTGGAAGATGACTTCCCAAACTTCCTCTTCTAACAGTGTTAGGAAAATCACCTCTTCTTTCATTGATTTCAACATTTTGCAATTTTCTCTTACCAGCTAGTACCTTCTGTTCTTCTGCATGAATTTTCTTTTCAAGATATGGAGAATTCATCTCACTAACATCTTCTCCATCCCATATTTCTGATGTATTCTCATAAGTCAATGGGGAAGGGACTCTAGGAACAAACTTCTGTCTTCTATTGTCCATTTCAGATTTTGATATACTTGTGCCTGTTTCATCACCCATGATCTCCCCAATTTCTTGTGATATTTCAGTTAATGCTTCAGTATCTTCTGCATCCCTCGGTTCATCTGTAATTGCTAATGCAGTTTTTACATGCTGCAGCAAAGATAATCCATCTATATTCCTCTTGTTGCTAGTCTCTTCCTCCTCCTCCTCCTCCTCATCTTCAAACACAGTATCAGATCCAACCTGGTTATCAAGAGATCTTGTCGTCCTTCTATTCTTAGTCTTAATACCCGTAGAATTGACCATCTTTGGTTCTGACTGACTTTTCATATAAACAACTTTCTTGATTCCCTTTTCATTTGGTTTATCCATTTTATTGGTACTTGTAAACCTTGCACTGTTGTCAGCAGTGGACTGTTCCGGCACTGAATTTGTATGTGCTTGTTTGTGATTACCATGTACTACGAAACTTTCTTGTTCAAGTCCTGTTCCCTTTGACATTTGTTCTGGTATTAACATTGATTCATTAATCTGACCTTCTTGGATATCTGAGTGGTGAAAATAAAAAACATTTGGTTTCTTTTGTACTGGCGTTGATGTATGTTGTGGCTCTGTATCAAAGAAGGAGTATTTGTCCTTGGTATTTTCTTGGCTTTTCCCATACAAGAATGTACTTTTATTTTCCATTTCATCAGCAGAAATATCTTTGTCTTCCTTTTGCTGCAGACATATGGGAGATATTATGATTTAAAAATATTTACAAATAACACCACTGTGCACCCTTGCTGATTGATTAATTGTTGTTTAATGTCACATGAGAGTTATTGATGCTATATTCAAGATTACAATAAATCATTTATTTAAAGAAAAACATTGGCACCAGGATCGACTTGGGCAGAGAGTTATTTTGAGTGCCACAGGCATGTATTTTTATTGACAAAGGGAAATATTTTGAGCACCACAGGCAGATATTTTGTTTGACGTACAATGTAGGCAAATATTGCATGCCACAGGCAGATATTTTGATTGACATAGGCAAATATTTTGAGTGCCACAGGCAGATATTTTGTTTGACGTAGGCAAATATTGCGTGCCACAGGCAGATATTTTGATTGACACAGACAAATATTTTGATTGACATAATTAAAATGGGAGATAATGGATAGGATCACAAAATGTTGCCTAGTAATGGATTACCAATTAAGAATATTTAAGAACCATCAAGTGGAAAATATAGTCACTGTATGCAATTCCACAACATTGTTAAAGTGTCTTTATATAATTAACATTTATCTGTAAGAAGAGTTTCATTTTACCAAAGGGGTAATCAGAAGCTGTAAATCGAAGGACAGACAATACAATGACCAAAAGAAAAAGGACAAACAATGATCTACAGCACACTACACAGAAAACTAAAGATCAAGTAACACGAACCCCACTAGAAACTGTGGGTAAACTCGGGTGCTCCGGAAGAGCAGGTACTTCCTGCTCCACATGTGGCACAATTCCATAGTTAACAAGTTAAAATGTATTTATATAAATTACATTTATCAAAGTTTTGTTAAATTTCACTGTGATCTTTACAGACGATAATGTGCATCATCAAGTGTCAAGCGTGATATATCCTTGCTTTGTTAGTTTCCATTTGGTGAAGTAGTATTAAGGAGATAATCAAAATGTGAAAACGTCAATGACTACAGATGGCATACAATGAATGGATGGATAGATGGTAGACAGACACTTAAGTGATTCTACAAGCTCATTTTGCCTTTGACCAGTTGAAGTAAAAAGTTGACAACCTTAAAATAACATTAACTTAATAGCCAGGTCAGAGTCTAATCCACTATAACAGGATGATAAATTAAGAAATAATTCATGCCGACCATACTTTATTGCTATTCAAATATGGGTAGGTATTATATTCATGAATATTTAACCCCGAGCGATAGCCTGTCTAAACCGAACCTCTTTGGGACCAACTTTATGTATTCAGAATAGACAGGCGTTTGGCTTATACAGTTTAAATAAACAAAGATTTTCTACATTTGGATTTTATTTAATGTTCGGTTGATATGGGATTCTGGTTTATTCAAGATTTGGTTTAAACAGGTTTCAATATGTATACATGTATATTATCTGGATGTGAATTGATTGATACCGAAAATATCAACCTGCCGAGCCAGAATATGAAGTTTGTTGGCGAGTGAGTGAAGCGAACGAGTCACAAACTTCATATTCTGTCGAGCAGGCTGATATTTTTCAGTATCAATTATATTCACATTCAGATGACAAGATTATCATCCTTAATTCAACCATAAACACGGATACATCTATATTTGTATTTTTCGCGGGAAAAATTACATGATTCAAAATATTCAAAATACGCTTCCCCAAAACCGTAGTTCACAAGTAGTTTGCAAAATATACCATTCATTTTTACAGGTTTATATGAATGTTAAGATTGTTGGATTTTCCTTTTAATGGGGATATTCTTTTTTTTTTATTACAAACATGAAAGTCACCCATTTGTTTTGCTTACCAATGCCGTTCCGGTTTAGAAAACATGAAGGTCACAACCTCCTTTATGACGTAAAAAATTATGACGTCTGAGGAGAGGTTATCAAGAATTGTGTAAAGTACATTTTTGTAGGACGATGTTTGTTGATATTTCTAACACGACAGTTCTTAAGTTGATATATGTTTTAAAAAAATAATGTTAGCTAGCTAAGGCCATACAAAGTTAATTTCTTGGTTCTCAGGCCCGCCCGCATGTGGAAATTCGCCGCTGCATTGCCGATTTTATTGCAAAAATAGTAAAAAAAAAAAATTAAATGCGGTAGCGCTGTCCGTACGGAAAAAACAACCGCATCCGTTTTTCTCTTATATCGCGTGGTCGGTGAAACGCTTTAAAACACATCATGCTTAAATGAAATTTAAAGCATCGTTATGACAATGTATAAATAAAAAACGTGTTTCCGTTTGACATTTAGACAAAATGTCAATCGTTTCTGTGCAAATTCGGCACAAATGTTTGCCAGTTTTACCAGGAAGCATAAAAGGGGCTTCTCCGAAGCTTGTACCTTATTGGAATTGTTTACGGAGATAAAAAATGGTACGTTGGGACCAGCGGATTGGACGTTTCCATAAAAATTAACCACTTGTGATGTTTCTGCCACCATCGGAAGAAATAAAATTGAAATTTTCAATAAAGTAATGAAAAGATTTATACATTGCCATATTTTTCACAAAAAAAAGAAGAAAAAATGCCTCCCTCATCACTTTTTACAGCAGTAAAAGGATAAAAAAATGCCGCCCTCCCTCATCAATTTTGACAAAAAAGGGCCTGAGAACCAAGTAATTAACTTTGCATGGCCTAATGGTGTAGATGAATTTTATTTATTATTGCCATCTTCACAGGAATTATCGTTTAAATGTTAGGAGAATTTGGTGATAACTTCTGCTGACTGTTGATAAGTCCTGCTCAGCTCACACAGACTTTGATACGAGTTTTGCTTATGAAGCCAGCAGGTAGATATAGCCAGAGGGAAGGATGATAAAATGGTCATACATATCTATACTATAGTAATGCCGCAAGGATTTATCATTGATTACATGCTAAACTAAACACGATTTTACCTTTAACTTTCCAGAAGAAGACATATCAGGCATAGATCCATGGTGGTCAGTTTGTGCTGTACTTAAATCTGTAAAACTAGCTTTAGCAAGCAGAGAATCTAAAACACAATAATTACGAAAAGAGAGTTATAAACTGTGACTGTCAACAATTCCACAAACATCAACAAAACAAACAATAAAATCTAACCTTAACTCACTGAACACAAAAAAAGACTATGAAAAAGGATGTTGGAAATCTAGGTCCTGACTTGGGACAGGTGCACAAATTATCTTAATTTCAGTAATTTATCACAGAATGCTTCTGTGGTTTTTAAAATCTTTTGTTTGTTTTTTGTACATTTTTGTTAAACATGCATAGGTCTTTTTTAATTAAATTTAAGGGTTAGGATTATGGTGTTTAATGCCACTTTCAACAATATTTCAGTTATGTCATGGCGGTCAGTTTTATTGATAGAGGAAACAGGAGTACCCGGAGAAAACTACCGGCCTGCCGTAAGTCAGTGACAAACTTACAAGATTGATAATTGCTTTATTGCATCGAACATTTGAGAACAAGGGAATTTTCATGGGGGTTTTCTCGCCTGCGGTTGACATAACCATGCAACCTAACGTCCAACGGTTGATCAAACGGAATGTCAAATGTCAGGTGATGTTCTTTAGACTAATCAAATTCAAGATATCTATGTGAGTATGTAATAATGAATCATAGAAGCTTAGCCAGAAATATATAAACTCAAGTGTGTGTTTATATTTGTTTGTCTATTGTTGCAGCACACACTTAATCCAAGTTGGCATTAAACATCACTCACTCACTCACTTAATCCATTCTTGCAATGTACCTGAAGATTTATACTGTCGTTTCTGCTCATTCATTATTTTTCTTCTTTCGCCTGAAAATAAAGTATAAATTGTTATTTGCAGATTAAACAAAACTATTATCTAAAACTCTTTTAACCAGTAGTAATTACATGTATAATTATAATGCTGGTTTTGTTTTAAAAACAGAGGAGTTTGGAAACAAGAAGCCCAAAAATATCTAAAAGATAGCTGGAAAATTTCCAATATGATTAAATGATGTTGTGCAGAAAATATAGTAGCCTTTATATAGCTGGTTTCTTGAGATGAATTAAAAAAATATATATTTTACTTAATGTCCCCTTATTAGGCTACATGTACCTAATATCCCCTCCCCATTGAGGATCAACATCATTTATATAAATCTTAACCTCGCCTTTCCAAAGGGCCATCCCTGCCAAGTTTGGTTCTATTTGGTTCAGTAGTTTTACAGGAGAAAATTAAAACATGAAAAGGTTAACAAGGATGGACGACAGACAAAGTACAATGGACAGTAAGTGATAACAAAATTTCACTTGACTTTCAGCCAGGTGAGCTACATGTAATAACAACAGTAATGTTTGTACTAAATGTTTATTGACTTTAATTATTCACCAAACATTTGTTTTTATTAACCTTTATTGGCCTTGAAAATAACCAATATAAAAAATATACCATATTATGGCATATAAATTAAAACATGTTTACATGTTTTTTAAATATGTATTTATATGTGAGTAGGCAAATTTCTGATAGAGTTAGGGTGCAAATACTTGTACAAAAACATAAACAGGAAACTCAAGGTCAAAATAAAAAAACAAGTTATTTTTCTCATCAAAATACCGGTTGTTGCAACACCCCCTGTTTTGGGAGTCCCACACTCATTTCAACCAGACAAAATTTACCATATATTTCTTCTTCTTTCTCAGATATACTATAAAGTCTGTAAGGAACCGAAGGTGTTCTTGGAAAAGATGGTGTTGAGTTATTCTGTGTATAATTTGGTTGACGCTGATTTCCTCCTGGTCTAGGTCTTGGTAACTGCCTAGGCACAGGGGGAGGGGGACGTCTAGGTTTGATGAATGATGTTGGTCCACCTGATGATTGCTGTCTTTGATAACTTTTAGTAGTCTTATTGTGTACAAATCTAGAATAAAAAAAACAAATTAAAATAAACATCCATAATTAATTGTATAATATTCTTTCTATGTGTATTTATACACAACATACAATCAAACCTGTATTAAGAGGTCACCTGTGGGACCAATAAAAAGTGGCCTTATAAGACAGGTGACCTCTTAAAATAGGTTAAATTAATAAAAAATGTTCTATGACAAGACAAGAAAAAGGTGACCTTTTAATACAGGTGACTACTTAATAGAGGTGACCACATGGGCAGGCTTGACTGTATATGTAATGTGTCAGATAACTACTTGTTCTCATAACAGACTAGGATGGAGTAATCTATTGAATATTGCTTAACACCATGTGAGTGCTCTCTCTCTCTCTCTCTCTCGGATAAATATATCTACAGTAATAGACCATGTGTCAGTGTGGAAACACTGGGTGCTCAGTGCAGATGATGTCCTTCATTTAATATAATTTGGTTTTGTTTTTTCTATTAATACATTTACATTTTGTATACAATAGGGTTAGTGTTATAGGGTTTAACTCCACTTTCAACAATTCTAATATACAATAGGACCTTTGTCTTCGATGTTCATGAACATTGTTTTCAAATAATATGCTCAACCTGGCACCTCTTTGCAAGTAACAGATGATTTACAACATTCCAAACGAGCAACATTGTGAAGCCTGAGATATGAGATGCGATGGGAGGTCCATTTCAAGCAAAACAAATCAACGGTAATATGATTATCAAGAATTTGGCAAAGATGACCTCAGAGACGTCATATAACGTCACATGAGAAAATAGCAATATTATGCTAATATCAAGCTAGTTGCATGTAAATTTAAAGATCAAAGGGAAAATGTGCAATTAATCGGTAAAGTCAAATATATACCCATTATCAATGTTGTCGTGCTGGTCTTCCTCATAGTAATCAAAATAATAAACATGTGAACCCATATCTTCCAATTAAAATACTCCAAACAAGGTGCATTATTTCACATATCAAATTTGACTGTCTTTACTTTACAAGACACACTGAAACTCCAACAACAACAAAATCCATTTTCTGGTATCCTTTCTAACCAGATTTCAAAGGGTCAGACATTTTTATCCAGAATAATTTTTGTCAACTATTAATTACTTTAGGTCACTCTCAGTGTAACAAAATATTAAAGGATTAACTGTATATTTAAATCATAAGTCATAATATAATGAAACATAAGAATACTGGTAATTTTTAATAAATCATATTCTACAGTATAAAAATTTTATCTGATTTATCAATGAAAAAGTGTACCAAGTTTAAAAATTACTTTCAAGTAATTTATGAAAAATTTATTTATTTTTTGCTTGACTGGTGCTTTTTTAAATTTGATTCTATTATAACCAGGTCAAATTTTCATGTTAAAATTGGTTGAGGGGATAAAACTACAGAAGTGTGAAAACAGATTAACTATACATTTATTGAGAATTCACACTCAATTATTCCTATATACATGTTTGACACTGGAAAAAAAAATCATTTAGTTTTTTTTAATGGCCGTCTGTAACTTGTCCAATCAACCGTGTACTAAATTCTTAAAATACAGGGTGGAATGAGCTAACAGAACCATGATAAAGCTATACCATATATAAGACAAACATAAATCTATTGGTACATGTAGGCTCTGACTTATAGATGGTACCTCCTAATTTCAAAGACTGTTGTATACAAAAATGTAGTTTATTCATGAAAAATGTTCAAAATTTAAGAAAAAGTACCACCTGAGCCACCTGCAAATAGTGAAGTACTAGTACTGGTACACTTAAAAAATATTGAAGGCCCTGAACATATAAATGAAAAATGGCCTAAAGTGAAAATTAACACAATAAAAGTTAAGCCGAGTTTAAATTGCCTTGGTGTATATAATGAATTTATTAATAATGCACAACATTATCCTGGTGGCTGTTTTAACTAAAACATTCCAATAAATCATTATGGTTTTGGTTTATTTTAACGTCACTTTCAACAATACTTCAGTTATATCGTCGCGGTTCAATAAATCATTATGTTAGACTTTATAAAGATAATACAGATAATAACAGCTTAAAATATAAATCCTAATTTGACTATGTTTAAGAATATATTTAATTTTTCAAATCCAAGATTTTTTACTTTCCATTTAATGACCATAAGTACCCCAGACTTATCGGTAATCTATCGGTACTTTGAAATATTTAAAAATAAAATAAAAAAATAAAAACAAGTGAGGCATAACTGTTGAATGAGAAATGTTTAAATACTAATATCAGAATTTAATAGCCATAGAAATTGTGTCTTGTGTGGACTTAAAAACATCTTTCTGTATTGTTATTTTGTGGGAAAATGTGGTGGCTACATTTTCATTTAAGTATCTGAATAATTTGATGGTGTTATTAATGTAGACTTAACATAAAAAAGATTTTCAAATATCAGGATAATTCCAGAATTTTATCTAGAGTGAAAATATAGTTTTCATTCACAATTATACAATAATATTGAACAGTATATTTTATAAATGGTTAAAGAATGTTAAATTGTGGGAAAATCTTGTTTTAATGAGGATAATACCGGTACTTCACAATTCGGATTTCTCTAATTTATTGGTGTTAAAACTTTTTTAAACAGTGATGCCGTCGGAATGCAATCTTATGTTCGCCATGATGTTGTATAGTAAATAAATGAATGAAGGAAATTAAATCATAAATTAACAGGTACATATCAAAGTTCAGAATTTCATATGTTCATTTTCAACATTTTTATTCTTGACTCGGTTGCACAAACCTCAATTAAATTCAAGTCTCAATTAAATCTTAATTAAGTGTAAATTAATTTCATGTACATTTCAAATATTTTTAAGCGTCAATTAAGTTTTAACTGACACTCAAATTTCAATAAAGTTTGCCCAACCCAGTCCTGCAGATTTTTACATTTTTTATTGATGCAAAATAAATCTCAAGAAAAAAAAGAATTCAGAATTATAATGAAAGCTGAAACCATACAATGTGCTGAAAGCTGAAACCATACAATGTGCTGAAAGCTGAAACCATACAATGTGCTGAAAGCTGAAACCATACAATGTGCATTTGCTCAGGACATACTATCTCATGTTCTATAACAATATTTAATTTTCTATCTTAGAAATTTCTCACTAAAATATCTGGAAAGATGCACATTTCTGCCACAGACATTCAAGAAGCCACATGTACTTTTGTATATCGAAATTGAATATTTCTTGTCACAGAAGTTTTCTTACATTGTATATCAAATAAGCCAAACAAATGTAAATGATCATTCAATAATAAACAGACACATTGCAAGGTTAACACTTCCATATATTCCCCGACATATATCTGTCAAAACGAACTGTACAATAAGTAAACAAATTTAATAAAGGCGTACATGTACACAATGTACAAAATGTAGATATCAAATTTAATGTGAACAATGCATTTCTGGAATAACCTTCAATATCAGGGTACGCTCAAAGTCAAAATATTAGAAAGCCAAATAATATTAAAATTTTCAGAATGATAAAACCATAAAAATTGGCCGAGGTCACCTATGACTGAGGACGGAGAACCTAAAGTTTTAATAATAATTGCTTTGAAATGTTTGAGGACTAATGAGCTTGTGTATACTGAAACGATCCAAGTAGCGACAGGCAAGGCAATTAAACTTTACTGAGGCAGTATCAAAATAAACCACAGAATATTGATTGAACTACTGATGTTGGACTGCACTTAGAAAAATTACAAAATTACCTTACCTTTCATTCATTTATAAAATATTTTGAAGCCATATATATTATATACTTTCTGTCTGTATTTTGTTTATGTTGATGCAATCAGCATGTCACTATATCCCTAAGACAGCCTTAAAGACACTGCACATAATCTAAATAAGATTTAGCAGTACCAAGCTATCTTCCATCATTCATTCATTGCAAATCTACAACTGGCTTATATAATTACTGTTTGGGGAAGCTGGTAGCTAACGTTGAGCTTTGATTAAAAAAAAATATCATATATACTGAACAATCGATTTTCCGATAAGTCAATACAGAATTGATCAAAATCAGACATGGGTTTGCACGAAATCATGAAAAATTCATGTTCCATCTGGTTTAGAATTTGGATGGCGATGATTATTTAAAAAAAAAGACTATATTTATGATATAATGTGCAAATATAACAGATATTTTGGGCTTATGCTAACAAACACCTACGAAACCTTTCATATATTCTATATTTACTATTTAAACAGGTCGAGGAAGATTTTTATGTTATCATAATCCTCCATGTTGATTCATGTAAACAAATACAATTGCCGTAAAACGGTATTAGTAATAGATAACGACAACTTTAAATTAAGTTGAAAACTATTTAGAATATGTAATTATAATTAATTTGGGATAAACTTATACGATATAATATATATCAAATTCTTGAAAGGTTAATTTTATTTATATTTTATCGCAAGCATTGCGACCTGCCTATTGCAGTGCAATCTTCCAAACTAAAAGTACACACGAACCCGTTTCATAAACAGATGCTTATATATATACATTTATGTATAATTAATAGGAGTAAACAAAACATGGAGCAAGTTTTAGGATTGGTCCGATCAGTGGGGGTGCAACGGTTTTCAAAACTGTCAAACAATAAAGGGGACACTTTGGTTTCAAAGCTTATCCCTATACCCTCGGTTTACTGGAAAATAATTTTTTTTTATACTCTCGGTTAATTGGATGATAATAAATATTTTTGCTTCCATGCTAAAAATTCATCATTTCCTTTATTTTCCCCCTCAAAAAGTGTCTGTGGTGGGGAAGGGAGGGGCAATTGCCCCTTTTTCCGTATAAATAAAAAAAAGGGAGGTGCAATTGCCCCTTTTTCCGTACACTCCTGATTATAATTATTTATGATTGATTGATGTTTATACGTCCAGCGAGCAATTTTTCAGTTATATTCAGGACGAGAACATGTTTACAATAAATCAATATGTAGGTTGAAAACGGGGGACGGATAGGCCAATGGGCAAACAAATTTAAACGCCACGGGACTCGAAACAAGAAAAGATGATGGGTAGGGACGGAGAATTTAGCCAGTGCAACATGTCTCCTATGGACCACTCATCATGCATGACCACAATGCTCATAATGAGCTGTTGCACTGGGTTCTTTAACGTGCGAAGAGGATGGCAATCTCTCAACACGGGACCTCGATTTCATTTACGTCTCATCCGAAGGTTGTGAATTTATACATCCCGCACAACCGACGGACGCCCCTTCTAGCCGAAGAAGCTCTCGGTCCCATTTCTATCCCCCGGGGTTCCCACGGGATTGGCCCCTTTTAGAGGACTAGTGCCTCTAGCACGGAGAAACCTGGTGCCTATTCTACCCCCGGCACACCCTCTGGGAGGGGGCAGTCCTGATTATAAATACCTAACAACCGTCACATACGCTTGAGGCATGGAATTGCACCTCCTTTCTGTTTACATACATTTCTTTATTAATACATAACTTTTTCCTCTATTAATCGAGTTCGCGTCCATATATCTATGCAATCTTATGGTAACAACAGCTCTTCGTGTGCCGGTCCTCTTCTTATTATCCACACCACAGTAGATAATAATGGTATAGAGTGTCGGTATATGCCCGCTGTTGTTATAACAAACAGGTTCTAGTTTCAAACAAACAATGAAGAGCAAAAATGTTGTCTTCCACTTAATAAAGCCCCTGAATATAGACAAACTTATAAAATCCTTGAAAAATATTTTTGGTAAACGCTATGACTTAAAAATGATATAGCTGACTCTTTGATGCAGTTTTAACTTTGCTAGAAAATATAGACAATCTGCTGGTACAACTAGTAGGTCCAACTAGCTCTTAAATCATCATTCCATATTATATTACTATTTTATGTTCAATATTTGATTCTAATAATTTGATGAGCTATTTTTTCTGATGTTTATGACTAATTGATAGTAAATCTATTAGAAGTATCAGTTATGATTTTTTTGTCCTCAGAGTAATGGTCTAATCAGCAGATTCTACCTTCCTAGGTATTTTTTTTTTGTAATAGTCAGTTAACTGTGAGTGTGAATATTCTTTGACCCTGCTATTGTACTGTTCATGTCCATATTTTACAATATATATACAACTATA
>MJUT01036364.1:310858-362976 GCA_002080005.1 Gigantidas platifrons | reverse complement strand
CACTCCTGATTATAAATACCCAACAACCGTCACATACGCTTGAGGCATGGAATTGCACCTCCTTTCTGTTTACATACATTTCTTTATTAATACCTAACTTTTTCCTTTATTAATCGAGTTCGCGTCCATATATCTATGCAATCTTATGGTAACAACAGCTCTTCATGTGCCGGTCTTCTATTCTTATTATCCACACCACAGTGGATAATAATGGTATAGAGTGTCGGTATATGCCCGCTGTTGTTATAACAAACAGGTTCTAGTTTCAAACAAACAAAGAAGAGCAAAAATGTTGTTTTCCACTTAATAAAACCCCTGAATATAGACAAACTTATAAAATCCTTGAAAAATATTTTTGGTAAACGCTATGACTTATAAAATTATATAGCTGACTCTTTGATGCAGTTTTAACTTTGCTAGAAAATATAGACAATCTGCTGGTACAACTAGTAGGTCCAACTAGCACTTAAATCATCATTCCATATTATATTACTATTTTATGTTCAATATTTGATTCTAACAATTTGATGCGTTATTTTTTTTAATGTTTATAACTAATTGATAGTAAATCTATTAGAAGTATCAGTTATGATTTTTTTGTCCTCAGTGTAATGGTCTAATCAGCAGATTCTATACCTTCCTAGGTATATTTTTTTTTGTAATAGTCGGTTAACTGTGAGTGTGAGTATTCTTTGACCCTGCTATTGTACTGTTCATGTCCATATTGTACAATATATATACAACTATACCACTTTTAGATTTTTTTCTCTTATTGTGATAATATAGGATATATCCCTGTAAATTATATATAGAATAACACAGTTTGGTTCTTGTCCCTTGTAAATGGTTCAGCAACAAAATAATGCAAGTTACAAGTATTCTATTTTCCAATGGTTGAACTGTACCCCTTGTGTGCCTTCATTTCCCTTATTACTAGTTTACTTAAACCAAATTCATGTCATTTGTTCGTGTTTGTCTTACATCATACACAAATTATTGTAATCATTGTATATAAATTTATGATGTGATTATTCTGCTCGCAAGGGCGACACTGGTTGGCAAATAAAGCATTTGTTGTTGTTTTTTGTTGATGTTGTCATTCCTTTTTGTGAAAGTTTTGGTCTTTATGAATGGAAGCGGGTTTTTATCGTTGTTTTGATACATATTTTATTGCATGCCGTTGAAGATTCAATTATCAAAAGGTGAGGGGTGAGTTCCAATTAGTCAGTTTAACCCCGCCACATGTGTGTATCTGTCCCGATCCACCAAGTTAATATGAACAATATAATTCGGTTTAAGAATTGATATGAGACTGAAGGGACGTCGTGGTCGTGATCGTATGGTAGTTGGATTTATAACCACCTATGCAATCAGCGTCTATCACCACCAACGTTGTGTGTTCGAACCTCGTTCATGCGGAGTGTTCTCGATACAACATTAGTGATTAAAGTTTGTCTGTGACTTACGGCAGGTCGGTGGTTTTCTCTGGGTACTGCGTTTTCTTCCACCAACGAAATTGAAAGCCGCGATATAACTGAAATATTGTTGAAAGTGTCGTTAAACACCATAACCACTTGATATAAGACCAGTCAGGCACAACAACGCTATAATACATTGATTGATTGATTGATGTTTAACGTCCAGTAAGCAATTTTTCAGCTATATTCAGGACGAGAATAATTTAAACGCCACGGGACTCGAAACAAAGAAATGTGATGGGTAGGGACGGAGAATTTTGCCAATGCAACAGGTCTCCTATGGACCACTCATCATGAGCATAATACTCATAATGAGCTGTTACACTGGGTTCTTTAACGTGCGAAGAGGGTGGCAATCTCTCAACACGGGACCTCGATTTTATTTACGTCTCATCCGAAGGACGGGTTGGTTGTCAATTTATACATCCCGCACAACCGACGGACGCCCCTTCAAGCTGAAGAAGCTCTCGGTCCCATTTCTATACCCCGGGGTTCTACAATACAAGTTATTTCATATCAGTTCTCAATTCCACTTTTTCATTGGTGTAGACATGGTCATGTGTCATGCATTAATCTGCGTTAAAGAAATCTACCAGTCATTAACATGATAATGCCCGCGGGCATTATCATGTTAATGACCGCTCGACGTTTTAGAGTTGCGTCCCCTTTTTAAAACGCAACGGAGATCGTGCAGTTGTCAATGTACCAAAATGAGCAAAACTATTTATAAAGTCTTATTTCCTTCAATGAAATAAAAATAATAGTTACTTATGTATAGGGCATTATCGTGATTTATAGACTGCCCAAGGGACAGTAGTATTGACAGAAACATTGATAATGCCTGAGCCGCAGGCGAGGGCATTATCAGTGTTGAAGTCAATACTACTGTCCCAAGGGCAGTCTATAAATCACGATAATGCCCTATACATAAGTAACTATTATATAAATGAAAAATAGCATGAATTGACTTGCTTTCATTGTGATGTTCCATCACATTCACAGATATAATTTCGTAGATGTTCGTGATTTCTGTTTAATGTAAGCGGGCATTTGACAGTCGAAATGATGTTCGATTTTGGATAAAATGTATCCAGTTTAAGTTCATTATGTTATAAGGGAAGCAAGTCGGAAACTGTGGGACATACAAAACAACACCAATCGGTTCCTTTTCTTCGAGTGTCAAGTTTCGAGTTGAAAGAATAGAATTTCGACTTAAAAAATCGACTTCTGCTACTCCAAAACAAACCTTTTTAGTCCAGCGGCGAAATCTGAAAAGACGCTTAATTAATGAGATTAATGCACCCACAGAACACACACCTGGAAACGCTTTAAAATGAAAGACTATACATTAAACTAAAATATTTTACATGCCGTAAGAAAAGCGTATGGTCTGATTTCTGTAAAAACTGGTTTTTTAGTGTTTTTGTGGCTTTTGAAAATTTACACGTACATGTATGCACAAAAGTATTAATTTTTTAAATGATTCGTAGTTTGCCAGTCACATTTTCATATCCGAATATATAAATAAGACGTAAATGAACAAATCTAATAATATGTATTTGTTCGGATGTGTATTATTAATTTTTAAATCTCTTCGAATTCAAGAGGCGTAGTTAACACGAAATTGCACTGATTTCGTTTGATACCAAGCGAAAATAACAAGATTAAAATATTCATTATCCATCTAATTACACTCTGAGACATCTGCGTTAATTAGATGGACATTGACTCGGCATGTCCCTTGATCATTTCAGCTCAGAAATGCGCGATAGATCTGGCTTAGCAACCGAAATTGAAGCATCACACGAAGAAACAAAACCTGCAGCAATGAAACGCGAGGAACACAGGTCAATGATTTGATAGACCATATACGAAATAAAATGACATATCCTTTTGACGTTGCCTTACATCTTGCTCCTCTTATAAATATTTCAACAGGGATGCACGAGAACATCGGTCCAAGTCTTTCTTCACTGCAAAAGCTTTTCAGGTCATCGAAGGAAGAAACATTCCAGATTGGAAAACATTTCTGAGCTCAGGTGAAAATAAACAGTCATTGATAAGATTTCTTGGTGATTACACTGTCAGGTACTTAAGTGAAAACAGTTGTCTCAAGGAGGGGCAAAAGTTATACCTTGCTGGATCATTTCAAAATCCAGAGACGGTGAAGATGATAGCGCTCAATGATATAACTGATTGCAGTGATTTGTCAAGTACATAAGAAGAGGCAGATACACGTATAGTTTTGCATGCACTAAATGCTGACAAACTTTATAGGGAAAACAAAGTAAAAGGTCGTATTGTGGTAAAATCTCCAGACACGGACGTTCTCGTGCTTTTGATACATTATTTACCACAAATGACAAGCACGTGTGAGGTATGGTTCTAAACAGGAATGGTCACCAGCATTAAGGATTGTCTGCGTTATATTCCTGTACATGAGTTGTGTAAGTCACTAAATTCAGTTGTGTGCAATCTTACCACCTGCACATGCTATTACAGGGTGTGATACCACATCTTCTTTCTTTGGAATCGGAAAAAGAATTATGCTTAAAGCACTGAAAGAAACACCCGATCAATTCCGTGACCTATCAATGATATCTCACGCAGACGTAGATGAGTCGGTTGACGTCTGTCGAAAACTGATATCAAGGCTGTGTTATCCGAAGGGAAAGTCAAAACTGTGTCAGCGACCTGAACAGGTTCCGCGTTAAACTGGCCACACGTAAAGATTCCAGCTTGATCAGACTTCCACCTTGTGAGGCAACATTTAAGCAGCATGTGTTGAGAACTTCTTTGCAAACAAAAATCTGGATGAATGCATACGAAGCTAGGGTAGTTATTGGGTCACCTCTCCAGTGCAGTTGGAAAGAGGGAAAGTTTGGTCTGAAATCTGTCTTATTTGAAGGTCAAATGTCATCTGATTTCCTGCAAGATTTAGCATGCACATGCAGAGGGAAATCAGTGTGCAGTAGGGGTTGTGTGTGTTTCGAACATAATTTGTCCTGTACTGAACTCTGTGCGTGGCAAGCGTCAGATCTCTGTCGTAATATCAATACACACAAGAGAGATTTAGAAGACGAAGACTCTTAATCCTGTTTAAAATCTAGTATATTTGTTTTTTTTTAAACAAAGTACTGCAAATTGTAGTAATTGAGGCATTTTTCTGACCTTGATACAGCTGCCAAAAGTAATATAAAAGAGTATTTCTGTCTCTAATTATAAGGTCATCGATGCAATCAAAACGTAAGAAAAACGTCAAAATACGTTGATTTTCTTCGGAAAAATAAAAACTCACAGAAGTTTGAAAGTCATAAACATAAGAGACGTCATTAGTCAGTCATTAGTCACTCAGTCAGACTAAATTGCTCAGCAGGATGAAAACTAGTATATTTAATTATATCCCTTCCATAACTTACCAGTGATGGATCAGAATATAAAAAGGTATGGAAACTCTTCATTCTGATGTAAATTTCAATAAGTGTAGGTCAAGGTAATTTGTGTATGGAAACAAAAAGAGCACAAAAGTGGATAAAATGTCACTTCTGTTAAAAAAAAGTCGATTTCGACGTCAAATTACGTTACTCAATAAATTTTTTGATATTTTCTACAGCCTACATACATGTATAATTAAATCATAAACTTTTAGCTTGTCCATGTGTCTTTAGCTTGACAATAGATATCAATTTTCACCTTAATGCAATATTTGGAATTATATAATTGTTGACCTTTGACCATATTATTATGCCAAAATCTGACCATTTCTGAGACTTACAGCATCATTAATTTGAAAGTTCCCAATTTCCTATTTACATTGATGTATAATATAGGTGTGTGTTCGATGGGTGCATTAAATTTCATTTTTCATAATTCTGCCGCTGGTCTATTTTACCTTCATTTCCTTTAGTGGTCCTAACATAACCTCAGTAGAAAAAAAGAGGTATTAGGGTTAGGCTAGGGTTAGTGTTAATGGATTTGAACCTCTAAAGTAAATATATGCCCTTTTTTTTTAAACTCGAAACTCGATTTTCCCAGCTCGAAACACGACACTTGACGTCAATGACGAAAAGTAAACATTTTGACCAACCATAAAATCAGAACAAAATTGGTCATTCATCAACAACAGGAGACAAATTTCAAACTAGGTATATACCGTAAATTTTAAACAGTTCACGAGAAAATGGTCGTGCGACCTGTAAAATAACTTGCAATTTTATACAAATACAAATACAAATACAAAAGATTTTATTGCTAATCACAGCGCCCAAGATGAGCAGAATAATCACAATAAATTTAGTTACAATGATTAGAATGATTTACATATGATTCATGACATTTATACCTACCGTTGATTTCCACACTATGTCTGTACACAATAAATTTTTACAACTTCACGACGTCATGATACAACAACGGCGGGAAATTACGTCACACTAATAAGCACTAATATTGGACGTTATTATTAAAATAGATTGCTTGCTCCAAAACTCCCAGTTTAACAGGGTTTAACAATATTAGACAAATGAAAAACATGAAAATCAAAATACTCTTTTATCTTGAAATTGTGCCGTTGATATCTAATTTCTGACCATGCTACTTCAAATGTATATTACATTACATTACTCAAAAGTAGGGCCTACATTACATACAGAAAAAATCGTTGTTTAAATTTATCTACACACCACTATGCGTCTCGTAGTGATACGGTTTACACAAATGACTTGTATAAACCATGATACAAACAGTTGTAGTAATATACATACAGAATACTAGTATGCATATCATGTGTAAATAATGCGTAGTGTTTGGGATCAAATCCTCCGAACAAAAAAAAATAAAAAAATTGGAAGTGAAAAATTAATTTCTTTTTAAAAATTTCTCACAACTTCATCTTCAGAACAGTTTCAAAATCCAAGCAAAAATTCTTACAGATGCAAATTCGATATCCTTAACACACAGTTGCATGATCGGTCAATCTCCTGACTTCAATAGTACAGGTACTTCAATAAATGTGGCGGGGGTAAACCAACCATATAAACATAAAATTTCCCTCCCAGTGAAATGACGCGATCCTAGAACTTTATAGTTGGTAAAATGTGGCGTGAAATTATTCCTCATCATTTTTAAATACAATGTATATGAATGTATTCCTCTATTTTTCTGAAATTGGAAACATGAATTAGAAAAAAGGGGGTCATCGAAGTCGCGGATGCACTCTTCTACCAATAAAACATGGAAGCTACCCCTTCTTCCACGAGTGGATAATAAGTTAACAAGCACTGCACTTGTTAACGCTAAACTGAACAAGAATCATCCCCCGTCTCGATGGTGTAATTGTTAAAATGCGCGCCTCGAGTGTAGTAGATCATGGGTTCGATTCCAGGTCGGGTCATTACTCAAACCATGGACTATAAAATTAATTGTTAATTGGTGCTTCTCTAATTAGAAACCAACATTAAGGAGTAAGAACAAAAACTGGTTTGTTCGGAATGATAATTTTGTGTCATGTCTACATGCGGACTGTTGTGTTTCAGTATGATATCTTATATAAACAGTTGGAGAGAAATGTTTGTTTGGTAAAATTGCATTAATTTACCACTTGGTGTTGAACATAGACATTAGCATATCAATGAGGCAGAAGAAGGTAATGAGTAGTGCTTTATCTGGAAATACAGAAAGTTGGAAATATCACAAATATCCGTTTAATAATAGTGCATGTTACTTGGAAATACAGATGGTTGCAAATATTCCGAATGTCTGTGTGACAATAGAATATTTAACAATCACTACGAAAAGTAATATGATGCACTTATTTGAAATTGTTTATGGCTTCCATACGATCAAACTAAAAACAAACAAAATAAAATTCATTTGGAAATAATTTATTACAAAAATGTAATTATAGTTGTTAGGATTAATCAGTCACCCGTGAAAATAGCACATATAAACAAAGCACTAGCGAAATATAGATAAAATACAACATATAAGTGTAATATTGGAACACCCCAAATCTGTTGGTTCTTCCTTGTGTTCATATGTAACTTTAAAAAAAAAATTGTTAGAAGCACCACCGCTTATATACCCAGTTGTAATGATATAGTTTCTAAATAAAATGTATATCCAGATAGAAAATAATAAACACCCGCTATTGATGATAAAATTTTCTAAAGACTATAAAATTATCCATTTACAGCTGTTTTGCAAGCTAAACAGGGGAATATGGAAAACCAATGACAGTGTGTTTTGTATTTTGTCCTTTAAAATGAAGATGCATTTACATGTAACTATAAGTTTTCCAAGGAGATGCTTATGTATATATATGATTGGATCACGAACCTTTACGTCCTCGCTTAACCTTGCCTGATTTGCCATCTTTAGAGAAGAATATTTTGCCTTTCTATATATCTATATAGATAACATGAATAACATGCATATTTATATATAGTTTTCTTTCAATAAAAACGGAGGTATCAAACATATTAATCTGCTTTCATCAATTTCCTGTACATTGAAAAATAGTGAAAAATCTTATAAGGGCTAGAGTTATGGAGCTAAACTCCACTTTCAACAATATTTCAGTTATATCTGGCAGTCAGTTTCAATGGTGAAGGAAACCAGAGAAAACTACCAGCCTGCCACAAGAAAAAAGTAAAAACACATGTCTCAAAGATTATACTATGATTTAAGTACATGAATTGTTTTAAACCCAATCAAGAATAAAGCTTTTGTACACCAAATAAATAAAACAACAAAGTCAAATTGAAGTACATGTATACCGACTTGATTTTTGTTATCTCTTTGCCCAATTTTGAAAACAGTATAATATCTACCATGTGTATAGATCAACACTATAAGATATAAACAATGAATATATTACAAAACATATAATAAATAGATAAAATAAGATAAAATTGATGGCTTAAATTTCGACTTTATTTGTATTTTACGAATTCTAATATCCGAAACTGTTTTTTCTGAAATCAGAAAAATAGTTTAACCTGCCATTTTTTTTTATTGTAGTGACCGAGGCAAGCGAGGTTAGTGAGCGGTAATGTATATCTGTGTTAGTGGTAACGATTTGTCCTCTTTTACGCTTGTTATATCGGATTTTTGGACTACTAGTATTCCGACAATGTTGTATTTTTTACTTTTCATTTCAAAATGATATGAACAAGATTTTTTGATAGGAAAAAAATAGAAAAAACAACATTTTTGTTTATCTAAAAACTGGGAATAAATACATGTAGTATAACTGCCTCTCATATGAATATATTTATCGAGGAAGCGTGGAGAGTTATAACCAACTGCATGATCGACGAATCCCTCAATTGGCCATGGGTAGCTTTTTCGAAGTCTACATTTTTTTCTTGTGAACATTGTAAAATTCACAATGAATAATCAGAAATTAGTAGGTTTAATTAATTCTGAAATATATTGTACAAAGTGTCGATTGTTTTAACCTGCATGTACATTAATAGCACCATTTTCTGGAGAAAAAAAACCTACTCCCAAAATTAAATTTTAAATAACAAGATTTCATATTTATAGCCACCAGTATTTATATTACTCCAGAACACTATGTGATCATATGTTTAGATTCTCCGCAAGAACACACTGTGTTGACACGGCATCGTAACAATAACCAGGATTTGGACAGTTAATCTCGTACACGATCGGTCCAATGTCAGAACAATATACAATCTTCCCACAAGGCTGGTACGGATGGTTGTGTATGGTGAAATCTCGATTTAAGCAGAAGGAATCTGAAAACAAAATATAATAAACAAATTCACAATTGATTAATTAATACACAATAAATTTGAGTGCGGTGGGTCGTAGGTTCGAGTCCCGATCGAGTAAAACCAAAAACTATAAAATTCGTGTATATTGATTTTGCGCTAAACACGCAGCATTAAGGAGAAAGGGCAAAGACTGGTTGGCTCGGAATCAGGATAATATGTCTGAGTAGGGAGACATGTCTATCCGCGGACTGTTTTTTAAGTGAGGTAGCACTATAAAAATCCAACTAAGCATGTTGGTATAGTACAAAGCGGACCACATCATTTCACTGAAAATTAAATTGTTCTCGCCATGATATAGCTGAAAAATTGTTGAGTTGGCGTTAAACAACAATCACTCACTCACTTACACAATGCATTCTTCATTCTTGAAATTTCACACGTCATAGTTGTTCTTTATTAAACTAACAGTAGCTGTTATCAAAATTGTAAGTGGTTGATTGATTGATGTCTAACACCAACCTTAGCAGTACTCAGCTATATTGTCGCCTGTGTAAGTCGTCATTGACCTAACTGAAGTTACGTTGTATTTTTGTATATTCCGATATTCATGTAAATGTAATTCACAAACACTATTCAACATATAACTGTTTAAATGTAGAAAATTGAATTTCTTATATAACAAGCAATACAATTAAAGGTTGAAGATACTAAAAGGTGTAACCATAAACCGTAGATCGAAGGACAGACAATATAACGGCCAAAAACAGAGGTTCAGATGTAGCCTGTGTCTCTCATCAGGTTTATGATGTACTCGAAGACATTTATGGCAAATACTTTAAAACCAAGTTAATTAAGAAAGCATTTTATAGCGAATAAATATTACACAAATGTTGAAAAGGATATTCAGTTCCTGTTCAATAAGTGGTACCCGTCGTATTACTATTTAGCAGTGTCGGATTTCCCTATAGGCTTTGTAGGCTGAGGCCTAGGGCCGCAACATCTAGGGGGCATCTGGACAAGGTGTATATTTTTGTCATTGTCATAAACCTTTAGTACACGTGCTGCCATAACCCTTCTGTAATTTTCCTTGCACTCAAGGCCAATAAGTCGACACTAGCATTGATTTCTGTGTTAATTTTGTGCATCCATAAAAGCAGTGGTAAGTTGAAAAACCAAGGTGTTGTCAGACATCAAATTTGTTTCAATGTCGTGGCTAATTTTCTTTAGATGAGGAATTGTGAATTACGGAATTTAAAGCATCCGTCATCATCCTCGGCTTCATTGAATTTTGAGTAAAATACTATTTCATCTTCTATTCACAAAGGTGGGGATTGGGAGGTGTCTCCCAATCACAATAGCCTAGGGCCTCTCTTCATCTAAATCCGGCCCTGCTGTTTAGCAACACGAACATCATATGTTTGACAGTACTAAATGTAAATAAATAAATAAATATATAAAAAAAATGGACCACTGAAGCAAACAAATTATAATAAGTATTATAAAATATAAACATACTTTCAATGACATAGAACGGGATAGTTTCTTGTAAAACAGTTGTTCCGTTGTATCCTTGGGCGTTGACCACTTCACACCGGAAGTTGGAACCATTGTCGTACATCCCTGGGGTAAATGTTAGTTTGCTTTCAAGCTTTGTGGTACAAGCTGTTGTACTGTTCTTAGTCTCAGGAATTATGCTCAAATCATAGAAAGTATTGCTCATTCCCGGTGGACTAAATGTCCACTTGATATCACCAGAGGTACCTTGAAATTCCACAATGCAGTCTAAGGCCATAGTTCTACCTTCAATGATACCCAGCGGAAGAAGTATCTCTGGTGGAGCTTCAGAAACTAATAATAAAACATAATTTAGTTAGAACAGATTTTTTAAGATATCTCTTTTTTTCATAAGCATACATTTGTAATTTATTACCAGTTGGTTACCAGGTTGAATAAAAAGTTTCCTAAGCGTGTTTGTCTGTAGTACAAAGCGGGCATCACCATCATTTCATTGAAAATTAACTTGTTCTCACCATGATATAGCTGAAAAATTGCTGAGTTGACGTCAAACAACAATCACTCACTCACTCATTTTGGAATCACTTTTTTCTGAAGCAATGAATCTCAGAAAAAAAGAAAAAAAATAGTAGTTCTTTAAGTAAGAGTCTACTACAGTGATCAGGTTTTTATAAGTCACATGTGGACCGTCACAGTCGTGATCGCGTGGTAGTTGGGTTTACACCTACCTGTGCAATCAGTGCCTATCAACACTAAAGTTGTGAGTTCGAACCCCGTTCATGGCGAGGTGTACTCGATACAACATTATATGATAAAGTTCGTCAGTTGCTTGCGATAGGTGGGTGGTTTTCTCCGTGTACTCCGGTTTCCTCCACAAATAAAACGGACAGGCACGATATAATTGAAATATTGTTAAAAGTGGCGTCAAACACCATAAGACAAAACAAAAACACACCAAATCACCACTTAAATATACTGCCATTTTGTTGATGATAATTAAAATATTTTAGAAAACAGTAATATTACTTATTACCTTTCACTTCAGTTTTGTCTTCCAATACTATGTTAGCAGACGACACTGAACAGCTGTAAATTCCTGCATGATTACAATCGAAAGTCTGTGCAAGTAAAACCATTGTTATAGCATCAGTGTGATGGTTGGCGGAAAATGTCAATGCATCATCAATAACTATTACTGTTGGTACAATAGCACCAGCAGTCATTTGAGCCACAAGTCCCGATTGGTTGTTTCCAAAATGGCGGTAAATCTGCAAGTCAATCCATCCTGGTACATTTGCGACTTCGCATGTTAATAGGAAAGGTGACGAGGTACTGATGGCGGAACTGGTCAATTTTATCACTATTCAAGTAGAAATTAACAATTGTTCATAGAGACTGATGACATAATTTGTGCCTGTATATCAAAGAGATACTGGTGCAAATACCACATGAAATATGTCTTACATTAATGTACTTACAAAACTACGATTTAGAATAGCTATTGAGCTATGTTCAATTGATCACTTATAGGATCAACATGATTTTCTTTATTTTTGTATTCGATATCAAGTTACAACTATCTGACTGTGTTTAAACAGGAAACTACACATTCCCTATAACTTTCTCGTACAGTGGTGAAAAGTACATAAAATCTCAACTTTTAAATCGATTGTCGCAATGAATTACTTAAGTAGTTAATCACAACGGAATTTCCGATACCCTTAACTCATTGCACAAGCCCCATTTTATTATTCTATTGTTTTCGCTTCTGGGTTTAGGGTTTATGTATCACTTCTGTTGTTTTGTTTTTCTGAATTGTGATTTTGTTCCACTTTTGCCGTGTTGTCTCTCTGAAGAATGGATATGTTTTTTACTTGTTTATACAGTGATCAACAACAATTCAAGTAAAAAATACCACGACATAGCGTTTGGGATAGGCACATACGTTAGGCGGAGTTAAACCGGGTAATAGGATCCCCCGTAATAACTGGATCTCCAGCGACAATACATATATAAACAAACGATGAAAAACCTACACATATTGACTTCCACGTGTGTTATCTTTCTGGATGGTGTTTATATGTTTCACATGTGTTGTTTTGTCTATGGGGATAGTGAGTTTTATTTTTCATTTGTGTTGTCTGACTGAGTTGTAACTGTGCAGTGTTTTGTGATATTTAATTTTTTCCTATATTGTAAATAAAATTTGTCCTTTTCGTTGAAACTAAAACAAATTTTAGAAAACATCGTATATCAGAACGTCTAAACGAATTTATGTGATATATAAAGGAAAACTATATTTTACTTCCATAATATATGCTAAAAATCCTTACTCGAAACAGATGCTTCCTTGGTAGTAGGAGCTGTTGACTGTATCGTTGTACTTGTTGCTGATGTTGAAGATAACTTTGTGGTACTTCTTGGTGCGTCGGTTAAAGTTGATGGGTTTTTAGTTGTACTAGTTGTGGAAAATATCTTTGTTGTCGACTCGCTTGATGAAATAGTTGGACTTTGTGTTGATACTTTTTCAGTAAACGATGTTGTAAAGGAACGCGATGTTGTAGACAGTATTGTTGTAGATTCCTGTTTTGAACTCGACATTTCTGTTGTTGAGTCAGAAGATGAAACTAATGGTTGGGTTGTTGTTTCAGATGATGCAACAACTTTGTTAGTTGTTGAGTGGGACGAAGAAACCACTTTGTTAGTTGTTGATTGGGATGACGGCACCGCTTGCTGCGTCGTATGGGTATCAGATGATGACGGTAATTTATCTGTTGTAGCTATCGCAGATGTCGGTCTTGGTGTTGACACAATCGTCGTAGTAACTTGTGGAACTAATGTCATAACCTTCGGTGTTGATTCTACAGTGATGGTTGCAACAGTAGACGTTGTAGACGGTTGCTGTTGTTTTGTGGTAGAATAGGCCGTGGGTTGTTGCTTGGTTGAACTATATGTTGTTTGTGTAGTTGTTGACCTTTGTGGTATAGTCGTTGATGTCTTTGTTTCTATTGAATAACAAAACAAATTCAAAATTTGCATGATAGCAAAATATTATACAATAATATTAAGCATTTTCATAAAAGCCCTGTCCAGTGAACGGTTGTTCTCAATTTTCTTCAATATTTTGTTTATTACACAGGGTTATTCATAGTTCTAATAGAAATTTAGGATTGAAAAATAAACAACAGAATATACCGGTATGTATGCATTGTAACATTATTTAGCCTGTCCCAAATCAGAACGTCGTTTTCGAACGTCTCATTTTTTTTATGTTGAGATGGCAGGTGATTGTTCCCTTTGTTGATTTTGGTTGAATTGATGACTTTATCCGTTTCAACTTTTTTTTCACAATGCTAGCATTAAGGAAATGTTGTAAGATCTTAAAATCGCAACGTTGGTATTATGATTAGAGTGTTCACCTCGAATGCTGTAGATGGCGAGTTCCAGTCCCAGTCGGGACAATCAAAAAAATATAAAATTGATATTTACTGCTTCTTCACTGAGCATACAGTATAAAGGAACAAGAGCAATTAAAGACTGGCTGACTTAGAATCAGGATGATATGTCCGTGTGGGACGACATGTATGTCTTCGGGAAGTTGTTTCAGTGAGCTAGTACTATAGTAATTCAATATGGCAATAGTCAAGTACAAAGCTCATATCATCATCATCTCTTCGAAATGCAACTTATCGCTATGGCATAGCTGCAGAATAACTCACTACTGGGGAACCCTCACTCAATCACGCGATGAAATGAAGAAATGGAGATGTTTTTACACGGGTGGTTTGCTACGTCACACGCACGGATACTTGAACATCGCCTCGAGGTAAGTTTATGCAGTTTTACAATTTAAAAAAAGGAAAACTAACAAAACCAAGTAGTTCACCGAAGGACCCACATATCAGACTTCATTGTTAGCATACATTCATTGTGTGGAAACCCGTCAGTTTTGCAAACATTTCTGTACAGTTCAATGGGTTTTGTGTGAACGGTATCCTTGCCCGGAATTTTAACTGTACAGAAGTGTTTGCACAACTGACGGGTTTCCACACAATGAATGTATGCTAACAATGAAGTCTGATATGTGGGCCCTTCGGTGAACTACTTGGTTTTGTTAGTTTTCCTTTTTTTAAATTGTACAACTGCATAAACCTACCTCGAGGCGATGTTCAAGTATCCGTGCGTGTGATGTAGCAAACCACCCGTGTTTTATATTTCAATACCTTTCAAAATTAATATAAAAAAATCAGAATATACATGTATATCTTTATTTATTTATTAATGTGAAATAAAACTAGATACACTTTATTTTTTATGTCTTAGTTCTTTCAATAAAAAAACAACAGTTTCGTTGTCTTTTTGCGTTAAATAAATCCTTCTGTAGACCGAGAAAACTGAAAAATACTATACTGATTGATTTGGCCGCCGTAATCGTCAGATGATAGTAATCTATTTAACATCAGTGTTATATGGCGTTTGTCATTGGGTTACATTATAATATAATTGATATTCACTTACCCTTTCCCCCATTATTAGTTTGTGCCTGTTTGTCACCTGAAGTAACAAAAATAATATTAACATAGAGTGGTGAGTTACAATTTTTTGCTTTCGAAGATTACAAGATAAGGTATTGAGCATTAACATGTGTACTGAGCATATATACATGTGCAATTAGTTTCATAAGCATGCATCTTGTAAAATGTGTTCTATCTCATCCAGCTTAGATATCGTACAACATTTGTGAGTATCAGTTTCGCAATAATATTTGAAAATCATCCAATCAAAACAAATTCCGTTATTGTAAGGGATGGCATATATTTTGCAATTAAATTGCTCTCTTCCTATTGAGTAGATTTCTGTGTCATATATAGCTTGCAATGCTCTGCTTTGACATTTGTTGTAACTAGTAGTACAACAATTCCCAGTTTATCGATGTCGAGGCTGGTACGGGTAATTCGAATAATAAGTACAACATCAACAATTCTGTCTTCTATGGTCTCTTCACATGCCTTTGTCACAACCATTTGTATATGGTTTATGTTTTATTGTTGCAAAAAGGGTATGTGTACACTTAATAATAAGATAAGTAGAACATGCCTAGTCAACCAAGATTAAAAATAAAATGAAATATTAGCTTTTATAAAAACGTTGGTATCTAATTTAGTCCATACGACGCGTATCTGGAATAACCTTCACCAGGTACATACCTTGTCAAAAGATTGGAAAGTTAACTAATTTAAAAAGGAAATCAGGGGGTTTAAACAAGATAGCAACAATCTTTTGTTAAAAATATGATGATAAATCATGAAAATGAGAGGAATATGTGGGTTTGACTGCAACGAGCAATACACAACCGTAGTCATCTGTGACACAGATATTCCTATTTCTATAGCCCGTGCATTGACATATTATGTGTTCGGACATATTATTAAACATCTTAAATCATTCTAACTTTTTATCTAGTTAAATTACAATGCAAATATTTGTACTCTATACTCACCAACCGTCTCATTATCGCTTGTTAGGTAGATGGTTAGAGCAATAACTGTGACCGCCAGAACTATAAATACTATACTGATGGCAAGTATCAAATACCATTTAAATTTGTTTTCTTTTGATCTTCTTGGCTTATACAAATTAGGTGGCAGTGCAGTACCGGAAGTCATCACGAAAGTCAATATAGCAACACTATTGTTCTGTCGAAAAGAATAATATTGTTCGAATTTATATTTAGTCAATAACGCACAACTAAAGAATCTAGAAGAATGCAGTATAATGTTTGTATTAAGATATTACAATAACGAAGTTTTCTTTTTACAAATGCTAAAGAAGAAAATATAATCAGTTTCTAATATTTTTTGGGGTGCATATTAATTCTATGCGATCAATGGGAAGTGAATATGGTCAACAGGAGAAATAAGACATTGATTCCAATAAAGAAGTGAAAATATGTTTATTGTTTCGTGAACGCTTTTGACATTAATATTGCGATGTTTGTTTGTTTTTGGTTTTTTTTTGTGTGTTTTTGTTGTTGTTGTTCTTTTGGTTTTTGTTTTGTTCTTTGTTTTTTTTACTTCAGTATCGGTCCACATCATGATGTCATCGGCACGCTAAGATGACGTTGTACATCATTTTTCAAGTTCTGCTATATGATAAAAGGATTATTGCATAAATATTGATAAATAGCAAATATTAATTGCTGTCTCGAGGAACAATCACCGATATTCGTTTAATAAAATTATAATTAGTTGTGCGAGCCAGCGTATGTGTAGGTGTGCAATATGAACTGTAATGACGGTAATCCTGTGGCAATTCGATTTACAGCTGCCTTTGAAATCAGTGCCTATCTACGTTAAGTATCAATCATTAAAACACAAGGGCAAACAACTTGTTGGTGTCCGAGTGGACACTCGTATGTCTACGTGTGGATTATCAACAATTCAGCCTAGACCGTTGGTCACGCACAAAACAGGGATCATCCTCTCATCAAAAGATTAACATCTCGCTATGTATAATTGAGAAATTATTAACTTGACGTTAAGCAAGTATTAAGTCTCACAAAAATCCCACTGTGTTAGATTATACCATATATACGGGTACGCTCATTTCAGTTATAGTCTGCTTGACTTCTATGAATCTCCAGAAAAAATTCTTAAAAATCTAGTTTTCAGACCAACATTGTTTTCTAGATGTATATTAATAGATGATATATACACATGTACGAACTCTGACAATTAATCAAAAAACATTTGGTCCGTTATTAAAAATGTTACCCATTAGGTCTCTATGTTAATTATATTTTCTGAAGTGTAAAAATCTGCATAGAGTGAGTAAGTCTTAAGTATCATATATACCTTTACCACACTGATAACTAGATAAACGTATTAATATATTCAGAATCTGATCGTGTCTGTCACATTTAATTCCCCGGGGAGAAGTTATTTTTAATGCGTATACATATTTATCGATATTTAATGTAATCAACAAAATTATGGACAATTCACGATGAAGTGTTCCAATGAAGAAGTTAAATACTTTTAAAAAAAATGTATCAAATACTAATTTGTAAGTCTGTGAGTCTTTGTTTTGAATCGAAAAGGAATTGAATTCGGGACCATCTGCACTCATGTTGAGCACGCTAATAATTACAAGAGATCAATGGTATTTCGTATTTTAAAATAACAATATCAGATAATAACTATTTTAAATAAATGAAATTAAATAATTATAATTTTGGTCCTTCAAGTTGTCAAAATTGATGTTAATAGCGATTTACTTGAATCCCCTAAAATAAAATAAAACTTATAGTTGTGTCTACTATAGGGACAACAATTTATATATTTTGTCAACACGCAATTGTTCATTATTCAAAGTTGTGCAGTACACATATTGTGTGGTCGTATGAACTTTGGCACATGTGACTCACCAAGGTGACACATGATTGGTTATGAGTAGAAACATCACAGGAGGAACTAAAGACCACATGAAAGTAGAACTTTCTGGGATTTCTCGTGCAATTTTTCGTGTATCTGCACAAAACCAAACATTTTTCATTTGGAATCACGATAAACAGGTGACCTGACAAATTTTATCAATACAATTGTTCTGATTTTATTGATAACAGAATGTCATTTATGCTGCATGGTGATAACAATATCTGCCCCCAGACACATCATGGACTGGAAACACCTTAGTATAAAATATATTATCAATTAATCTATAAAATTGAAAATACGATGCATTGCTTGATCCTAAAGACTACTTGTAGACAAATGTACATGTTTCACCCCAAATAACAATGGTGCAAATTGATTGATTGGTTGTTGCTTAATTACCTCATTGTTCTTGACCAAAACGCTTAGTTGGATTTTTACAGTACACTTTTTTGTACCAGCTAAATAAAACAAGTCTGCTTAAAGCGTATCGCTTCATTCGGACACATTATTCTGATTCCAAGCCAATTAGTCTTTGCTCTTTCTGTTAAATGCTTAGTACTTGGGAGCACATACCAATCTAATAGTTTTTACTTTGACCTGACAGAGGATCTAATCCACGATCTACCACAATAACACACGCTACCCATCACACTAGATTGAGTTAGTACAATGTATAGTTCATTTTAAAATTTTAGTCAAGAGTCGCAGATTCTACCATGGGAAAATGGGAAAAATATGTTTGATGACAAAAATGAGAAACTTCTTTTTCTAAAATGATTTATTTCTTTAATTATTAATTTCGTCATATGGACCAAATTCTCTCAGATTTGTTCTTAGATATACAACGTGTCTTCTCATTCATCGAACCATTGGAAGGTGATGCCATTTTTGATACGACATAATTGTTGGTAAGCTACTATCGGGATTATCCATATTTTACACGGGACGGGTGGAATAACTCATTTTCAGATATCTATTTATGTTAGCTAGATCTATAAAGATCCATGATATTAAGACCATGAGACTAGTACAAAGTTCATTGAATGTATTTTTTTTCTTGCTATGATATATATATATACATGTAGTTGAAAATTGCTCATGTAGCTTTAAACAACGATCACTCACTGGTACAACTTTATAAAATTATCCCATATTGTTAGCAATTAGTGATGGTTTTATTGACAACATTTTAATTATTTGATCTTTTTTTTCTCTTAAATATAATTATGTAGATTTATTGAAAATTACGTAAAGATAAAATATATTTTAATTGTCGTTTTAAGATTTGTAAGAATTTGTCCCATTTTTATTTTTAACAAGCGGGTCAAGTTAAGTTTGTGGCATATGTACGTGTTAAGATTTAAAGAAGCATTGGAATATGATACACTTGATTTGAGTATATAAAAACAGTCTGTGACAAAACATTTGATAAACTAACCCGAACAGCATTTTAGAAGAATTTTGTGCAATTTTATTGAGCAAATTTTATGCAATTTTTGTTAACTCGAACCAATTTTTACTAGACTGGGGCATAGGACTAGTGGTTTTTCGGGGCATACTGAAAATAATATTCTATCTTTTTAATATAATTTGTAATTTTAAAAAAAAATGCGAAAGGTCAGTGATTTTCTCCGGTTTCCCCCGCCAATAAAATTGACAGCCACGACATAACTGAAAATAATATTATTGAAAGTGGCACTAAACACCACAACACTAACCCTAACCATATTTTTTCATAATCTAAATCCATATTTCTTACCTGTGATGATATATAGATTCAGTTATATATTTTCCATCCATCCGGACTCCCCTGCTTATTCGAAAAACGATGTCATATTCTATCCTATCATTTCTGCAGGCATAAAAGCAGTTATCAGATTATATCGTGGACCATTGGGCCCTTACTAACTACAAAATATACAATAATCTGAGATCAAATTCTGATGTCCTTACAAATCGACTATAGAATTTCCCCAGGCAGCTAATAATTTGTTCATATGTGGTCTTTGTTTTAATAATATGACCTCTTTCTTTTTGGATAAAATCTGAATTTATAATTTATTCATTTATTTACATGTATTTATTTGTATTGTGATATTTTCGTACAAAATTGAAATTAAGAATGTTCATTGGATTAATCATAGCACTGCACATAACTGAAGAAAGGTTTGAATATAAGTGAAAGCCGTATATCGAAGAAGGACAGAAAATGTAATGTCCAAAAAAAAAAAGAAAAAAAAAGGACAAACAATGATCTACAATACAATACACCGAAAACTAAAGATAGAGCAACACGAACCCCCAGACAGACAATGTAATAGTATGATCCAAAATGAAAAACAGCACAAACAATGATCTATAATACACTACACCGAAAACTAAAGATAGAGCAACACGAACCCCAAGACAGACAATGTAATAGTATGATCCAAAATGAAAAACAGCACAAACAATGATCTACAATACAATACACCGAAAACTAAAGATAGACCAACACGTACCCCAAGACAGACAATGTAATAGTATGATCCAAAATGAAAAACAGCACAAACAATGATCTACAATACAATACACCGAAAACTAAAGATAGAGCAACACGAACCCCAAGACAGACAATGTAATAGTATGATCCAAAATGAAAAACAGCACAAACAATGATCTACAATACAATATACCGAAAACTAAAGATAGACCAACACGAACCCCAATACAGACAATGCAATGTCCAAAAAGAAACAAAAAGACAAACAATGATCTACAATACACTAGACGGAAAACTAAAGATAGAGCAACACAAACCCCACTAAAAACTGAGGGTTAACTCAGGTTCTCAGGAAGGGTAGTCTAATTGCTCGAAAAATATACTCGTATGAACCCAGCGTAATCTCTGCTACTTTACCATATCTGATTAATCAGTTAACTAGACGTATTTTACTGTTGGTCCTTGAAATAACAACATTATTGCCACGCGGCCACGCCTATATACATAAGTTTTTTCACTTTGATTTGTTTTTTTGATTTTTGGTGTTTTAACGCCACTTTCAGCAATATTTCAGCTATATCATGGCGACCAGTTCAAGTGGTGGAATAAGCCGGAGTACCCAGAGAGAACCACCGACCATGGGCAAACAACTGGTAAACTTTATCACCACTTGCAGCTGGGAGTCGAGTGCACTTTTTTGTAATCTACAAAGCCGGGAGCGAACCCACGACGTATTGGTGATAGGTTTGTATGAGTTGTTAGGCAATCCAACTACCTATATTTAAACAAACATACATGTGTAATTATAAAAAAATTATCAATTTGACATTTAAAAAAAAAAATTATAGATTAATACATGGCCTTTTTCATATTGTCCTTGTTATCAGCACGAGACCTTTCGAACCCACGATCTACCGGATTCGAGGCGAGCACGCTAACCATTACGCCACCGATGCGGTTCCCAAAAATAGAATGGATAGTTCTGATTGGTAAAACCAAATAGTGATCATCTTTAAGCAACTTCTTTTTGGTCGATACAAGTATTGTATACATTTGTACTATATTTGTACAGGGAAAATCCATAATGTTCTAATGTTATTGATGAAGTAGTTCGTTATTGTATTAATTTAGGAAGTAAGGATTATCTCCCCTGAACTTGAAAGTGAAATAATTTAACTTCAATACGCCTAGATATATGAAGTGTAAGCGAAACAGGAGGAACCAACGAGGACATACGAAGAAGACTAGGTCATACCACATTAGCTTACAACAAGCTATGTATGGAACAACAGACAATTTAGAAGAAAAACTAAGATGAAACTTCTCAAATCGAACGTTCTATCGGTTCTACTATATGGCAGCGAAACTTGGAAGATGACAAAAGGTGACGAAAAGAACTTGGACACCTTTCTTCACAAATGCACCAGAAACATCCTGAAGATATATTGGCCAGAAAATATTACCAACATTGAGGCAAGGAAAATGGCTGGACTTGAAAAGATCAGTACCATTGTAAAGAAAAGATGGCAATGGATAGGACATGTCCTCAGAATGGATAACAACAGGAACGCAAGGATAGCACTTGACTGGGCCCCTGAAGGAACAAGAAAACGAGGTAGACCGAAGGAAACATGGAAGGGAACGGTAGAAAAAGAAAGGAAACAGCTAGGATTCAACACATGGGCAGAGGCAACCAGACAAGCGCAAGACAGATCAAAATGGAGAGGACTCGTTCATGGCCCCATTCTCCACGAGGAGACAGGGAACAAAGTCAAGTAAGTCAAGACTTAACCTTTTCTAAGCATAATATAATCGTGAGTTTATGTTGTTTTGGTAGTGGGTAAGGCCACTGTTGAATAACTGTTTGTTTTATGTTGCCTGTGCATGCCTTGCAGGGGTGGGTATATTGTTGGTAGACATTTCATTTTATTTTTTTTCAAAAAGCAATCGTCCAAGAAAAGACATCAATCATCATATAATATACAACTTAAATAACCATTCTCTTCTTTTGAAATCTAAATAAACAAAATAACACTTAATATGAACAGTTTTATTATGGACGGACGATTCTGGCATTAACTCTTGAAGCAGTAGAAGCTATAGCAACATAGAATTTTTTTAACATTAGACTAGCTGAATATTTTTAACCTTTTTCCACAAAAAAAGCTTGAAAGTCAGACTCTTTTAGGTTTAAGAATTAGATTGTCATTTGTGGCAAGATATACAAAATTCAAGTTAAAGCTGCAATAAAGCTGGTCAAATACTTGACCAAAGATTTACAAGTAGAACGCAACAATTATGCTGTGTATTTAAGTTATCTATGATGAATTCAGCTGTCTACTATGAACATACCAGCGGCATTGGCGTTGCAATGGTTAGCTTGTTAGCCTCAGTGCCGTATTTTATGGGTTCGAGCCCCAGTCATTCCAAACAAAAGACTATGAAAATAGCATTTGCCATTTAAGGTCTCGACACTGATTATCACTAATATCATAGCTCGTCCTATCAGATTCGCTGTGATACTAGCGATAATGTCTGTCTCGACCATCATAACTGCCGATATTCTATTCATGTTATTGTAACTGGCGTAAGACATCCATAATTCTAATGTTTTTATTTTATTTTAGATCCATATCATGTTGATTTATACCACCAATACTCAGACTACCTGTATCATCTAGACAGTGGACAAAATACTAGTAATCCTACTCATCCATAGAGATTGGGTATCTATTTTGGCGTTGATATGATGCACCTTTACATCATTTAGCAATAAATTGCCAGTCATCAATCACATGACTCATATAAATTTAGGTGTCGTTGTTTGCTTAAATAACATGTTTTGGTTGTCTTGAATTTGATACTTTCTTGTGAACCGCACCGATGGTGTAATAGTTAGCGTGCTCGCCTCGAGTGTGGTAGATCGTGGATTCTTGTCCCGATCAGATCAAACCAAAGACTATAGAATTGGTATTTGTAGCTTCTTCGCTAAGCACGCAGCATTAAGGAGAAAGGGCAAAGACTGGTTGGCTCCGGATCCGAATCAGGATACAGTTTCCGAGTGGGGCGACATGTCTATCCGCAGATTGTTGTTTCAGTGACCTAGCACTATAAAAATCCTGCTAAACCTGTTGGTCTAGTACAAAGTGTATCTCATTATCAGCTCATTGAAAATTAACGTGTTCTCGCCATAATATAGCTGAAAATATCCCACTCACACGATGCTTTCTTTGCGAGAGTAATTGTTGTTATCGCTAAGTGAGCCACTATCTTCAGCTATTTCACGAAGACTTTACAGAATTATCAATAATAAATACATCCCAACAGTGTGATGAAACATTTCTACTCACATAAAAAAGCATTTTCAGTGAATCCTTTGAATCAGACATGTTTTGTAGCAGGAACTGCCCACCCTTCTAGAGCACCCGATTTCCCCCTGGATTGTAGTAGGGTTCGTGTTACTCGCTCTTTTGTTTTATGTGAATGTTTTGTAGATCGTTGTTTGTCCTTTTGTCCTTTTGTCCTTTTTCTTTTGGCCATCATGTTGTCTGTCCTTTGACTTACGGATTCTGATTACCCCTTTGGTACCTCTTTGGTATCTTTAAACTCTTCTTGTACTCAGTGTTTATCAATAAGTTACATATCTCACAATATTTGTTATCTATATCATATTGGTTTTTTTCATTGATTGTTAATCTGTTGTTTTATATATAACAATGTGCTTTTCCAAATAACAAGAATTATATCACATTTTTTTTCAGTTTTATTTTTGGTAGGGGGAGGAGTAAAAAAAATCTACGGTTTTATTCTATTTAGAGGGGTTGGGAAAAACTACGGTTTTATTCTATTTAGAGGGGTTGGGAAAAACTACGGTTTTATTCTATTTAGAGGGGTTGGGAAAAACCATGGTTTTATTCTATTTAGAGGGGGTGGGAAAAACTAGGGCTTTATTAATTTTAGATGGAGGGTTGAAAAAACTAGGGTTTTATTCTATTTAGAATAAGATGGAGGGATGGAAAAACTAGGGTTTTATTCTATTTAGAATAAGATGGAGGGTTGGAAAAACAAGGGTTTTATTCTATTTAGAATAAGATGGAGGGTTGGAAAAACTTGGGTTTTATTCTATTTAGATGACGGGTTGGAAAATATAGGATTTTATTCTATTTAGATGGAGGGTTGGAAAAACTAGGATTTTATTCTATTTAGATGGTGGGTTGGAAAAACTAGGATTTTATTCTATTTAGATGAAGGGTGGGAAAAACTAGGATTTTATTCTATTTAGATGAAGGGTGGGAAAAACTAGGATTTTATTCTATTTAGATTGATTTATGTGATATGAAGATGGAACATGAAGTCCTCTGTAATGATATCAATACTGATATTGTTCCAAAATATATTTCGCCATTAGGAGAGAAAGACTAAATGTTCTCCTGCTGGAAAGACTCAACCTATAGTTTGACTTTTATTTCTTTTTCTTTCTGGAAGAGTATTATTTCTGCCAAATCTAAATTTTTACCGACAAAGTAAAAATGAAATTTTATTTTATACAAGGTTATTAAATTTTCATTTTGTGGATGGTATTTTGGAAGGGGATTTAACATTAGTCCATCTATAAAGTCTCTCAAACGAAGATGTCACAATGATGTACTCATCGTCCTTGTTGTATTTGTTTTCCTCCATCGTCATGCACCTTCTTTGTCTTCCCCATCCTCAGGATCATCCTCCTTCTTCTTCCGATTCTACAGTAATTATTACTTTTAACAATAATAAATATTTATCAATATTACTAAAATGTATATTATATATTGTACGAACTTGACCTCAACATTGTTGTATTGTGATTTTTTGACAGATTTTTAATCTACGGTTTTAATACAGATATTTTATAAATTAAAAAATGTATAAATCTTTACCAGACCAGTATTGTTATGTAAATGTTTGTTTCTATCTCTCAACCCAAATCATTGAAAACAAAAATGATCATGACATATGCTTGGGACAGGCACAACAATGTGCTAGGGCTAAACCGATTATTAACATCTCAAACCTTCCCATCTTGGTAATTGGATCTTCAACGTCACTGTAGCTATACATACAAATAAAAATCTGCATATTCATCCCGCTAAATAAGATCGCATACTATCAGAAAAATAAATGACAAATGTCTTTGAATGTAAGCTTTTTTTTTTTATCACGGCTCAAGTTACCAAAGTTCATGAAGAAATATTATGCACTGAAGACGATGGTGTTGTTTGTTTGTGGAATATGTACAGTTTAATTGTCTGTTACCTTCCCCTTCCAGATAGTGAGTGAGTGTTGCTTAATCCCGAATGAGCTACAATTGTTCCATGTGTATGTCGCGCTTTGAACAAAGAACATTCGTTTAAATAATGATTATGTCCGTTTTGTGTACTCGAACAAAAATCGCATGTACAAATTCAGAAAACATTTAAAGATCTGTTCATCTACCTGAAGACATATTGTCATTATAAATATCAGAGAGAAACATTTCTTTACAGGGGATTCTTCATGTGGACATCTATCAAGGGAAATACCCTTTTTTTCTGTCAAAAATCGTATTTTATAAATCATCTTTTTCGATGATGGTACATGTATTTGTTCTTTTTTCAGTGTACATTTTGTTTCACGATGTAAACGTGCCGTCAGATTTTTACTCAGGGTTTATTCAAAGCCAAATCCCTTGACGCTTGGGACTCAAAAAATGAAGAGACACAAATAGAGAACGGGGTTTGATGCTTATTGGAAGACACTGTCTTTTTTTCTGTTAATTTAGATGAAGTTTTCCGGAAAAATCAAAGAGATACATCACAGTGATACTTGTTTAAACTGGACACATTTGGAATCGACATTTTTATCCGAAATAAACAGGTGTTCGGATTACACATGTTAAAGATATAAGTGATTGAAGCTAAAATGAATGTTGGATTTAGACATGATTACGGTGTATTCCGAGTCCACTGTGGACAGGTTTTACTGTAATTTATTTTATTTTTGATGCAAGAGGATCTTGTGGCAAATGTGGCTGTATTGGTTCTGTATGTGTGTTTACCCATTATTACTATTTATAGAAGCAACAGTACTCATGTTGGATGACTAGCGGAATCAACGGATGAAATTTTGAGAGTTAACACACAAAGAATGACTCATGCGAACTTAGGTTGAACTCGGACAAATGGTTCCAGAGAAGATTTTAAAATAGTTTACGCGAACGGACGGATATATGGAAGACGACGGGTGTCAAGCAATGGTTAAAGCTCGCGTGACAATTTTGTGGCAGTTGAGCTAAAATGCTTAGACAACTCGTTATACATTTGCAGGAATGAGAATCTGACTTGAGACTTCAAACTTTAGTCATTAGGCTTCAAATGTTAGCCATTAGATCTCAAACTTTAGTCATCAGGATTCAAACATCGGTCTTCATACTTACGACGACCAGATTTCTTCAATCTCCTCCTTTTGGGCTTTATTTTTTGCAAGATAGAACTAGTAACCACTGAAATATACAATTTTAAAAAGGGGATGTCTTGGTCGTGCTCGTGTGGTAGATGGATTTATAACTACATATACAATCAGAGCCTATCACCACTAACGTTGTGGTCGAATCCCATTCTTTCGAGGTGTACTAGATACAACATTGTGTGATAAAGATTGTCATTGACTTACGATATTTCGGTGGTTTTCTCCGGGTACTCCGGTTTGCTCCACCAATAAAACTGACCGCCCCGATATACTAAATGAAATATTCTTGAAAGTGGCGTTAAACACCATAACCCACCGATCCTACAATCATAAGACTGTCATTAGGTCAGCAGGTTTAAAGTGGTTACAAATAATAATCCTAGTGTCCTTTTTACTTTTCAAAATACCTTTTATATTCCTGGGCGGGTAAAGGTGAGATTTAAAGCTATAAACACGCCAGATCAGATAATATTTATTTAAGGGGGATATCGCAATTACCATATTATGCTTGTCCTCCACGAGCTTCTCATAAACAATTTAACAATATTAAAATAGTAATATCTATTACATATAGATTATAGTATAAGCATTTAGACAAACACTATTAGATCTAATATTTAATACAATGTATATAATTAAATTGAATTTATATAGCTAAAACTGTTATCTAATACACATATATTTTAATCCCAGTCGATAATCCATTTCAATTTTGAAACCCTGAATACACAAGAGTACATTTTTTGCTAAATATACACTAGTGCTCGGTCAGGAATTGTGACTTAAATGTTAAAGTTAGAAAATTACCCCCCTCCCCAAAAAATAGAGAATCATGTCTTATACATTCATAATATATCCATTATCCCCTCCTCCACTCCAATAGGTTTCGTTAGATTTAATTTATGGTGCTTCACGCCACTTTCAAACAATATTTCAGCTATATCCTGGCGGTCAGTTTTATTGGTGGAAGAACCCGGAGTAACCAGAGAAAACCACCGACTTGTCGAAAGTCATTGACAAACTTTATGACATAATGTTGCATCGAGTACACATCACCAAATGGGGTTTTAACTCACAACTTTAGTGGTGATAGGTACTGATTGCATAGGTAGCTGTAAACCCAACTACCCTACGATCACCCACGACGGGTGAATCAAGTCTGGAATGCTTAGTTTTACATTTCTTGGAACAGTATAATTATTCTGAAAACTTTTGAGATGCCATCACATAATCAAATAATTAATGAAGCTTGTGATTATATGTGAAAGTCTTGATTATAAACATTATACAATAAGTCGGCGAACTAAACTACGGAGAAGTCGACAACCAACCATGAAGCTATAGTTCTATAAGTAAGTGAAAATTCATAAATGTATTCTGTGTTCTTGTCTATTAATCTTGCTTTTATTTTAAATGATAGATTAATTCCGTAGTGCATGTTGCCATTCTTAATACTACATGTTTCATGATACTTGTATGTATTACATCCAGTGCCGGATTTACCATTGTGCTTAGGTGTGCTTAAGCACAGGGCCTCGTTGGCCAGAGAAGGGGGGGCATCTTCCTGCCAACAATTTTTTTTACAATGGATTTGTACTTATCTGGTGAAATTTTGATATTTTAACTATTCCTAAATTTAATGAGCATGTATGCCTGACTGCCTGTGTAGGCCTACCGAATCTACCTCCTTTGGGGACCAAGTAAGGGGCCTCATAACTTAACTAGCACAGGGCCTCATTTGTCCTAAATTCAGCACTGAGTTTACATCTGGTTTTAGATCAAATGTCTTCATAAGATGTGTGGAACCAATGTAAGATTAAGTATAACAAATGAAACTAGTCATGCAAATACAACGAACTTGCTTCAATGACTGCGCTTCAGCTGTACTGATATTAATACAGTACACCGACTGCAATATACAGTATTCCATCATCAATATCCGGTGTACGTGGATACATAATGACCAAGCGATATATCAAATCACAAACTCGATCTTCGATACAAGACGATTTGTTGGTCAATCAAACAAAGGAACATACATCACAAAATCAACCTACAAAATGTGAAATATTCTTGGTGACAAATGTAATCAAAGACCGTTGAATAGTATATGATTGGGAAATCTCAGAAACTCTCGAGTAAGATTTCATACCGGTATATAGAGAACACAGGAAGGCTCGTTATCGACGATTGGTATATCACTGGGTTTGTAACAAGAGTAATACGGTGGGTGCTAATAGTGGAACAGGAACTGCTTACCCTTCCGGAGCACCTGAGTTCACCCCCGGTTTTAGTGGGGTTTGTGTTGCTTGATCTGTATAGTGTTTTATAGATTATTATTTATCCTTTTTGTCTTTTTTCTTTTGGCCATTGTGTTGTCTGTCCTTCTTCGATTTACGGGTTCTGGTTACCCCTTTGGTATATTCAAACTCTTCTTACCCTCGGATGGTTGAGATAGCCCGATCCTGTACTTTTACCAATGTTAGGGTCTATTTAATTTGTACAGCAGTTCTCTAACAACTACTCATTAGGACCTGTTGAAAGTTTTCTGTTACGCCATCAGCACACCATTCTCGGTTCTCGAAGCCTTCGTTTAGTTCTGTCTTAATGGCGATTTGCGTATTGTAAATTGATAAATATTTTAACGAACAAATGATTTCGGAACTGATGCGCATGGTGGTAACCTTAGCCAGAGAAGTTGTTAAAAGTACCGTAGGTTTGTGATATAAACGGTCCTATGCGTAGATCTTTTGTATGAACAGAGTGAATTTTAAAAGAAAGCAATGTCTACAAGAACGGTTTCGTCCTAAGCTCATCTGGCCCACTGTGCCGCGCGATCTTTTTAGAATAACCCGTCGTTAACTATTCACATTTACTTCCCCCCCGTTACTACTGTGTTATGTTAAGCCAACCTTGGCTGTGTCCTTGTATGGTCCACTTCCGAAATTGTCAGATATTTCCACCTTCCATTCAAGATGGCTGCCATTACTAAATAGTAATTTCTTTAATTGACCATTACTGGGTTATTGCAAGTCAAAATTACATTTGTAGTTCTAAAATAAACTGCATTATGCATAACAATGAGTAGTTTCAAAATTATGTCCGAGACCATAGCCTGCCATAAAAAATGACTGCATTACTAAACATATGATCAATATTTTGATTTTAATTGATAACTACAGATTTCTTGTTTGTCAATATAATCTGCATGACAATGGGTAGTTCAGCATTTACACTCCGACAAAAGTTAAGCACCACCCTATATTTTTATCGATATATTTTTTTACATCTATACTGTTAAAACAATAAAATAGATATCACCATTTTTCTTACACTTCTTAAATGACTACACCAAGGGCTCTAAAATTACCAATCTACGAAGTATTTATCATCCTGAAAGACGTGACTATGACGTGGCAAAAATGGGGTTCAAAACAGGCGCTGGAAAAACGTAAAACCAGTTTGTCTTTGATGGAAGTTTTTAACATTGCATTAAAATGCAGAGTCTTCAGATTTTAAGAACTTTTAAATGCATCTATTGTGCGTATGTGTAAGGCATAAAAATCAATAACGAGTATATCCACTGCGTTTATTGTGAAGTTCTAACACGCCTCGCCATGCTTCGCACAAGACACCTAAGCCGTTCTTGGGGGAACTGTTGCCACTCCTGTAAGATAGCAGTTCTTAATTCGTCAATATTTTGACATTTTGGATTGCGTTGGTTAATTTTTCGGCCAATAAAGTCCCATGCATGCTCTATAGGCTTCATCTTTGGCGACATCGCAGGCCATGGAATTGTCTGAACAGCCTCTTGCTGTAAAACATGTTGTACAATTCGGGCTCTATGTGGCCTAGCGTTGTCGTCCATGAACATTGGCCTGTCAGCCAACGCATGATTGTCGAAATGGGGGACTACGCGTGGAGCGAGCACATTGTCACGGTATTTTTGGCCTGTCAGATTACCATCAAGAACGTACAAGTCCAACTTACAGTCAAAGAAAAAAAAACTCTAGACAGTTACACCCCCACCCCCAAAAGCAGTTGTGCCCAAAATATGGTTTTCCTGAAATGAAGTGTTTCGTTGGCGCCAAACCCTTGCACGACCGTCGGTAGGGCGTAACAAAAAACGACTTTCATCAGACCAGTGGACCCGTCTCCATGTGCGAATAGTCCACCCCAAATGCTCATGTGACCAGTCAAATCGAGCATGGTGATGACGTAATGTCAACTGTGGACGTTTTATGGGTCGCCGCGCTCGCATTCCCTGATGGTGGAGGCGTCTGATTACAGTGCGTGTGCTAATGTGGCCTCAAAATGCTAAATTACCACCAAGTGCACCAGCTGTACTGAACGGCCGTTGCCGCGCCCGTCTGGATATGAGCCGGTCCTCTCTCGGCGTCGTTTTGCGAGGTCTACCTGCACGTAAGCGGTCAGTAACATTCCCTGTTTGACGAAAACGCTGCATCAGTCGTACAATGATGGAATGGTTAACCCTGAAGTGGTCTGCCACCCTTCTATGGCTAAAACCATTGTTATGCATGTCAACAGCTTGCCACCTTTCTGGTATGGTTAATTTTCGTCGCACCATACCAAACCAATAGAAAATGAAACTTAAAACTCTACACACAAAAAATCAGCTTTCGTTCGCAAACACAAATGTTGAAAAGTACACGTGCCACTTTACACACCCTGTCATATACACATAAATAAAAATCGATCAATAACCTGTTTCACCGGTAAGTAAGTATGTGTGTACAGGTAACGAAAACAGCAAACCGATTTGAAATAAATTTATTATTAGAAAAGATATTATTGAAACAAGTCAGGTGATGCTTAACTTTTGTCGGACTGTATATATTTTCAGTGTAAATGATTATGTAAATTTGGCCTATATGGATCAAAGCTCACATTAAAATCTTCGTTTCAGAAACCATCAAAAGAAATTGGGCTGAGATGATCTTATTGTTGAACCATTTTCACAAATTGTTTGTGAAAATCCAAGCCCTCCAGCAAGATACCTACCATTATAACAAAAGAAGGAGGACATTTCTTTAAATGGTAAAAATAGAATAATTGTAGCTGAAATGAACTGAAATTTAAATTAACATATAATAGTCCGACTTGTCACATAATAGATAAAAGCTTAAGACAAAATTGAAAACCAAATTGAAAATGACATGCCCCTGTGAGCCTCTGGTTCTATCATTAGCCTCACTATCCTGGCAATATAATTTTTATCAAACCAATCTGAGTCTATGAAAATCATAGCTTAATATTTCTAAATGAAATCAATACACAATAAATATTTAGCGCTCGCTGTATAAATATGTTTATATCATATTGATAATACATAAGTATGTGAAGAATTAAAGCATTTAAAACAAAATTTAAAAATTCGATATTTTCCATTCTATTGTATAATGATTGTCTAAAGCTCAAATAAAATGTTTTGTTCTTTACCAAACAATTACATGTTGTCTGTTATCTGACTTTACCAAACAATTACATGTTGTCTGTTATCTGACTTTACCAAACAATTACATGTGGTCTGTTATCTGAAAGGACGTTGGGTAATATTGTCTATATACTTTTTAAAAAAATGTGTAACTTCAGGTAATATGTGTTAAAATGTGTTAAAGGCGTTTATTAGACCGTAAATTTAGTCATGGATTTCGTTTAAAAAACGCAAGTAATTTGTCCAAGATTATTATTATAAAAGGAACATAGTAGATCGTATACACTGTCCAACAACTTATATTTCTGGTCAACATCGAGTTTGTGGAAAAGTGTATCAGTGGAAAATATATTGAATTAATTCTATTAAAATCATCGGGAACTTATTTACCGGTAAGTGATCATTCGGATCTTGCATTGTATTCATAGTAAAATATCTTAGAAGTCTTTTTTTTTTTTATCTTTTTTTTTGTATATAAATACTGTTGGGTTGAATTTTCACACATAAATAAATTTTAGGGAACGACCTTTTAACTTGTAGGGGACTATGCATATAAGTGTTGTTGTTTTTTTTTGTTTTTTTTTGTGTGTTAAATTATATTGCCAAAATTTTATAGAAACAAATGAATTGAACTAAAAGGTGAAAAAAAACTTGATCCTGCAGTTTTCAGTAAGAAAATGTTATACAATTTAAAAAAAAAAACCGAATTTCATATATAAACTGAATGGTCGACCCCTTACCTTATGGAGTTACTAACTCTTAATTTCTACCGTCTCTGAACTGTATACGTACACCAACAAGTTGGTTTCAATTGACCCCCCCCATAATTTTAATGCAGATAATTCTTTGACAGTAAATTAATTATCCTAATAATATATATGTTATTCGCATTATATCATACGATTGCATTTCTCTGGAGTCTAATATGACCAACAAATTTGATGTTTAACGCCACTTTCAGCAATATTTCAGTTATATCGTGGCGGTTATAATAATCTGTAATATACATGTACATACAAATAAGAGATAAAATCGACATCCACTCATTAACTCAAAATTTCGAAAAGAAAAAAATATCAAAGAAAATACTACATGACAAGTCGAGTATACTTTGGGAAGTTTGATAATATAAATAACATCATTTCTTTCGTTATCTCCCTAAGACAAAGCAAAGACAATCATAGTTTCCCTCGTACCACTGATGACTAACTGGAACCGACTGTCACAACGAGTCGTTCGGTTGAAACATTCAAGGACGCCGTCTTCTCAGCCAAATATTAATTTATGAAACCTTGAAATAAATTTAACCATTTTCAACTGTCGTGCATGTAAAACCTTTTACATAATCCTCAAGGTGGTCAGCAGTGGGAGAAAATAATAATTGAGAAAACCTGCTTTCTAGAGCGAGACAAATTATCACCAACCGCCAGGAGAAAATAATATAAAATATTTTTTGTGGGAAACATAATAAAACCATACAAGTAATAAGTACAAAATACTTGCATGTCTTTTATCAAGAAAGAATACTAGTAAGCAATTAAAGAGATAGTTATAATATACTTGTAATTGCTAAAATTTACTGTGAACCCATTTGACCGTAAGTGATAATGATATTTGAATTTTTTGTCATACATTAAATTAAATTCGTTATTAGCCAAACGTCAAAGAGATTGTTTTCAAGATTTTATTATATTACGCTCAGACACAATATATGTGTTACATGAGGTCAACATATAAAACATATTTTACATAAACATTAAACAATACATATAGGTTCAATATTCATAAATTTATAATTATGAGTGAGTGTTTGGTGTTGAACGCCAAATGTGAAATTTTTCAGCTATCATGATGAGAACAAATGACCTTTGACGAGATTATAATGAAATCTGTTTGGTACTAGACCAACATGCTTAGTTGGATTTTTATAGTACTTCCAATACAGAAACAACAATCCGCGGATAGACATATCACTCCACTCGGACACATCCTGATTCCGAGCCATGCAGTCTTTGTTCTTACTCCTTAATGCTGCATGCTCAGCAGAGAAGAAACAAATACCAATTTTATGGTCTTTTGTTAGACCCGACCGGGACTCGACCCACGATCAACCGCACTCGGAAGAGAACATACATTATACAGTATTATACTTCGTGTAAGTTTCTGTAGTGATATTTGGTACTGTAATATTTTGGCATATTACCTGGACAATTAGACACACAGTATAATAATGATATTAATGTGGTCTTGTCCAGGTAATATGACAAAATATTACCTGGACAAGACCACATTATTATACAAATTTAAATACAATATTGAGAGGATGTGATGTTTAACGCCACTTTCAACAATATTTCAATTATATCGTGGCGGTTCAAATATTGACAATTAAATAAATAAACATACCATATATATATTTATAGATAAGAAACTGTCACTTCTGAAATTCATACCTCGAAGTACAAATTTACCTAAATTGCACTTTTCTAAAACAAATGTAGGTACTTAACTGTACTAATTAAAAAAACACTGTTTACATGCATTACATTATACATTGTGGATCAACAGGTTTTGTTCTTACACCTCGATTGATTGATTGGTGTTTAACGCCAACTTTAGCAGTACATTTTTACTCTATTACAGCTCTATCGTGGCGTTCTTGCAGTTTCTTCTACAGTTCATTACACTGGACATTAATTTTGTTTCCCTGGGAGTAATAAAACACACTTTTATTAATCCAAAATTTTCTTTACAGTCCAATAAGTGTCAATTATTCCCAACAAGACATGAACTAATATATATATTAATTTTACATAAACAATGAAATATGCCACACAACTCGCTGAAGAAATGGACAAAGCATTTAATTTTCACTCAATGCCAATATAATTATATAAATAAAGGTAATTGGTAAGGCCTTAGGGTATAGACTGGTTTGTTAGTCGGATTTCATTTTAGACTTCAAATACAAATGTAAATTAGGGGAAGGAAACAAGGAATGGCGTAATTAATGAAATTAATACTTAATTAATTATTGTTATTTCAATTTTAATTTTTTCTATTCTGTTTGATATTATCTTAGAAAGGCTGAGATCAGTCAAAAGGACAGTTGTTGAAGGATTGACTTCTAAAATCATCATCTAGTTCTGACTGTGGATAAAAATGAGAAGCTTTATGGTTACCAAAGGAATATTACTTACAGTTTTCTTATATACAACACACTTAGGTAATTATATAAGCAGTATTTAATATCATATAGCAGGGAATAATAATAATATAAAGCTGCGTGCTTAGCGGAGATGCAGCAAATAGCAATTTCATAGTCGTTGGTTTGACCCGACCGGGGCTCGGACCATCGACCTATCCGTCATTCAAGGCTAGTACGTTAACCATTACACCAGCGATATGTGGTTTGATGGCACAGTGACATTTCACAACACATAAAAACACTATAGATAATATATACATTGTTTACATTGTTAAGGGTTATATGTATAGTTGTAGATCTGTTGACCATTGTACTTACAAAAGTTTATCAGAATAAAGATACACATGACATGTATATGAAATTTTGAGTTTCCACAGATTATAATAGAGAACTCCATCGGGGTGAACACGATGGCCACGTTTGGTACACACACAGCACATGTGCAGATGCATTTGGACATGCGCAGTTATATAACATATATGTACATCTAATAAATTTGATGTTAAATTTATTTTGTGCATTTCATTTGCATGAAAGCTTTACATTTTTAGTACTTGGCTTCGATTCTGTCCTGTCAAATGTTAATTGAAGTTTTTCTCGATTACAAACATGTTTTTATTACAATTTTGTAAATTGTTTCGAGAAGTTAGGATCCTCACAGTGGATTACAATACCTCCAAATTAATTATATACAATGAAATAAAAAGTCAGAACCCGCGTGTGATTATTTTCTGTATTATTATAAAGGTAGATTATATCAATTTACACACTTTTACAATACAAATAATTCGACCATTAAAAAAAAAAGTCAACAAAGGCGTATGTAACATTAAACGATTTGGACTTACTTCCCGTGACGTGGTTTTTACGTAGAGTTCATCCTGGAGGACAAACAGTTTAACACGACGGGTACCACTAGTGGAGCAGGAACTGCCTACCCTTCCGGAGCACCTGAGTTCACCCCGGTTTTTAGTAGGGTTCGTGTTACTCGATCTTTAATCTTACATGTATTGGCCATTGTGTTGTCTGTTCTTCTTCGATATACGGATTCTGATTGCCCATTTGGTATCTACAAACTCTTCATGTAAATGTATAAAATTACACAATTTCTTATAGTAAATATGACTGCACGTATAAAGATCTGAGATTACAAGAGGGTGGAAAAGTTAACAAATCATTCACAAGATAGGTAGACAAAGATTGAATTGTTTTCATGTATTAATTTAATTCTACAGTCTAGAGTTTGAAACTTTAATAGTAACTGTGCACAAAGTGATTCCCAGATTATATTTGACGTTCGTGTCGTTTAACAGTAATACAATGGGTATCACTAGTGGAGCAGGAACTTCCAACCCTTCCGGAGCACATGAGTACATCCCCGTTTTTTTTAGTTAAGCTCGTGTTTCTCAATCTGCATTTTCTGTATAGTGTCTTTTAGATCATTTGTCCCTTTCCTTTTGTCCTTTGAATTGTCTATGGCATCTGATTATTCCTTTTGCATCTCCAAAAATGTCCTCCATGTGATGCTTGTGTGTGTTTTGTATTATTAACAAATAAAAATAGAAACCGACCCGTCCAAAAATCTTAAAGAAAAAGATGATAACAGCGAAGAAATTATAATAAACGGCCAACCTTTTTTTTAATTATGTTTGAATGATACACATTTAGAACCCAACTGGAGGAGTTGAATAACATTAATACATTACAGATATTAGTCATATGGATTTTTTTCAGCAACCAAAAGCAGCTCGATTTTGTTTGTTTGTTTATTCTACTTTATCACATTATGGATTAATACTCGGGTGTTGGAACGTCACTATCGCATATGCATTTCAGCGATATCGTGGCGTTCAGATTTTTGAATGCTTGGAGAAAAACACCGGTCTCCAAAAAGGGACCGACACTATGACAAGCCCGACCATATAATGTTGTATCGAACACATAATTACGCGTTTAGGTCAAAGGTTATTGTCACCCATAACATTTACAGGCCGTAGAAACAAAATAGTATGATAAATTAAATTTGTTTTTATATAAGTCAAATTAATTTGTCCTCCTTACCGATTCGGATTCTCTTGTATTTTATTTATTTTAATTTTCTTGTTGTACATTTAGGATTTTGTAAAGTAATTAATGATAAAACCCCAGACGATTCATCATCCAGTTCAGATAATTACGGTATGTATGAAATATTATTCGTTGCTAATAAAAAAGTATTTCATATTTGAATCAAGTAAAAGCACATTTGTGTAAAGTTAAAAGAGCAATTGCGCAGGTATGTCATGTCGAGAACAATTGATTATATTAAATGTTGTTTTTGTCGGTTTTGTACTAGACCAACACGCTTTATTGGATCTTTATAGTGCTAGCACACAGAAACAACAGTCTCCCTGTAGAAATGTTGCCCCACTCAAACATATTATCCTTATTCCGAACCAACCCGTCTTTGCTCTTATTCCTTAGTGCTGTGTGCTTCGTAGAGAAGCAGCAAATATCAATTTATAGTCTTTGGTTTGATCTGACCGGTGCTATTTATAGTCTTTGGTTTGATCTGACCGGTGCTATTTATAGTCTTTGGTTTGATCTGACCGGTGCCATTTATAGTCTTTGGTTTGATCTGACCGGTGCTATTTATAGTCTTTGGTTTGATCTGACCGGTGCTATTTATAGTCTTTGGTTTGATCTGACTGGTGCTAGAAACCACGATCTACCACTCGAGGTAAGCACACTACGCCATTATAGGGTATACCACCGATGAGGTTCTAAGTCTAAAATTTAGAATTAAATCTAGACATATTCGTGTGTACTTCTACAGTTCAGTTAGTTAGTTTATGGTGTTTAACGCCACTTTCAACAGTATTTCAGTTATATCGTGGAGGTCAGTTTTATTGGTGGAGGAAACCGGTGTACAACGGAGAAAACCACCGACTTGTCGTAAGTCACTGACAAACATTATAACATAATGTTGTATACATCATGGATACTTGTATCAATGGTAATTTCTGTCTATATTTTTTAATTAAATCTTTCATTTCATCTTTCATGTCGAAAGGTCATGTCAGCTTTAAACATCACTTCGCGGTAGCAGCACGTTTGCCCCACTATTCGGCTTAGACGAAGAAAATGTGAAATTTTGCGCGACTTTTATAATTGTACGGTGGTACATAATTTGTACTTCCGTTAACATACGTAATGTCTGTTTTATCTCTGTCACCAATACGTCGGTTCCGGGATACTGGTATTCAGATAATACCGTCATGTGACTTCCATCACCACGTGACTAAAATCTAGGCATCTGTAGTTCAAAATGGCCTGTGGTCTTTCAACTTTGTCGGAAATGGGATAAATGTTACATATTTTTCCAGATTGGGTTTCTTCCTGCTGTCAGATGTACACCCCGGAACCACGCACCAATATTTACTGGATGATTTTTGAGATCGTTTTCCTCGATCCATTTCTACCTGCAGTGTCTACTGCTGAAAATGCCTAGATTTTTTATGAAGTCACGTGATCGGTGGAACGAATTCTTCCTCCAAGTCAGGAGAACGTCTTATCACGGAATCGTCGTATTGTTATCATGTTAAATATAGTTTATTTCAGTATATGTCAATGTATGTATATCATGTAAATAACGGAGACGGCAACCTAAATTGTATAATTTGTGCCCGATCCTTTTGTCTTGTTTATGACAAATACATATGTTTAAACCACACGTAACTTCTAATTTAGATGCCGTAATTTAGCATAATTTTGTGCATGGATTATCTTGATTTCCATATTAATTTATCTAACTAATTGCCCCCCCCCCCCACACTTGGACATTGCGCTTAACGGCCCCCGCACTGGAGTGATCTACTCTCGACTGTTCAAACATTGCAGGTTTCACATAAATCAGCATTGGGCCCATACTTCCTAAGACCGGCCCTGGGCATAGGTCATGAGCAAAGATAAACGTTTCCGTAGAGCATACATGTATATAAAGTTATTCTTTAATATCTCCTAGTTTAGGTGTGCTCTTTCATCATAAATTCATGACAAAATACATGGAGTTTTTATATTATGATTTCCCAAAATTAACTTAGAGTGCATTTTTTTCTACCACAACGATACAAACGACTAGGCGCGTACGCGTTGAGAGCATTTTTTTTTCTAACATACGTTAGTAAAGTTTGCACAAACTTTGACAAACTATACAATCGCTAAATGTGCGTCTACAGTTTGTCGTTTATCGTTTGTTGCATTTGTTTCTAATCTCAACGCTGAATCAATTATAGACACGTGGAATTTTTCCGCCAAAGCAAAAGATGAAATCTAACAAAAGAAGAGATGAGTTTATTTACCAACAACATGTGTATACATATTATCAGGTCAAACAGGGTCTGTAAACTCTGATTAAACGATGTATTTGTTTCTACTTTTGCAGCGTTTAACAAACGACACACAGCGTTTAACAAACGACACACAACGTTTGCCAAATTTTGGTTAGAAAAAAATGCACCCCTATTAGTTAAGGTATGGTTTTTGTCGTTTAAGAACACAGCGAATTATTGTTTAGGTAAGGTAGATAACTCTCCGAATTAAATGTAGACATATTCGTGTGTACTTCTACATTAATAGACCAACATGTGGAGTATATTTATTAAAACATCTAACTTTATAGAAAATTAATTGTAAATTTTTAGGATCAAAATCCAGATTGAATAACCTGACATCATATTTATTGTCTGATTATGGCCCTGGTGTCCGCCCGATATGTCCTACTCAAGAAACAATTCATGTTACAGTTGACATGGCAATAAGACAACTTATATCACTGGTAAGTATTATTAATGAAAAAATGGGGGTAATACAGCTCAGATAGAACATTGTTCCCCCCATCATTCAAAATGTTTATAATATAAACAAGTTTTTTCTATAGATTTGAAACATAATAAAATGAAAAAAAGAAAATGCAACACCGTCAGAAAGTTCCAAACTCTAATAAACTTAATTATAAAAACAGGAGCAAATTCGACACCCCTAAGACACATAGTCACTTTGCTGGCTTGTTAGTGACACTCCAATAAAATGTGGCTGGGTAAAAGTAGTTTGAATGTCAAAAACAAACGAAATAAGAAACGATCTGATCCCTTTCTAAGTTGTTGCATTAGACTATATTCTAAATCTATGGAAACTTCAAATCAAGCCAATTCGAAGATCTATATAGACCTTTTCATCGTATAATCAAATGTCGTTTCAGAGCACGTTATTGAGAATAATCACGAAATTAGAAAAAATTAAAACGGAAGCGATGTTTTTAAGAGAAACTAATGTTTCGTGGTTGTATAAGCAACACACATCATTTACGATGGTCTTGAAATACGGAGAAGCAGCAAATACCAATTTTATAGTTTCTGGTTTGACTGGACCAGGGATCGAATCCACTCTACCACACTCGAGACGAACACGTTGACTATTACACCACCAATGCCGTTGCTGAAATATGTAGTTTGTCATACCAGTAGTAGGGGTAAACCTGTCTAAATCGAACAACCTCGGGACCAACCTTTGTGTACGGAATAGACAGGTGTTCTGTTAATACAGGTGAAATTAACAAATATTTCCTATATTGGGACTTCATTTATAGTTCGTTTTTTGCAGGATTCCGTTTTATTCAGGGTTCGGTTTGGACAGATTCAACTGTATATGCCATTCGCACAAAACGATCTATTAAAACATTTCGTTTAGTAGATGCATAATATTGAAAATGGTCTCTAGTACTATTATATCCATAGCCCAAACAACATGCTGACTAATCTTTCTTTGTTTTCTATTACAGGACGAACCAGCTCAAACTGTTGAGTTTAATATATGGATGCGCTTGGTAATTATGTAAAGATATAATGAATGAATTTATATTTTTGGTTACATTACCAAAAAGCATAACGAGCAACGACAAAAAAAAAGAAAACAGAACAAAACAAACAAGAACAAAAACAAAAAAGAAAAAAAGAAAGAAAGAAAACAAATGGATGATGATTAACAATTACATCAGGATTACATAACCATAATACCTCCCCGTCAGAACAGTTCCAATATCCTATCGAACAGTCGTCGAGAACAAAGGTAAATCGAACCCTCTAACACACATATATATGGCTGCGTACTCTCATGGTTTGGTACTGGGCCGGGTTAAGCTAGTTTTATGGATCCCAGTCTTGCCTTTTAGAGAAATGACGCGGTCCTTAAAGTGTTTCCCACACGCGAGTAAAATTCCGACCCTTACTGGATGAACAGCGTTGTTGTAAATAAGGCTTGTCGGCAGAGGTAAAGAGTATCACTCGTTTATAGACTAGGAGCTGTGGCAGCGTTGTTGTAAATAAGGCTTGTCGGCAAAGGTAAAGAGTATCACTCGTTTATAGACTAGGAGCTGTGGCAGCGTTGTTGTAAATAAGGTTTGTCGGCAGAGGTAAAGAGTATCACTCGTTTATAGACTAGGAGCTGTGGCAGCGTTGTTGTAAATAAGGCTTGTCGGCAGAGGTAAAGAGTATCACTCGTTTATAGACTAGGAGGTGTGGCAGCGTTGTTGTAAATAAGGCTTGTCGGCAGAGGTAAAGAGTATCACTCGTTTATAGACTAGGAGCTGTTTCACACCCATCTTAGTGTATGCGTTATGCTCATATTAGAGACCCTACTATGACTGTGAAATGTAGAACAACAATAAAAGTGTTGTTTCTTTACTTTCTTTTATGTCTAAGTGTAATGTTGGATAGTCTGTCTTGTTCATTCACACCCGTATGCTTTCATACTAATTGATAACAAAGCTTATTCTTCATGCAGTGTGAATTTGGTAAAACATTTTATCGTGCTTAAGTTACATACTCTTATTTATACAGTTGTGGACGTATTGTATCTCCTTAAACTTTTAATTTTTATATGTTATTTTCTACAGCATGTATACAGTCCATCCAATTAGTCAGCCAATTTCAAATTTTATCAGACTGTCTAGTTTTCTGTCTATTTACATGATGGGAGCTCTTCGGACCTTTTTGTCTGTATTTGTATCCTCGTAATGTGATGTCGGGCATAATGATGGCGGTATTTGTAAGATTGGTCCATCCGTATTTTCTTTTCCTGTTGATAACCTCATATACTCCAAAAGCATCCAAAGGATGACGATACACCGATGTAGCGTTTGTCAACAGAAAGTAAAGAGTACCACTCGAATGTATGGTAGAAGCAACAATGCAAGTTGTTCCTTTACTTTAATTTCTACATGTATCATAGAAACAATTGTTAACTTTTCCATTGTCTGACAATATCTATTGCAGTGGTGGCGTTCTAAAGTTTATCCCGCCATGCACTTTACCAGTCACTTATCGACAAGCTGCCACAGCCCCGACTTCCTTCACTTTTAAATTCTGTCACCATGTAATAATATAATAGAATATAATTTATTTATCGTTCCAATTAAGGACACCCAAGTGGAAAATAATTACACCAACTGAGGACATTGCACATTTGTTACATAAATATCTTGCATTAAGAACATTTTAGCAATCATTCAAAGTAAGTTCAAGGTTAAAACAACGTCATGACGATGTTTCGACGTTATTTCGACTTTTACATAACGTTGTGTACCTGCTTGGATATATCGTCTTATGCATGTCTGTTGTGACATGCAGAATAATGTACATATTTATGTTAATATGACATGAATAGATACAATGTAGATGTATTAAACACCGAAAGACAGCATAAAAATGTTTTAAATTCTTGTAAGCACGACAGGTGCCATCAATGGAGCTGCTTATCCTTCCGGAGCGGCTGAGTTTACCCCAGTTTATGCAAGGGAAATAAATAGGGGAGTTCAACGTGTACTCGATAGACACTGATATGACGGCGGCGTTTGATTATCTCTCTTGCTTGCAGATGTAACCAACACATCTATTAATTCCATTCATATTCATTATTCTAAACAAATTTATGTATAGCCTATTGTATTTAGAAATATCTTCAAACCTTTATTAACAGTGACATAAAGCAAACATTGATTCAATCTGTATTATGATCTACTGATTTATTATGTACACATGTAGACTAAAGCATATTGCGGACATTAGCTGTTAGTATTCCTGTCAATAGCTAAAGGATAAAATTGAATATATTTTCTTTGATACTATATGTTATAGGGATGGAATGACTGTCATTTGAAATGGGACCCAGAAGACTTCAATGGTACTAAATCACTGGTGTTGCCTATAGATATGATATGGAAGCCAGATATAACACTGTACAATAGGTAAAATTAGACCCGAACACCATCATCAATATCTAATCCCATCTAAAATTCAATATTGTGACTATTCAGTAGTGAAAATCAGTTCTGAAAGCTGGCAAAATCTTGTCGCGTGAACATGAATTTATAGTAAGAGGCATGCAGATAATATCTAACTTCATACATGTATACCCGAATTTAGGGAACAACAACTGTCAAATTCGAATGTGTCAAATGCTAACTCTGTGCATAACGAAATAAGAAAAAAATATCTATCATTGCTCACTATTTCTTTGTCGGCCATTTTAAATAGCTTCTTAACCATCTTCAGACATCTTAATTCGAAGATACACACACAACTCTATGAAGAAGCTTGTAAAATCTACGATCCTGAACACATCCCTGATCTTGTCAATGTACAAGACTCGTAGCTAGATAATAAACAACTCTAGATGAGAAACATTGTTATTGTTTAGTATATTCTTATTCAGTCGATTTCTATGTAATGTTTGTTTTTATTTGTATAATATATCTTGGTCATCATGATAATAATTTTGTACCGAGGGTGTACGAAATAACAAGATTTAAGGTTTAGAATTGCGTCAATAAGCGTTTGAGAAAACCGAAGGGCAATCAAGAATGGACAATCCAGAGCAACGGGCAATATTGGATACACAAGACACAAGACAAACAAAGCAAACGACACAATACAATATGTGTTAGACATCATTAGCCGCAAACAAACTCAAATAACATAAATAAGACATGATCCATCCTACAAACAACTTAGGTATGCTCGTTTACTTGATACAGAACGATTATTTAGAGCTGTATTCATTCCGACTTTTTATTCAGTCCACTATGCAAATCGTTAGAAAATCTAAAGATAGTAATATAATACATTGTATATCACTGAGTAATTCACTAGTCTTCGTTCTGCTTGCATGTTCCCGTAAGTCTAAGTTAAGCCCAATGTCAACCAGATTAATTACGAAAAAAAATAGCCATACATCTCAATGAGTTCACGTGACGTTATTTGCAGAAATCCCACGTCTCAATAAGTTCATATGACGTCAATTGCAGAAATTTGTAGAAATATGATTGCACAGAAAAGACTTGATAAAATTATATATTATTTTGTTTTCGAAAATAAATGTCCGTTAGAAAACCTCATTGGACACAATGATATAACAACTGATTCAAGTATTCAGTGTAACGTATGTAAGAGAGACATTACGGACAAATGGACTAGATTCTATCCCAACATAAAAACAAGAAAACAAGCTAAAGGTAAACAACAGAAAATGTAGGAAAACGAACTGCTGCCATCACCAGAATAAACGTATCATTTTTATATAAATATACGATATAAATTTAGTTATACAACGTCGCATTTCTTTAAGTCCAAAGACTTTTGAATTATTTGGATTTTCAATCTTTTAATTTTGAGCGTACCTCATGCAGGTTATTCTAGAAACGCATCGTACGCAGTAAATTAGATATCTACGTTTTTATTAAAGTTTCTTACTTATGAAATTATTTATATTTATAGCATTTCAGAGGAATTTTATGGATTCAATGACTACAGAGCCCATATTTACCCTGACGGATATGTGACATACAATTTTCCATCGAAAATAGAAACCTTGTGTCCTGTTAAAGTTGCTAAATTTCCCTTTGACAGTCAGATATGTTCGTTTATGTTTGGTTCTTGGTCATACCACGGGTATGAATTAGACTTAAGCTCCAAGATAAATAGAGCCGACCTTTCATCTGTTAAAGAAAATGTGGAATGGATTATTGACAAAGCGCCAGCTATAAGACATGAAGTTTATTATGGATGTTGTCCAGAACCATATCCTGATGTCACATTTTATATCTACCTTTCTAGAAAACCAGACTATTACGTCACAAATATAATTATTCCATCAATTATGGTAACACTAGTAGCAGCTTTAGGTTTTTTTCTGCCAGTTGATTCCGGAGAAAAAGTCGGCTTGGAATTAACCGTTATGTTGGCTATGTCTGTTTTCCAATTGTTAATTGCTGACCATTTACCGCCATCAGCAGATGAAACACCATGGATTTGTAAGTTTTTTTTTTTAAGAAAAGAACATTTTATGCTAAAAAAAAAAAAGACAAGAAGAAAAACCATACAAACAAACAGTTTATTAGGATCTATGAATAATCTACATACCATAATACCATCGTATATATTAATATATCATGTTTTAAAAACTGGTAGATGACAGGGGAAATAAAACCAGTCTAATTTAAAGGCTTGATCAATCACCAAGAAAGACGAAATCGAATAGATATTTTGTTTTATCCACAATCATATATTTCTGATGTTTTCTCATTTCACTGTTCCCAGCTTGGTATAGCAACTCTACATAAGAGACATAAATTGACCGTTTTTTCATCGTCATCATTATTTCCATATATTTGTAACCGCGGTAACATTGCCTAAAAATAACAAATATATGTAAATGTAGAACATCAAAATCAAGAGATCAACATAGAATCAAAATACAGCATAAAACCACTATATCTCACGATCGAAGAACCAAACCTGAACGAAACAAACTTGTGCCAAAAGGGGGTTATATAGGGGCGGGGGATGTGATCTAAGCACAAAGTGGATCTAAACACAGTGTATTTTGAGAATTAAGGTTATATGTAATATTCGAAAAAATTGAGCGATGTGTTAAGGGGATCGATTTTGCCTCTTTCTACAAGCAAAACCTTGATGACGAAACAATCTCACCAACCACTTTACCTGTCATAACTGTCGCACATGAAAACATTTATCTAGGATTTTATCATGCATATTGAATTATACATGAATGCTCTTTAGAGAAAGTTTCAGAAATTATAAATGTTCTTTCTTCTATTTTAGCAATGTTTTTTACATTTACCCTCATATTGTCTGGAGGGGCATCGTGTTGGCAAGTCTTTGTACTCAATATTCATCACCGTGGAGACAGACGTATGCCAAATTGGTTAAAATTTTATCTGTTGAAACCAATTGGGTTAATTACTTGTGTATCACTGCCAAGGGTTAAAATGCCTATCCAAAGTAAAACATCTAAAAAACAGGTATGTACTAGTATATAGCCCTATTGGATGAAAATAAACATTAGAAAATACTGACTGGACAATCCAGAGAAACTGGCAACATATGATACACAAGACGAAGCAACACAAAACAAAAACACAACACAATATGTGTTGGACACCACTATTCGCAAACAAACACAAATAACGTAAATAAGACATGAGCACTCCTACAAACAACTGGTAGTAAAGACGAACCAAACATCATAATAAGACATCAGCTCTTCTACACACAACTGTAGCATTTACGAAATAAGGTTTCACGCAGTGATTCTTACAACATATACATGCATGTCGAATTTATGTTAAAGGATAACGTAAGAAGAGATGTGAAATATCATTAAGAGATAAGAAGAGTTAGAAGAGGCCAAAGCGGTAATCAGAATCCGTATATCAAAGAACAGACAGCACAATGACCAAAAGATACCAAAGGGAGGTAATCAGAATCCGTATATCAAAGAACAGACAGCACAATGGCCAAAAGAAAAAATACAAAGGGACAAACAACGATCTACAAAACATACATATAAACTAAAGATCCAATAACAGAACCCCACTAAAAACCGGGGGTCCCGTCGAGTCAGCATAAAGACTATTACATTGGCCTTTGTTGCTTCTTCACTAAATATGCAGCATTCAAGAGTAAATGGAAAAACTGAAACCATTCTAATGTGTCCGAATAGAGTGAAACCATGCTAATGTGTCCGAATATAGTGAAACCATGCTAATGTGTCCGAATAGAGTGAAACCATACTAATGTGTCCGAATAGAGTGAAACCATGCTAATGTGTCCGAATAGAGTGAAACCATACTAATGTGTCCGAATAGAGTGAAACCATGCTAATGTGTCCGAATAGAGTGACATGTCTACCCTCGGACTATTGTTTTTGTGAACTAGCACTACATGAATAGACATTCGAAATATGTGCTTTCCATGATATGAATGAAACTGTGTACAACAATCATTCAATCACTGTAAGTTTGGTCCTGTGAATAGTCACCGTGATATATACACGAAAATAAAATGAAACTAGGAATATCAGTTGGAACATAAATAAAACATTATTTAATATTTCATCTTCTTGGTAGGGTAATGGGTAGGGTGCTTGCTTCTAGTGCAATAGATCCTATGTTCGACCCTCTGTTTTGTGGAACCAAAGACTGTAAAATTGGCATTGCCAGGATAATGTGCCCGAGAGGAGAGGTAGCATGTCTACGGGTGGACATGTTTCAGTGAGAGAGCACGATAAAAATCCAATAAAGTAATGATTGTGTAGTACACAGCAGAAATTGATAATTAACTTGGCCGTCGTCCTCGTGATCATATGGTAGTTGGATTTACGACTACATGTGCAATCGGTGCCTATCACCACTAAAGTTATGAATTCGAACCCCGTTCATTGCGGGGTGTACTCGATACAACATTATGTGATAAAGTCTGTCAGCTACTTGCGACAGGTCGGTGATTTTCTCCTGGTACTTCGGATTCCTCCACCAATAAAACTGACCACTACGATATAGCTGAAATATTGTTGAAAGTGGCGTTAAACACCATAACCCAAACCACCTAAGCCAAACCTGTTCTCACCATGACATAGCTGAAATACAACAACCACTCGCTCATTTCTTAATTTTAGAAATAAACAAACTCGGCATAATAATTTAAGTTTCTATAGACAAATTAACGTGAGGAAACATTCATTTTATCTTATTTTAACTTTTAAGGATAAATATCTTTCCCAGCTGTTTCAGAATTTGGATAGAAATAGAAGAACAAAAGAAGCAGAATCGGGAAGTATCAACATATCACAAACCGAAACTGAACCAGAAACGGGTGATTCTGAATTGTGGATACAACTTGCATTGATGTTGGACAGAATTGGATTATTCATATTTACATTTGCCTTAAGTGTCGGATGTGCATATATTTTTATGGGAATAAACTCGAAATGACAATTATTCCACATGAGAATAAATCATATTTAAACAACTATACAAAGTAAATAAACAAAACTGTTAAAGGCAGTTGATATTTATACCGTCTAATTAAAATTATTTTTGTTATTTTTATATTTGGCGATACAGTAACATTTAACAGCATTCCGTTTGGGGTCATCTCAGGTTACATATTTGAACCGACCATTCATCGACGAGCCTATTAAATATTTAGGTATGACAAACGAGTACATGGCAAAAGGAGTTGTCCGATTGGTCAATATATTTAACTGTCTTTCATATGGTTGGACGATCATATCTAAATGAAAGGTTACTTGATATGACCCCAAGCGCGATGTCGTTAAATGTTTGTGTATCACCAAAGACAAAATGTATAAAAAGATACAACAAATATCAATGGACGTTTTTATTGCAGAGAAACCAGTTTAGGTATTAACTCGGTTTTTCAAACTTCGTATTTATTGTCCAATCTGGTTTTGAACCAGTTTTAAACCCAAACCTTTTTTTTTATTTATCGGCGTTAAACTGAAACTAGTTTCCAAAACTCATCAAACCACCTCCGGGTGTGGTTTCGACGGTTTGACATCTGTTCAAAATGGCGACCGCTGAAGTTTTGATTTTGGAGTGCAGCATTTGTCTCGAACAGTTTGATTGTTTAGAGCAATTTAATGACAATCCATGCTGTACCAGTGATAATAATTTATGTTCAACTGATATAATGTGCCCTTTTTGACTGCAAAGTCTACATGAAGGGTTAAAAGATTGTTGTCTTGCAAATTTGTCTGACGCAAGCATGAAACTTTAAAAAGTCTAAAAAAAAAATGTAACTGATTGTAATGCTATTTTGAAAAAAAAACTGTATACTCGTTTATATATTGCATTAAAATATTGATCACATACAAGTCAGCCATTTTTATTTATATGTACATGTATATAAAACCATCTATTTATTACAAAAGACAAACCAATGAACTAGTTTCAAACCAGTTTATAAACCGGAAAACCAAACTCAAACTGGTTTCTTTGCAATAAAAACGCCCCAAGATTAATTAGACTGATAGATATATATTTAAGGATTGATACGCGGGTTACATGGTGTGTACAACCTGATTAAGGTTATTTCGAATGAACCGAACAAATAATTTCGATCAATCCTTATAAATTAATTCAAACTTTTATTGTTATGATATTGGAAAATATATTTACTTACTCAAAATAAGGCAAATAATTGGAAATAAATTTAAATAACCCCAAAGGTGCCTCATTTAAAGAAAATCACCTGATGACAACGGCACTCGACGTCTTGAGAACGACGTCTATTTTTAGATTCGTTCATTGACAAATAACCTCAACTTTTTAAATCAATCAAAACACGTATAAAATGACATGTGACTCTAAGATTAATTTATTTACAAATGTGAGAGAAGTGAAATACTAGTGAAGAATGGTTTTGCTATTCCTATGAAATTTCATTAGTGATGATGATAGTAAATTATTGAAATAAAAATATTAAACCATGCGTCGTTTATTTATATATACAAATGTATTCTTTATCATGTGGGTTAGCGTTATGGTTTTTAACGCCATTTTCAACAATAGTACAGTTATATCGTGGCGGTGGGTTTTATTGGTGGGAGAAATAGGAGTATCCGGTTAAAACCACTGACCTGCCGCACATTACTGACAAACTTGATCACATAATGTTGTATCGAGTACACAACTTCTGAGCAGGATTCGAACTCACTTCGTTATTAGTGATATACACTGATTGCATAGGTAGGTAAATCCAACCACCCTACTATCACGACCACGACGATCCCCCTTATTATTTGAAAGCTTGTAAACAATAACATGTGATAGACAGTGTATCAGAGTCGACATAGACGGATTATTACTATTCGTTCTCTTCAAATTCTGCGTCACATCTTTATTAGTTCTCAAACCCCTTAAATAATTTACTAGAAATAACAACCAGATTTATTTGTTAAAGATATAGACACTATTTTGATTCAACTATTAGGTCCAACCAGCAATTGAAGCAGTAGATTGATATTTCATTCAGTATTTTTATGACTATTTTTTATATATTCAATATTTGATACCAACAAATTGGTGCCGTATTTACTTGAAGTTTCGCACGACGACCATTAATTACTTTTGATGTCTATGACTAATTGATATTAAATTTGTAAGAAATACCCATTAAAATGTTATCACCCTAAGCATTATGGTATTCAACCAACACATGTTACCTTTCTAGCTAGTGGTCAGTTAGCTACGAACATAAATTGACTCGCTCTTGTACTGTCCATGTTTATGTTGTCATTCATTGACCATGCTCTTGTTCTGTCCATGTTTATGTTGTCATTCAGCCACCCTGATCTTGTACTCTCCATGTTTATGTTGTCATTCACTGACCCTGCTCTTGTACTCTCCATGTTTATGTTGTCATTCATTGACCCTGCTCTTGTACTGTCCATGTTTATGTTGTCATTCATTGACCCTGCTCTTGTACTGTCCATGTTTATGTTGTCATTCAGTCACCCTGCTCTTGTACTGTCAATGTTTATGTTGTCATTCATTGATCCTGCTCTTGTACTGTCCATGTTTATGTTGTCATTCAGTCACCCTGCTCTTGTACTGTCCATGTTTATGTTGTCATTCAGTCACCTTGCTCTTGTACTGTCCATGTTTATGTTGTCATTCAGTCACCCTGCTCTTATACTGTCCATGTTTATGTTGTCATTCAGTCACCCTGCTCTTGTACTGTCAATGTTTATGTTGTCATTCATTGACCCTGCTCTTGTAATGTCCATGTTTATGTTGTCATTCATTGATCCTGCTCTTGTACTGTCCATGTTTATGTTGTCATTCATTGATGCTGCTCTTGTACTGTCTATGTTTATGTTGTCATTCAGTCACCCTGCTCTTGTACTGTCCATGTTTATGTTGTCATTCATTGACCCTGCTCTTGTACTGTCCATGTTTATGT